>JAPQNM010000017.1:12700031-12762531 GCA_029783475.1 Metacarcinus magister
AGAGAGAGAGAGAGAGAGAGAGAGAGAGAGAGAGAGAGAGAGAGAGAGAGAGAGAGAGAGAGAGAGAGAGAGAAAGAGAGAGAAGGGGGGGAGGGAGACAATTTCAAGCAATGCAACTCGCGGAATGCATAAATTGTAGAAACCTACACACTTTAACCAGATTCTTTTTGCACACTTCCATAAAACAAAATTAATTCACACACGAGGAAAACTGTGAAGGGAAGGCGAGGGTGTTCAGTGTGTTGTTATTATATATTATTTTACATGGAGGAGGAGGACGAGGAGGACGAGGAGGACGATGACGATGATGATAACGACCACCACCACCACTACCACCACGACGAGGCTACACACACACACCTTTAGTACATCTTCACTATAAACTTTCCTCCATATCCACCACAAACCAAGATACATTCATCGAAAACCCTAAATAATGTATAGTTTGTTTGTTTTTTAACCCTGATCAAGAGAAAATCAAATTCACAAGTTATTACACTTAAACACCGATAAAGTAAAATAATGTTAAATCCTACGACATGTTAGATTTAGGTATTTCAGGCTAAAAGAAGTCAATCATATAGACACGTTATATTTCAAGCTTTAAATCAGTATATGGACGCTTTTAAAAGGATTAGACAGCTAGATAGGGTCCAAACACCTTGTTATAGGAGCGAGAAAACTAGATAAGGTAACGACAGGTGATTACATGGTTAGACAGCTTGTTACAGGGCGAGAAAGCTATCCACAACACTGTAATTTTTTCGAATATTTCATTAATTAAAAAATATTCCGTCAAACAATCGATGATACGGTTCCCTTAAGGCAAAGACCGATGATTACATGGTTAGACAGATTGTTACAGGGCGATAAAGCTAGGTAAGGCAACGACAGGTAGTTACAGGAGCGAGGAAGCTGGTAAGGCGACGACAGTGAGTGGCTATAAAGTTCAAAGAGAAGAGTCGAGGGGGCGGGGGGCGGGGGGCGGCTGGCTTAATTCAACCACGCCACTGAGCCTCCCTTCAAAGTTTTCCACTACAAGCCTGCCATCTGAGGCAGACGACGAGGTGCCTCACGACCTTTGATGGCCGCAACATCACTACCAGAGAGAGAGAGAGAGAGAGAGAGAGATTCCTTAATATGTCCCGCAAAGAACAGCAAAAGTAGACGGTAAAAAATTAAACAGAAGCAAGTAGAAAGTGTGAGTACACATATTGTCTCCTCTTAGTACTATTACTAATAATAATAATAATAACAATGATAATAATATTAAAAATAATAGTAATGGAAAGCCTTGTGCATATTCATATGTGTGTGTGTGTGTGTGTGTGTGTGTGTGTGTGTGTGTGTGTGTGTGTGTGTGTGTGTGTGTGTGTGTGTGTGTGTGTGTGTGTGTGTGTGTGTGTGTGTGTGTGTGTGTGTGTGTGTGTGTGCGTGTGTGTGCGCGCCTCCCTGTCTCCCTGTTTGCTTATATACATATGCATGCATGTCCGAGCGTGACTACGTGTGTATGTATATATGTAAATATGCGTGCACAATGTATAATGTATGTAAGCATGTATGCCTTTCCCTCATGCTCACATGAGCGGCAAACTGAGTTAAGGATTTATAAAAAATATTATAAATTAATTATTTATCAACAGTAATTAAGCGTGAGAGAAAACGCTTCGCCAAGCGTGAGAATAGCGCTCGTGCGTGCGTGCGTGCGTGTGTACAGCGAGAGTGCATGGCGTCTGTGTGTATGTGCGTGTGGTAAAACAATGTGTATGTATAGTGTGTGTTCGTGCACGGCAAAGTAAATGCATGGCAGCCAACCAGTGTTGAGTGTGTGTGTGTGTGTGTGTGTGTGTGTGTGTGTGTGTGTGTGTGTGTGTGTGTGTGTGTGTGTGTGTGTGTGTGTGTGTGTGTGTGTGTGTGTGTGTAGAACCTGGGGTGAAAGTGTGTGTGCGTGTGTACGTCTGAGAGTGACGACAGCCCTTAATTCGTAGTGAAACAAAGAAAGTCATGGTGAGTTATATACACACACACACACACACACACACACACACACCCTGAGGCTCCCTGCGGGCGGTGCGCGGCGGAATAATTGGCCGTAACACTGCTCTAAGCACGCCTCAAGGAGGGCGGGAACACCTCGCCGCCTGTTATTAGCAGGGCACCTTGCAATAAGCAGCGCGGTGCACAGGTAACCTAACACCTGCCAACACCCATTCCTCCGCACCTCCCATTCCTCCTTCCCTTAATCCTAATACTCTTCCTGTTCCTACTATTTAAAGTAATCTTCCTCTTCTTACTCCTCCTCCTCCTCCTCCTCCTCCTCCTCCTCCTCCTCCTCCTCCTCCTCCTCCTCCTCCTCCTCCTCCTCCTCCTCCTCCTCCCAGCTAAAACACAAAGGGAACGGCACAAACACTTACGTTTCCACTGACAATGTGTTCGGGGAAGGTGCAGTCAAGGCTTCTTCCACCAACTCCCCGCACTGTTTTTCTTCCCTTTCTTCTCTTCCTCCTTCTGCGACTGACACTGTAAAGGGAGCATGGTGTAAGTGTGAAAATATATAAGTGTTAGGTATTGATATGAAAAAAGCCACACGATATATATAAAGTCATCAATGGATACACTAGTTCACTTTTTGAAGTTTTGTTTCTCTCTATATAAAAGTGTGTGCTAAATATGTGACCTTGAAACAGTTTAATACATGTAGACAAGTTTGTGTTATGTATTACTTCTTTAAACACACACACACACACACACACACACACACACACACACACACACACACACACACACACACACACACATCCACTCCCAACATATTAACACAGACCCAATCCATCTTTCTTCCTTCCCTTCTTTCTTCACTCCTTTCCTTCCCAACAATCTCTAAATAAAACAGATTCAGGACAACTAGACAACGATAAAAACGAGATAAAACGACGAGGAAAACGAGGACAAGGTGCCACAATGTAACCTCACCTTCCTCGACTACCTTGTGAATATTTGTCATGAAAATCTGCTGAAACACACAAGCTCTAAATTTGTACTAATAACAGGCATTGATCCATTAACTTAATTGTGTGATAAATTCTGGGAACCTTTTATTATGTCAATGGGTGATGGGGGATGGGATGAGATGGGGTGACTCTCTCTCTCTCTCTCTCTCTCTCTCTCTCTCTCTCTCTCTCTCTCTCTCTCTCTCTCTCTCTCTCTCTCTCTCTCTCTCTCTCTCTCTCTCTCTCTCTCTCTCTCTCTCCTGTCTATCTCATTTTACTTTCCTTCCTTTTTCATCCTCTTCGTTCTCCTCCCTCCCAACCTCTCCTCCTCCTCCTCCTCCTCCTCCTCCTCTTTCCAGATCCCCTGTTTGTTCCCCTCCTCTCCTTTCTTTTATTATTCCTCCACTCTATATCCCCTCCTTCCCTCTTCCACTTGATTCTCTCCTCCCTCCCTCCCTCCCTCCCTCCCTCCCTCCCTCCCTCCATCCTACCTTCCATTACCTCATTCTTCCAATCGCCCACCTCCCCCCTTCCTCCCACTTCTTATTGCCGCCTCCTCCTCCTCCTCCTACCCTCCTTCATGCCCTTCCCTCACCCCATTTCAACACGGTCTGCAATCTGCATTTAAGGACCTCCGCCCCCCTCCCCCCATCGGTAGGTTCCAGGTATATGGTCACACTTGCATGCAATCTGACTTTGAAATCTCGTTATAAAGGATCATTCTTTCCATTCCTAAAACGCTCCTCCTCCTCCTCCTCCTCCTCCTCCTCCTCCTCCTCCTCCTCCTCCTCCTCCTCCTCCCCCAAAGGATTCGTTACTCAAAGAAGGACGTGGTTTACACCTGTACACTACCCATCACACACACACACACACACACACACACACACACACACACACACACACGACACACATTTATGGCAAAAGACGTTTCAGAAGATTATTTTTATCATTATTATTATTATTATTATTATCATCATTATTATCAATATTATCATCATTATCACTATTATTAATCACCACAGTAAGCAGACACCCTTAATGGATTTTAAGTAGACAAACAAGACCAGAGAGGAGAAGAGAGGAAAGGAGAGGAGAGGAGAGGAGAGGAGAGGAGAAGAGAAGAGGAGAGGAGAAGAGAGGAGAGGAGAGGAGAGGAGAGGAGAGGAGAGGAGAGAAGAGAGGAGTGGAGAGGAGAGGAGAGGAGAGGAGAGGAGAGGAGAGGAGAGGAGAGGAGAGGAGAGGAGAGGAGAGGAGAGGAGAGGAAGGAGAAGAGGAAGAATAAAGGAGACAAGGAGGAAGGAAGTGCATGGCAAAGGAAGAAGGGAGTGAATGGGAGAGAATAAGTAGAGGAAGGAAGATAAGGATGAAGGGGAAAAAAAAAGAAAGGAAGGAAAGAAAGGAACTGCGAAAAGGTTAAGAGAGGAAAAAATTAAATGGAAAACACAACACCACCACAACTACCACAACTACCACCACGCACCACCACACAACAACACAACCATATATAACACCACACAAATACCACAACACCACCACACAACCACACACAACACCACCACAACACCACCACAACCACATACAACCATACACAACATCACACCACCACACACAACACCACACAAATACCACAACACCACAACACCACAACAACACCACCACAACACCACAAGGTATCTTCAAGAAGCTGCTGGTTGTTTACCTCTCTGCGGATATTGCATCGCCGTAGGAGACTTTACGGGGAAAGACACCTGCCTACACGAGAGAGAGAGAGAGAGAGAGAGAGAGAGAGAGAGAGAGAGAGAGAGAGAGAGAGAGAGAGAGAGAGAGAGTACATTATACATACCTTTTTCTTTTCTTTTTTTTTCTCTCTCTCTCTCTCTCTCTCTCTCTCTCTCTCTCTCTCTCTCTCTCTCTCTCTCTCTCTCTCTCTCTCTCTCTCTCTCTCTCTCTCTCGCTCGTTCGCTCGCTTGGCCAAAAAGAGAAAAAGAACATTATGGACAAAGCCTGTTCTTGTATCACCCAAAATGCCCTTTGATGGAGGCACGTCCGCTACTTGGCCCTTTTCATCACACACACACACACACACACACACACACACACACACACACACACACACACACACACACACACACACACACACACATACATAGGGGTAATTGTTTTGAGTGTTTGGTTTTTTTTTTTAGTTACTCTCTCTCTCTCTCTCTCTCTCTCTCTCTCTCTCTCTCTCTCTCTCTCTCTCTCTCTCTCTCTCTCTCTCTCTCTCTCTCTCTCTCTCTCTCTCGAAAAACGTTCAGGCTTTATAGGGACGTTCAAGCACTATTGGTCTTTCCCTTAATCCGATCTTTCTCTTCCCCTCTTGCAAGCCTTCACATCTGCATATACATTCCTTCCTCCTCCTCCTCCTCCTCCTCCTCCTCCTCCTCCTCCTCCTCCTCCTCTTCCTCCTCCTCCTCCTCCTCCCTCCTCCTCTATCTCCTCCTTTCATTCCTGTATTTTTCACCTCTTTTTCTTACTCGTATTGCATTTCTGTTACTTTTTCTCTTATCGTGATTTTCTGTTTTTCATTTATTTCTTCTTTCCGTTTCTATTTCAGCTTTTAAATCTACGTTAATTCTTTTATTCTACTTTTTTTTTCTTCCTTTCCTGTGTATTTCCTTATTTAATTCATTTGCTTTCACCTTTCAAATATCTTGTTCAGTTCTCTCAATTCCTCGCTACTCTATTTCCATCTTTCTCTCCTCTTCCTCCCTTTTTTTATAGTTTTTTTTTCTAAATTATCTTCCTTTTTTTTGCTACCTGTTCTCATTTACCTCCTGACCTTCTCCTCCTCCTCCTCCTTCGCTTCTTACATTCTCTTCTCTCTCATCTCATTCCTTATTCCACACCTTCTGGTCTCATGTATTATTCTATTTTTTTTTCTGTTCAAGTTTATTTAATTTATTTGTATTAAATTCCATCACTTTTTTCGAAAACTATCCGTCAAGTCACTCAATTACAACATTTAATTAATTTTCAGGGAATAAAATAAGATATAAATATAGAAAACGTTGACTTCGGTATCATCTGAGAGAGAGAGAGAGAGAGAGAGAGAGAGAGAGAGAGAGAGAGAGAGAGAGAGAGAGAGAGAGAGAGAGAGAGAGAGAGAGAGAGGAAAAAAAGAGAAAAAGAAGCGCGCCCTCGCCAGATGAACATTTCCCATGATGGCGCTTCTCTCTTTTATCATCGCTCGTAAACCATCGACTTTCCAAGGGCGTGGCGGGTCATGAAGGCGGCAGGTCATTGGGTTGTGGGCGTGGGCGTGGCCATTACTCCCAGACACCACCACGCCCCTTACGACTGCTGTTCATCCCGTCTACCACTATGACTACTACTATTACTATCACTCTTGTATATGTGCTATCATTCTAGTTCTTTGTTTAATGTATGGTCGTATCGATCTACTATTTCAGTTGAATAGTTGATAGTTTATTCTAATAGTAGATGAAGGGACGGTCTCTTTATTTTCCTCATTATTTTTCTCTATTTTTCTATTTACGTTTTTGCCTCACGTAATGCTATTTAGGTTATATAGGTCACCGGTTTTTTTCTCTTCTACATAGGTTGTGGTGAACTTTCAAACAATCAATTGACAACGAAAAATTAATAATATTTTATGTACATAATTTGTGCCTCAACTAATCGCTAAGCTAATTTTCCCTTTCGTTTTACATATATGAATTAATTTAAGTTTGACAAGCTAGAAAAATTTCATATTGCATGATGACATAATTAGATTTTCTTTATATTGATCAGTAGTCTCACACACCCACACACCCACACATTCACACACACACACACCCACACACCCACACATTCACACACACACACACACACACACACCCACACATTCACACACACACACACACACACACACACACACACACACACACACACACACACACACACCCACATAGTCATTCACACACACACACACACACACACACACACACACACACACACACACACACACACACACACACACACCCACACCCACACCCACACACACACACTCATTCTCACACACACACACACACACACTCATTCTCACACACACACACACACACACACACACACACACACACACACACACACACACACACACACACACACACACACACACTATTGAGTGACAGTACATCTTCCATTCCAATATTTTATGAGTTTGGAATAGATCCAGAGTTTACTCTCTAAAAGGAGAGAGAGAGAGAGAGAGAGAGAGAGAGAGAGAGAGAGAGAGAGAGAGAGAGAGAGAGAGAGAGAGAGAGAGAGAGAGAGAGAGAGAGAGAGAGAGAGAGAGAGAGAGAGAGAGAGAGATTAAGGGAATATTGAGGAGTTGAATAACATGAACAAGTGACTAGTATATATAATCAAGACTTATTCTTACCATATTATCCCAAAAACCTTGTCTTGCTAACTTAACTTTAATGACTTACATAAAACAAAAAGGTACAATATCACTAGCTACATACTACCTAACACTTTTAAATCCTTGTCAAAAAATCACTTGAATCATGAATAAAATAACTATCAGTGAATCAAAGACCTTGAAATCAGCCTGTTCAAATTATTATATTCAAGCATAGCTACACAGCCTCCATGGTAACCTAATTCATATATCTCATTTCCCTTTTATTACTGCTTTGCTGGAACAATAGGACATGTGTTAAGCAACTATAAGGCACTACCTGTCTATGAGAATACTTACATGCAATAACAGATGGAAAATAACCTCTTAAAAAGCAAAAATGTACTGCAACATAACACCGGCTAACCTAACCAAACTTAAACTAACATAAACATACCCTAACATAACCTTAACTTATCCAACCTAACTGCTGTGTATCTACATGTTCATTGGCACATGGAAAAAACACATTACATTATCTAACTCGTTGGCACATATGAGAAACATTTATTCATGGGTGGGGAAGAAAGTTTAAGTTTATGCAACCTTGCCATCTTTGTAAAACTTATCACTATCATTTTATTCTTCATTATCTATGTACACAATCTCCTCCTTATCCTCCTGCAATGCTACAAGGAGGAAGATAAACAGCATAACATAAACTCTCCCCACCACCACAATCTTCAACTCCACCACCACCACCACCACCACCACTACCACCACACACATGTTGCCCTTACCTAACTAGTTCGGTAAAATTTTACATCTTCACCAGAATGCACTTGGATAAAAATAACACACTTTTCGTATAAATTTTGATCCATTTCGAATGATTTTAACATTCATTTCCGTCGCAAATGCATATATAATAAGATATCCTAATCACCCCTAACAAGTTTGGGGACTTGTGGGAATGTGGGGTTCTTGGATGGGGAAGGCGAAATACAATGATTTACGCTATAAACAAGGTGCCAGAATCACCAACATACCTAACAATGTCCAATTGATGAACGCGCAATGCACTGACGATCACAATACCTGGCGTGTGGCTACGAAAAAAAATGGCGTCTGCATCTCGCCCAAATCCCCGATTTCTGGTCATCGAAAACATTTGATATCTTTTAAATTAACATAACATAACAAAACCTAAATTAACCAAACCTTAACTTACATTGACAAATAACGGAACTTTGTTCAAACCAAACTAAACTTTACCTTATTCCCGAAGGTCACATAGAAAACATTGAATATCTCACAAACTAAGAATTTGCGACATAAATGTAATTAAGAAAACCTTCTCGGAATGCATTTGATATTGTAAAGATACAACTCTGAATTCCCAATAGCATTCAGGTGAAGATGTAAAATAATACTAGTTCCAGTGAGTAGTACCATGGATGCAGCTTGTGTGGCATCAACTGGAATTATATCAACTGGAAGCATCCATCCCATATAGTTAATAGTCCCACTTTTAAGAAATTTAAAAGTAGGATCACCAATCATTACCTTCCTATATAATCATAATCCAGATCCTGCCCCCTTACTTAATCTGAATCCCTATCCTCATCCTAACCATTATCCTAATCCTACCCAAGCTCCTTGAATCCCCCGTACAACCCCCAGCACATTATGCTGCCCGAGAGCAGCCCTCTGGGGGACCTACTTCAGAATTAGAAGACTTTGCAGAGAATTTGATGGCGCACGTGCAGCGTTGCAGGATAGACTGATCTTGATCTTGATGCCACAGGGAGAAAGAGGCCCCAAAGCATGAAGTTTGGTATGATGGTAGCCTTCTGTTCAGAGTGAGAGCGCAGTGTGCGGAAGTGAATGATAGGACCTCTAGATGGTCAGAGGATAGGAGGAAAGAGTGTGAGATGTGTGACAGGGGTGTGGATGAGACTGTGGTGCGTCTGATGTTAGAATGCAAGAGGTATGAGAGAGCACGTGCGGATATGATGAGAGTGTTTCTGAATGAATTAGGGCATGGAATCAATGTGGTGGGTGGAAGGACTGGTTGTGAGTGGATGGTGCTGCTGCTGGGACTGAGTGGCAAATGGACGAATGATAGAGGCTGTGAAAGAATTCCTTGAAAGTGTTGAATGTTAGATTTAAGAAGTAATTCTGCGGAGTATTTCTTCTTTTCCGTTTTTTTTTTTTTGTGTGTGTGTGTGTTTTCTTTCACAGGTGCTGCCGATTCAAAGGCCTGGTTTTGGGGTAACTCAGACCTCCTGTGACATCAAGATCAAGATCAAGGTTACTTGAAGTTGGTATAAGCTTTGAATCAGCACCCTCTCACACCTCACTGAGGTAGGTGACATGGAAACATTATACCAAAAAAACATTCATGCTTTTTAACTTTCTTGAAGATTGCTGACTTACTCTTACACTTATAAATGTATAACATTCTTCCGAAGAGAGGAAGTATTGCATAGTCTTTATATTTATTCATTGAAAGTGACACATGCAAAGGCAAAGGAAAATAACTGTGTACAATTTTTTAGTGCAGTTTTAATTTTTTTTTATACCATTGTTTCTTTAATTCTAGCACTTCTATTTCAATTGTTGTTATTTCCTTTTCTAGGATTGCCTTGTCATGGTACCATTGTTTCTGTAATTCCAAGACTTCTATTTCAAGTTTTCTTTTTTTCTTTTCTAGGGTTGCCTCGTCATCACTCTCCTGCTGGTCCACCACAGGAGGAAGAGGAGGCTGGCTGATGCTGGCATAAGTTGCTTCGCAACATGGAGTTGCAGCTGTCTCCTCTTCTTCCAGCATTGGCATACCATTCAAGTCACTGTAATGGAAGGGTCCCATAATGCATGTACTGTTGCCACTACAAAGTGATGTGTGTGTGTGTGTGTGTGTGTGTGTGTTTAATGAATGCTTTATGTGAATACCACAAAGGGTGTATGATACAAGCTGTATACATATAATTAAATCAACCAGTAAATGTTGTTATGGCTTAGTTTTGAGTATTTTTTACCCGACAGATAGCAGCAGCTTCACATGCTGGAATGTACTTCAATTGTGCCATGCTTCATCCACACAACCACATCACAATCCACCACCCTCATTGCTTGATTGCCTTTATTTACCTTTCAACCACCAGCAGCCGCATTTTATCCAAATTGGTGTCAGTCCCACCCGCGACACCTTCAAAGGTGACGTTAGTCTCACCCAAGATGTCGTACACAGCTTGGGTGATGGCATCTAATGGAGTAGTAGGAGGACCTCCACCTGTAAAACATATGGTATTATAATAGAAATACTTGCAAGCAGGTAATTGTGGGTGCTTAGACATTTGAAAGACAGTCCAATAAGACCTAATAAGCCACTACATACTTAGCTAAAAGTTCACTCACCAGTTCCTACTACTCCATGTTTAAAGCTGCTAATGTGCTCTTTGGCTTTCGCGAGAACGGTGTACCACCGTTTCTCACACTCAGCCTTGCTGCGGACTACCATGGGATGAGATGTGTTGATGAGAGTCACTATCTCATCCCATGCATGCTGCTTCATCCTTGCAGTCAGTTTAGGTGACAGAGAGCCCTTTATTATATTTTTTCTCTCATTGATGAGGGCCAGTAAATACAGCGTATGGTCATCGGTCCAATTGGCCTTCCTCATTCGTTTTCTTTTGGGTGTTTCCTGTGCAACGAGAACAGCAGAAGACTTAGCTTAGGTGAGGTCATTTAACGGAACTCAACCTTAACTAACCAAACCTAACTTAACTTATACGAGGTTATACAGTAATGTCAAGGTTGGTTAGTTAACACTTGAGGAGAGGCACAGCCTCCTCATTAGGATAGGTTAGGTTTGGTTTGCTTAGGTTTAGTTTGGGTAGGTTAGATTATTGATTAAGTTTGGTTTGGGTAGGTTTTATTAAGTTTGGTTAGGTTTGGTTAAGTTAGGTAAGGTTAGGATGTTAAGTTAGGTTATGTTAGGCTTGTTTATAGGGTTAGTTAGGTTAGGTTAGGCAAGGTTAGAGTGTTGGGTAAGGTTAGGTGGTTAGGTTAGGTTTGATTAGTTTTGGGAGCCCATGTTTATATCATATTTGCTTCCCCCGTCCAAAAATTTCCACTTCTTCCAGAACATTTGAACCAAACTAAACTTTATTTTTCGAAGAGAAGGTCTGACACAAAACATTGAATATCTCACTTACTAACAATTTGCGACGGAAATGTAATTAAGAAAACCTTCTCCAAATGCATCACGTAATTAATGCACATATCTAACCCTGAATTGTGTAGAGCATTATGGTGAAGATGTAAAATAATACCCTAAACTTGTACTCTGAAACTATGATGTTGCTATCAGAAAAATGTTTAAGTAAATAGTATTAAAGAATTGCATACCTGCAGGGCTGGCTCCATGGTGGCAAGGTTGATGTCTGGTCTAGTTGATATTGATGTAGGATGGACGTCTTCTTCTTCTTCTTCTTGTGACTTGTTGTTCTCAGCTGAGACGGGCACTGCCGCCCAAGTAAATCCACATATATTCTTTTGAGGTATAATATATTGATAGATTTCCATTTCTGCAATTTGGACATTACCAAAATTTCAATTTTTAACTTTAAAGTGATAACAACATACCACCATATCCATGTTATCGTGATAGGAGTGTTTTTAACCAAACGTAAGTGCTATTACTAGCGGAAGATACACCGCGTAGCGCCTTCTTATGAGTAGCTCATAAATCACTTAGCTCATAGTTAGGAGTCGCCTTGTGACTCTCTTTGCATGACTCACAAGTCTAGCTCATAACTATGAGTAGAATTTTGGATTTATGAGTGGCTTTAAGAGGAGCTTTTATGAAGTTTTCAGCATACCGCCCCAGGGCCGGTATGCAGAAAACTTCATAAAAGCTCCTCTTAAAACCACTCATAAATCCAAAATTCTACTCATAGTTATGAGCTAGACTTGTGAGTCATGCAAAGAGAGTTACTACACGGAACAAATGTAATACAATTTACAAAATCTGAACTAGAAGAACTACAAAAAATTGAAAATAGCGTCTATAGATACATACTAGGGGCACCAAGATACGGCCAAGTACCAACACTAAGAGGAGAAATAGGAGCATCAAGTATGCATAGAAGAATTATAGAAGGATACATCAAATATCTCAAGTAAGGTATGGAAGGAGAGAAAAATAAGTTGATAAAAATAATAATGCAAGAGAAGATGGAAAGTAGAAGAGACCCGTGGATGAATACAGTAAGGAAATACATTGATGAAGCTGACTTAGGAAGAAAATCAATCAAAGAAAAAAGTCTCAAGGAAATAAAAGAAAAAATGACAAAATGGGACACAGAAAAGTGGAAGAGGTAAGTAAATGAAAAATCAAGTTTAGAAATATATAAATCATTCAAAACAGAAATAAAAGATGAAAGAATATATGACAATGACATGTCATCAGTGATTCTCTATAGGGGAAGGACAAATAATTTACAATTAAATAATAGAAAAAGATTCAGTGGAGGTGAAGTGAAATGTGACATGTGCGGAGCAGAAATAGAAGACATTAAACACTTTATCTTGTGGTGTCCTTTTTTCCAGGAGGAAAGAAATAAAAATATAAACTTGCAACGTCCATATACAGAAAATTAAAATATTATCTTAGGACAATTATTATTCAAAGAGGAAAACATAAAAAGAACTAAGGAATACCTATATCAAATTTGGAAAAAAAGAGAAAAAGAAAAGAAAGAAAGAGGACTGACATAAACTAGAACTAGAAACAAAAAAGTGAAAGAAAATGAAAATGATAACGAGCACAGTGAACAGTTAAGAAGAAAACAGAAAAGTAGAAAGTAAAGTACAGTCGTGAAATTTGAAAGAGACGACAGAGGAGCGCCGTTGTAAAGGCAATACTCCTCGCCGAACATCTGATCTGATCTGACAGGTGGCTCCCTATTTTTTTTATAGTTATAGGGGACCAAATATGAATGTAATGCTGGTAGAGGTAGGAAGGAGTAAATACTTCTAGTTTTTGCCCCTGTTTTTTCTTGCTTTTTCCAGCAGATGTGTGGGAGAAAGCCGATACAAAGGCTACACCGACAGTCTACACTGGGTGACTCCCAACCCAAGTCCAAGTCCAAGAGGGAAAAAGAGAAAAAAATGGAAAGCACACAGAAAAAAAAAAAAAAAAAAAAAAATGCATACTCAAATTACACGCCCTAAATCTCGCATACCACATTTTCTCCAGAAACTCTTTCACCGCGCCAATCATTCTTGTACTCGTCTCCCCACACAGTCCCATCACCAACACCATCCATTCCCTTCCAGTTCTTTCAATCATTTCATCAATTTCACGTCCCATTTCTGTTAGAATCACATGCATAGTTTCCATTCTGTCACGGTTATACTTCTCACATTCCAGTACCATATGCTCTACTGTCTCATCCTCTCCCATGTCACACATCTGGCACACTTTGCTACGTAACTCTGACCATCTGTAGTTCCTTGCATTCACATCCATACACTGTGCCCTAGCTCGGAAGAGATCACCACCCAGGCTTCCATCATACCACCTTACATACGTTGGAGCCTCTTTCTCTCTGTACCATTCCATCCCAGTCTTCCACTTACTGAGTTCCACACCTTTCACTGTTCTATTTATCTCACTTTTCCACTTTCTTACATCCCACTATATCCTTTCTCTACTTCTGTTCATCACCTTCCATTCATACACCCTTTCTCTCTTCAAAAAATCTATCCACCCACATAGCCAGCATGCCACTCCTGTCTACCATATTCATACATTTCTTCTCCCACTTACTGCTCCTTACATTACACAAATAACCCTTTCGTGCTATTCTTGTGTTCTCCATTCGTTCCAGCCTAACTTTATATCTCAAGGTTGCCTTTATGTGTCTCTCCCTAAACGTACTCCACCCCATGTCACCTCTTTAAGCTTCTACGGATGCATAGCTAAGGAGCTAAGGAGTCATTAACTGGCCTCTTGCAGTTTCCTCATTTCTTATGTTCTTATACCTTGGTGCATTCCGTGCCATAAGATCCTTGATGCTGCCCTACTTCCAACCATAGTGAAAAAGGCAGTCAGGTCTATGGGTCTATTCCACATGTTGCTGGTAGGAAATATTCTCTGTATGCCTTTCCTTTTTCCTGTCACAATCTGGTGCTACAAAAACCTGATATAAAGGGAAAACACAGGTAATAAGACGCAAAGTCAAGATGCTTCACTGTTTGTTTACAAGAAGAAGAAGAAGAGGAAGATCACGTGGTGTTGGGACTTGGGGTGGGCGGCGCCGCTACACACAGGTGGTGATATGGTGTATTGCTTCAAACTTAGTGTTTGTTTGAACCTCACATCCACACAGTGTTGTCCAGCACCTCCCCTCATCGTACTATGTGACCTTGAATTGGCGTAGGTGATGTCACTACCTCAGGGGCTCGAACCACGGCCACACGTCTATAGTCTTTCTGCATTTATATAATCACAGGTAAAAGTGTACTCGTGTTTATGTGTAGAATAACTTAATATGTAACTAGTACGTGATAAAGTGTTGTTCTGAAGGTGAATTAGCTTGGGTTAAATTTTACATCTTCACCATAATGGCGTCTGTTTACGAAATAAAATGGCGTCTGCACCTCGTCCAACTCCCTACTTTTGGTCATAAAGAATAGTTGATATCTTCTAAATCAACATAACGTAACGTAACCTAAATTAACGAAACCTTAACCTACATTGACAAATAACACCCTTGTTCAAACCAAAATAAACTTTACTTTTCGAAGAGGTCTCACAGAAAACATTGAATATCTCACAAACTAAGAATTTGCGACGGAAATGTAATTAAGAAAACCTTCTCAAAATGCATCTGGTAATGCAAAAAATTAACTGAATTCTCTAGAGCATTCTGGTGAAGATGTAAAATAATATCTTAGCTTGGAGTGTTGTGAGGTGTTGGTGTGTGGTGACTTGTAAGTCTTCACTGCTTTGTGCTAACCATAAATAGCACCAACACTAATGCATATACATCAGTAAAACCTAGTGGTGTGGACAGTTAGCAGTGTTAACCTCTTGCTTTTGTTAGTGTGATCCCACAGACATTTAAGCATAATAAAGATAATTCTTTAGAGTAACTCTGTATATTTTTTTTCCAGTTCCCACAAGCTGTATTCCACCTTTGCACATCTAATATATACCATCACATCATTATTGTTAATGGACTACAATTTTTTGGGGGGATTTCCAAGTTGTGGTTTTATTAGTAATTTATGTAATAAGTTAACTTCTCTTTGTAGTAAGTGCTATATTATTTCTTTTTGCAGCATAATGTCAAGATGGCACACAGAGCCCAGCATTCTGAGGGGCACTGCTTTCCCATCAGGGCCTCTAAACCTGCCTCAAAGTCTTGACATCCAGCCCACTATTGCTTCCACAACCTTCAGGGTGAGTGACTTCATCAAAAACATTATATTTTTTCTCTGTTATGTAAAAGTCACATGTATTTATGATACATCAAAGGAGTAAATACTCATAGATGGTTAGGACTGGGGCCTTCCACATATAGTCCTTCACAAAAACGAAGCTATTAATTTTTATGATTTATATATTTACTTAATTATTGCAGCCATGGGGATCCAGTTCTACCGGCGAAGACATTGTGCTTCTGGCTGAGTTCTCAGAGATTGAGGGACCCATGCCTTTGCTCTCTATACCTCAGGTGCCATCACTCCAAATTGACCTCAATGAATTTGTGGTGAAGATTTTGTCCACAGACTACCTCAACACAAGGTGTGTGTATATGCAGAGAAAAATGTTTTTTTATGTTCAGGCTTCATATATGTATTGACAGTGCAAACTATGTGAAGGTTGAGATGAACTGAAATATTGCCTTCATAAATGTTACCTCTAGTTGTTAGCCTTCCTTCCTACCACCCATTGTGTGGCAATGCTAATTGCAATCATGCACCCTCACTACTCGGCTTTACCTCATCAGTTACAATACTGCTGCTACACAAAACTTCATTCCTGCATCACAAATATATATATACCAATAAAGTTGAAGCAGGCTGTTTCCCTGGATTTTCCTCATCTATATGATTTAACGTATTAACACATAAGAGAGGGATGAGGTTTTCCCAAAATACAAATACGGGGTAGAATTTACCTAATCCATTTTTTATTTTATAGATCTTTCACAAAATGAGCTTTTGTTGTCTTTATCTAAATCCTTTATCTAAGCCTCATATTCATGTTGGTTGAAAATATTTGATATATTTGTTTCTTTGAGCCAATTTCTAAAACACCTTTCCCTACCAGTGGTGAGTTCCGGGTATATGAGGACACACAGTTAGTGCAGCAGGACCTGAGCCCTGGAGTGCATGTGTATGTCCACTACTTCACCCTCTATGATGTTCGTGCTCGGGGCTTTGTGCGTCCCATGTGCCTCTCCTACATCTCGGGTGATCACCACAAGCTGCTCCACTACTTCTCACGCCTCAAACAGAAATTTACAGCTGTAAGCATAATTATTGATGTATTTTGTTTTGTATTAAATCAGTTAGTTCACCAAAGCAGAAGGGAATGAAAGATTATTGCAAGAATTGAGGTTTGATGAATGGAAGTTGGAATTCTGGAAGTGGATAATTATTGATATATATGAGTTTAGTTCCTTAGTAATATATTATTTTAGAGTTCATGGTGACTAGAGAGACTTTATTTTCTTTTGTCTAACAATCTTGAATCTTTGGCAGGCAACTGAATTCTTAAAGATGAGCAACTTTGCCTGGTTTTCCAAGGAGATGGAAGGGTTGATTGAGGACCTAGAATACACCAAAGATCGCTTTATTCAGTCCCAACGCACCACCTTGGATCCCACCTCCCTTGTAAGTGAAGATAGTGCTCTAATGTCTATACTTTCGGCTACGACGTAAATCATACCATATTAGTGTTTTTTCCTTTTCTTATACTTACGTTAGCTATACCTGATGAATTTCTTCCACACCTTAGGCTTGACAGATGTGCCGTAGATAGAGATGTAATTAGTTCATATACATCATGTAATCGCACAGAAGGAACTCACACTCATGGTCTCATATCTAGGAGTCTACCAGGAACACATCACCGTCTAAGGAGGAGGAAGTAAGTGAAGGTGGAAGAGAGGTGGATTCTCGAAGCAAGAACAGTGATGCATACAAGAGCAGCAGTGTTGTAATGACCGTACAGCTTAGTGATGCGTCAACGGACAGTAACTTGCCTAACTCCAGCCAACTGTTTCCTGATGATGGCTCTCTATCGGATGTATTTGACCAGTGAGTGTTAATGCACCTTGCTCTAATATAGTTTCCTAATATATTGAATTATATTAATTTTATTAATGCTTTAAGACTGGTTTTATACAACTTACTTAATAGTAGTCTTTCAATATTTACCAAGTTACTGAAATTGAAAGTTTGGAATGTAATGTGTAAAGTTAAATGTTAATGATAATTAATTTTGTTTAAAGAGGTAAGAGGCAGGATCCAGGCCTTTCCCCAATAATTAACCCAAGGCCACAAGAGGAGGGGGAAGAGGCTCTCCTAAAGCATACCACACTTGAGAGTTTAGCAATGCAGCTGATGGAGTGTCAGCACATCCTGGACGTTGTCAAGCCACATATGGTGAGCTGGATTACTGAGTGTTTAAAACCATCTTACAGGATCACATTAATTATGGATATTTATTTATTTACTTATTTATTTCAGTGAGATAGAGGTGGGATGTGGTGTTTATGAGAGATGCAGTTTGTTGCCTTCTTAGGATTTCCCGAGGCCAGTTTTGTTTGAGTTACTTTACCTCTGTATTGAGGTAAGCAGCATGACGGCTTGCATGTGAGAGCTGGTTCTTTGGTCTCACAGTGTCCGCCTTACTATATTATTAACAGGCATTTTTCTTCTTGTAGAGTTATATACAGTTCCTCAGCAGTGTGCCCCTTTCCAGGCCTTTCTTGCCTCACCTTCACAGAGCAAGACTTTTTGTACTCATTAACCACTTTTATAGTTTTTTTTTATGTCAACAATAAATGACTGCGGTAATGATCGACAATCTCATTGAGGGATTTTTATTCTTTATTACAGGAAAAGAAGGATGTTGAAGAAGACCTACAATCTTTGGCTGAACAGATCACGTCCAACCCTGATTCACCACTCTCCAAAACAATGAAAGACTTGAACATGCTGGATGAGCCTGAAGCCAAGAAGCTAACCATATGCATCATGTCTCTCATGAAGCGCAACTTCCATGACATGCGTTCCATCCAGCAGCTGTGTGGAGTAGGCTTTGTGGGTTGTCTGTTCCAGCTACGTACCATCTATGAAAAATTCTGCAAGCCCTTCCTCACTCTCAGATTTGAAGACCTTGATAATGAGGTATATAAGAATCCCTTTGGTTCCCTGTTTATTGGCAACATACCTGTAATTAACATAATGAAGGATGAAGAGAGCAGCAAACCTCCTGTCCACACCAGTCCGTACTCTGGATTGTGTTGGGACTCTCACTTTGTCAAGTTCCTCAGGAATGGTACATCCCATGTGTCCACGCCAGACTCAGAGTACATGGCTGCTTCGGACAACCCTCTGGACATAGCATTAGTGTCTGCAGCAGCTGACTGTCTGGAAGTGTTCTCTCGGACAGGGAAAACAAACGAGTCTTCCAATGCACAGTCACCAGAAAGGAGCAGCAGCAGCATAAGTGTTATCAAGGACACACCAGGGACTCCAAGGGATAAAAAAGATACCAAAGATATAACTGAGTCGCCCGGAAGAGAAAGGACAAGGGACACCACTGATAACCACCCTACCAGTTGTCTGATGATCAAAGACAAGAAATGTAGGATTATTCATTCACTTCACTGTACTGATCAATGCATAACACATTAGTCCTGCCTAGCCTTTATTGATATATTTTGTTTATTTATGAATACCAAACTTTCATAGAAATTTTAAATATTCTTTCATTTATGTGGTAATCTCATTGCAGTAAATGTTGTTTTTTTTTAGGTGGAAATGAGCCGAACAAAAAGGTGCTAGTGACTCAGTCTAGTATAAGCAGCATCAGCAGCTGGACCTCCAACCCCACCATTGATATACTTGACTATGAAGACATCCAGGAGGAAGAGGGAGTGGAGGAAGATGTTTCCACTTTGGCAAAGGGAGAACTAGTCCCTCAAGTGGATATTGACCACAGGAGAATGATCAGTAAAGGTAAGCAGGAGAAAGGGTCCAATGTCTGGTTTTTTCTATAGTTATTGTTATAGTGCTATTAAGTCTCTTTACCTATGAACATCACTTCCTCCCATATAATAGAAACATACTTATTTAGTCAGCTGATTAGAGAAATAAAATAAATACATAAAAAATTGAAAGGAAAAAGGAAATGGCAAGGAGGGAGCGTGTAGATAGGGAGAGGTGGACACTCTTTTGCCATGGCCATCTCCTTACAGAATAATGAGGCACTTCATAGATAGAAGAGGAAAAAAGCTAGAAGAAAAATCATGGCAGTGAATGTAATCTGTGACCCAAAGTAACAAGGAAAGCGGAGATGCCGGGATAAGAAAGTAGTGGTATAAAGTGTCAACACTCCATGGTTCTCTCCCCTCCAGTATGTCGCCTGGCCGGGCTGGTGCAGCAGTTTTGTGGTGTGTCTCATTGCCTGGTTCACTCCCTACTCTCGGGCCGGCCTGTTCTGATTGCTGCTGAAGAAATTTACAAGCCAACTGTCATCATGTACGTACGGGCCCTCACCACCCTCCTACCACGGGCCACAACTGCACAGCTGCCAGTTCTCAGGTGACGTATAAGTCTTTCTGTAGCTATTGTACATTGCAGGCTAAGATGATACACCACTGATTTGTGTGCGAGGTAACAGTTAGTCAGTTCTTGGTAAGTGATCAAACCTAACTTCTTTTTTTTTTATCTAAACCAAAGGCTGAGGAAATATAAAAGTTGATAATGGGTGAGAACTTGCCAAAACACCTTTGGTGAGTAGTATTTACATTTAGTTAAGTGTGTTTTGGTTGTTATTGTGTATAAGTGAAACTGTTTTTATTTGTGATCAGATGGCACACGGGCACAGTGACTGAGCATCACCTCCAGCAGTACAGAGTGATGGGGGTGTGTATCCCTGAGCGCCTCCACGTCCAGGACCTCATGTCAAATACAACACTGGTGAGGAAATATTGAATACGGTGGAGAAACAACAATCTCACATCACAGTCATTACTTAGAGGCTGTTCAATTTTGTATGTTATAGAATTAAAATAAATTAGAAACTATTTAGATAAGGTTGAGAGTAATACATATTCAACCCTTAGCTGACCCACTAATTATTTACAGAACCAGGTGACGGTGCTTAACATAGAAACGGGTCACATCTCAGGGGTGGCCTACAGCGGCACTCTGGTCCGGGGCATTGAACACTACGGCCGCAAGTTGTTTCACTCAAATTCTGCTCTCCAGGTTTGTCTACAGTCTATCATAGTTGCTCTCGGCCTCAAGGTTTACTTACTGCACCACTTGATGGGTGTTACAAACCGCACCACGGGAGAGATCTTGAAAGGTCTTGGGGTGGCAAAGGGAGACTGGGATATTATCATCTATTTGACAGGATTGCTTCAAAAACAATTAAAAATGAAGCAGGATAGTATATTGATTAATTAGATGTTATGATCCATTTGTAGTGGTTAATGATTTTTTTGTTCATGACATGCATCCAGTATTAATTAAACCCACACTGAAGTTCAATGTATGTTAGCGCAACTCTATTTTTTCTAAGTATTTCTAACACTTTATATAGTATGACTAAAGTATGTTAGTATTCTTGAAGTGAGTAAAGTCTCGTATGGCAAAACTTTGGAACTATATTTTTTTTATTTTTAAAGGATCAAAAATGTTCACTTAAAGAAAGTAAAAGTTAGTGGTATAGAAAAAAAGTCACGTGAACAGCATCAATCTGTTTCCAAACAAACAAACAGGTCATGTCTTGGTAGATTTTCTTTTAGGATGGTGAAGAAAATACAAACACTTTTCTCTCAAAGATGGTATAAAATATTAATATAGCGTGAATATTACTAAAAAAAAAATAAATAAATAAATAAAAAATAAATAAAATAAATAAATAAATAAATAATAAATAAATAAATAAATAAAAAAAATTGACATCAAAATTAATGGCAAAAATCATACCAGGCATACTACCTTTTATACATGACAACTGATATCATGAGTCAAGTCAGTATTTTTCCTTCGTATGTGAAGTGAAAATCAATGAAGCCTTTGGAAACATCCGACAATTCTCCCAATTTATCAGATTTGTTCTGTTTGATATCTAGTCATGTTGGGAATGTTGTGTGGCCAAATACATGGAGTGGGCCTTAATCATCATGCTTGAACATATCATCACTTACATTTCATCATAGTTGTTGCTCATCAGCATAATAATAGTACGTATTGGAGTTTATTCTTTCAACACTTCAATTAAGTGCCCACCAGTATGTATTTTTTAATGGATATTTCAGTGTATTTTACAGTACTATCTGGTTATAAATGCTTTCAGTTGTTGAGTTACTTAACAGCATAATGAAGTACATTTTTTTGTATCAATAGCAAATAACATTAAGTTGATTTTTCCATCAATAACAATTATCATCATATAATAAAGTAGGTTTTTTTTTTTAATCAATATCAAGACTACATTCCATTTCGTGTTGCTCAAGGCAGAATAGACTTATTTTACCTTTATAAATAAGAGGTTACCTGTCACATAAATCATGAAACTTGTGTGGGTGGCTATATTTGTATATTTTCTTAAGAAGTGCAATATATTTTTATTCATCTTTGTTGATCTTGTTAAACAACCTTTACAATACACAGCTGAGAAAGAAGGTTTGGGTACAGATAAGGTTGTGTTTTGAATGAGATACATAATTTACACAGGAGTTAATAGTGGCTGGGTTTTGTGTTTCTGGAGATATAGTTTGTGGACAATTATGATCAAGTACCACATAAGAAAATAGTGTTAATGTGGATGGAACAGCACCTGTTGTAAAGGCACACACTTGTATAGGATGCATGTTGATACATAGAATTTCAGTAATGTCATTCAGGTAAATGAAATTCAATGAATTTGTGAATATAAATATAAACTTACCAATTTAAATACTATCAAATATGGATTAATGTGTCTGAACAAATGTCACAGGATCAGAGAGATTACAACCAAATAATTAGGAGCTTCATTATTATGTTTCTTGTAAGGAATAGGTTACTATTAATTGTAACTAACATATCATTGAATAATGCAATATTAAATAAAGCATACATATATATATGCGCTAAGAAGCACAATCATAATGAATTATCACATTAAATTTGATGAAATTATTTTACAATACCTTGTCCAGTGATAGATGCAAGTCCAATGGAAGAGTAATGGGCCTGAATATATGTATTTATTGTATAAAATAAATTGTTTCAAAATTTTTAAAATTTTCAAAAAATGTATTAGTATTACAGAGCTGCCATTACATGTCAGTGTGGTTAGCCAGCTTGACATCCTTCATAGACCCACTAAACTGTCTTCACCTGAGCTATGAATGCCTTCATAGATATAACAATACTGTTAAAAGGACCACCATGCATCATGCACACAAACATCATATTCCATTGGGGAACAAAAGATTACCTTTAAACTCTGCAAACTAATGTTAGAATAAATATTAAAACTAGGCGATCCAATATATATATATATATATATATATATATATATATATATATATATATATATATATATATATATATAAATATATATATATATATATATATATATATATATATATATATATATATATATATATATATATATATATATATATATTACACATTATATGCAGATATTGATTTATATTTATGTATACATTTACCCATTGCCATGAATATAGCTTCAACTGTAAAATTGGGAATTTTCTATTAACTATATTGCCTTAGGTTAATTTTAAAAATATACAAATGTAAATACGTAGAGGTAGAATATCCAACCTGACTATAAACTCTGACAGGGAGCTTCACTCGACAAGGAGTAAAGCCTTCAGTAACTTATGTCTATATGGAGTCCCTAGCTGTGCATAGTAGAAGTAGTGAGGCAGAGGTTTGTGTCACTATCAAGTGGCCAGGAACACTTCAACAGCAGTAGGCTACAAACCCACCCACTCAGTAACACCAATAGGAAATCACTTACCTTTGCTGAAGGGGGCGTCAGCATACTAGTAAGTTACTTATCTTTTCTTGTCTACTAAATAATAAGTTACAAGAAAAATTAATAAAAAGTTTACAGGCAATCCTTGTTATATGTATGGGTTGAGTCCTAGAAACTTGTATGGATAATGATTTCACAAATGAAACTTGTTTCCCAATACATAACACTTTCCTCCCTCCGTGTAGCCCAACCAAACAATGAATCAGCTGAATGCAATGAAAATGGAGGTCCCCTGTAATTTATCTGCAGCTCACCTCTGATGGTGCAGCTTTTCACCTTAGATAATCATGTGCACAGTTAATGCCGCAAATTTGAATGCAATGCTCTTCCTAAAGAATCAACGTGTTCATTACTGGTGACACCGACGTGACTTGTTACCCGACAAAAACAAATACATAGATATTTTATGTACTGAAAGGCGGAACAACCTATCTTGGATTTTTGTCTGATAACACCGAGACAAACACATGTGCCCGAGGAGAATGGACTGAGTCACGTGGCTTAGCACACACCATGACAGAGAACCATGTGCAGGTGTACTACATACTGGATTCGCACATTTCCATACTTAAAGCTGAATATTGCATACATATAACACTTTTTTGGTGCAAATTCATTATATACATAAAAGCAAGTATATGAACAAGGATTGCCTGTAGCTTACACCACTTTACGCATAACCTGTAACCTGCCTTTCAAAATAATGATGATGGAATAGTTCAGCAATATGTTAAGCACATTCCATCAAGGACAGTTTTCTTGTATAACACTGCAATATCATTAATGCCTACTGTATTATGTTAATAATGGTTTTGTACTTGATGAAAACTGTGCAAGGGTGTACTCTTGCCCTACCCAATGTGTCCACTAATCAAAGTTCACCCAAGCCACTCCGTACACTTCACACAACACGCTGCCATCACATGCTGCACACACTCACCACCTCAACCATACACTCACACTGCACCTGAGTATACATCCTCACAAACACAAAAATGGACATCTCATGTATACGCGTGAACACAAACATTCATGTTACTTTAATCTCATGTTCTGAAGCCATTAAGGATTCCAGGCAAGGTTAGCTGATCCTACACTTACTAGTCCTGTCTGTTAGGCATCACAAAAAGTAAAGAGGAAAACATGCTAATTCCATAAATCTCCCTTTTGATCATTGACTTTCAAATGAAGAAGTGATCTTATAGTAAAATTTGGCACCAGTCTGTGTTGTTGTTCCTTGTTTACATGTTAATATGTGATGGTCCTGGGTGTGGCATGTTCATGTGATATAGCACCCCAAGGCGGGACATGGCAGCATGGTGGTGCATCTGTGGGTGCATGGGGTGGTGCATGGTCATGGGGGGCTGCATGTGGGCTACTTGGGAATGGTGCATCATTCCCTGTGGTACAGACAGTGGGTCTACCAGCACCGTGGGCTCCACCTGGGATGGGGTCTCCGTGATTTCAGTCACCACCAGGGAGTTATCATCCTCCGTGGTGGTGGTGATCTCCTGGTAAGCACCAAGGTTACGGGCGGCCTCCGCTGCCTCGTCCACTACCGGCCGCATGTGTGGGTGTTGTGCATGTTGTGGTACTACTGTGTGGTGATGAGGGTGTTGTTGTGGTGGTGGTTGCTGTTGCTGCTGTTGTTGATGTGGTTGTGGTTGTGGTTGTTGTTGTTGCTGTTGTGGGTGTTGTTGCTGTGGTGGTGTCTGTTGGTGTACCACTCCCGGCACTGGCTGGCCCATGTGTCCCATTTTAGACTCAAGACTTACCCGCTTCTCCATGTGCTTGGCTAGAGGCAGCCCGTCCACCCGCTTCTTACGCAAGTAATTCTCTGAGTAAGTCATCTCCTGAGGAACATTGTGTTTACTTACCAGGTGGTTGCGCAGCTTGCTACGGTCATAGTATTCCTTTCCACAGTATGTACAAACCTCTGCCTTCCTACGGTCATTGTGAGCACGCTTTATGTGAGTGTTCAACTCCCCTACTCGCTTGTAACACTTACCACAGATCTGGCAGTAGAAGGAAGGCTTCTCATGCATCTTGACCCGGTGGTAACGCAGGGCATCCGAGGTGGCAAAACGCTCCCCACAGTACTGGCAGTTGTATAACAGGATGCGGAGATGCACCACGTTGATGTGTCTCAGGAGATCCGTCTTGGTAGCATACCTCTCCCCACACCTATCACACTGCTCCTTGAACTCTGAGTGCATCTTGACCTTATGCATCTTCAAGGAGACTTTAAGTACAGTCTTACCACAGATTTCACATTGCACTTTGGGTTTTGTTGATGAGCCACAGTGAGCCTCCTGGTGCTCCCTCAGCTTCTTGTTGGAGGGCGCCATGAAACCACAGTCACTACACAGATACTCGGTGGTCTTACGGTAGGTGAGGCTCTTGTTGTGATGCTTCCTCATGTGGAAGGTGAGGCCAGGCAGACTCCCAAGCTTACACCCACACTCTCCACACGTGAAGTCATTAGCATTCTGACCAGTGTCATTCAAGTGTTTGCTGTTGATGTGCATCTTGAGCTTGTACTTAAAGAGGAAAGTTTCACCACACTCTTCACAAGCATATGTTCTATCCTTGAAGGCTGTCTTTGCCCGACCCTTTCCCTCTGTGTGGCACAGCTCCTGGTGGTACCAGAGGTCATCCTTGCGCAGGAAATGTTTGTCACACTCCCTGCATGGATGGCTGGTCTCTGAATTGTTTGCTTTTCCCTTGTTGAAGTAGGTGATGACTCCATTTTCCAGGATGGTCTCCTCTACCTCTAAGGGTGTGTTGTCAATCACAGTATGAACGTCCTTCTTGTGGGTGACAAGGTCAGTGTACTTCTTAAAGTCTGAATCACACTCAGTGCAGTGGTAGATCTTGGGGCCCTTATAGGGAATGATCTTCCTCTTGTTAGTGGATGGATACTGACCTCCCAGTCCACGGCCAATCAGGGTGGACCTGGCAGCAGGCCGTCCTCTTCCTCTGGCACGGCCCCGAGCCCTTCCTCTCACTTTGCCTCTACCTCTACCCTTCGTCCTCCTCCTTTTGCGCTCGTCTTCAGAATCATCATCAAAGTCCACGTCACATTCAATACTATCGAAGCCATCATCCAAGGGCTCAGCCTTTATCTTGACCTCTGTGTCATCAGCCAGCACAGTAGCCTTGCGCTTCCTGCCACGCTGACTGTAGGTAACCCGCTCCTCACGCTTGATCTCCTTCTCCTCTTCGGAGGTGCTGTCTTCCATGGAGGCCCTAGAGTACCGCTGCTGCTGCTGCTGCTGCTGGTGTTGCTGCTGTTGTTGCTGCTGCTCGGCTTTAGCTTGAGCCAGACCACTGTAGTAGAGCTCCTGCACCATCTCCATGATGCGGTCGTGTCGCTGAATGACTGAGTCGGCCTCGTTGACCAGGTTGGTGCAGCCCGAACACAGGCAAGTACTGGACTCCATGTTGACCATCTTGCGGCTCACCAAGTGGCTGATCACCTCCAGCACCGTCTTCTGGGTGTACAACAGCCGCTGGTCGTGCTCGTACATGAAGAAATCATTGAGAATCTTGCCTGTCTTGCCACACACAAAACAGGTGTACTGGCGGGTCCTCTTCACTATTTTCTTCTGTGAGTCCTCCTCCTCCTCAAACTCATCTGTAAAACCTATGAGTTTACTGTCACATTTGTGGCTCCCAATATTTATGCTTTAGTAGGTCTGGCTACCAAGTAGCCTATTAAATCAGTGGGAATCACTTTAAATATTAACATTATTCATTTATAAAGTTAGCCCTGTGGTGGAGGCTACAACAATACTACCATCGTATTCCCTGCAGATCATTAAAGTGACAAAAAGTGCCAGAGTAAGGGGCCTGGGAAGGTCCTCTCTGTATTCTCTCCTACAAAAATACAGGCCACTAAAGGGGAGAGGAGAGTAAAGCCCTTGAACCCTAAATGCCTTGTCTTGGCTGACCTTTTTAATTAATTGAATGCTCCAGAAATATTACATTTAATAACAGCAAAAAATTTCAAGAATCCTTTGTAATTAATACATTCCAATGGTGAAAAGTTTACGTTACCTTTCTTGGTGAGGACCTGAGAGAGGGGAAGAGCACCCACCACAGCTTGCATGGAAGTGTAGAATGGCCAAGACTGCCTTGTGTACTCACTCACATCAGGGTGACTCAAGTCCTAGGAAAGTAAAAGGCAACAAGTGAACCTATGCACCATCTGTTGCCTTGTAAGGATGTTATGCAGGTTCTTTCTCCACAGGATATAGAGATTGATATTTCCAAAAAGCAGTAAACACCAAGTGAACATGGAAACATTATGTAAAGGAATGTTAATAGTAATTAGTGATAAGCTCTTCGATGGAGTGTATTCCTCAAAATGTATGTAGTGAGGTCACAGTCTCACAAGAAATAACTCCAACTGAACTTTGTATTCAAAACATAATAATAACATAGATACAATTGCTAGCATGGATTGGCTTACTATATACTTGCTCCAGAGGTAATTCCACTTCTTCCGTGCCTGGTTGGGAGTGATTATGCCGGTTAGTCCAAGATCCTCTACAATGTTTCTGTGGGAGCAAGTTTATGAAAAGCATTTCCCATACTCTCAAGAGCTTCAAGAGGTCTGTCTAAGGAATATACTGCCATTTACAGACATAAAAATTTTTAATACGTGTTGGCAAATCACATAAAAATGCTTGTTATTAATACACAACTTAACAACCAAATCATATGAAGCCAAGCAAAATCATGTTAGTTCATCATACTTACGCAAACACTGATGACACCTTCTTAGTGTTGTCAGGGGGCCGAGCACCTCGCAACTGGATGAACCTTGTGGTCACCTCTCTCGTCCCTGCCACAGAAACCTTAATGAAACTTGCACTAAACTTTACAGAGATCAAAATATATTGCAGTTATCAAATTTCCTTAAGCATTTCACTATATATGACAAGAGAAAAGGTGCCTTACAGATGTTCTCAAAATTGGTCCTTGCTGTACGGTTTCCATGGAGTGTGTTCTCAGGTATCTGCTGTAAGGCTTGATGCATGTTGTCATAGAAGGGCCAGGAGTGTGGGGCTGGACTTGTGCCGTCAGGGCCAGTGGTGCAAGACAACTCCTGCAACCAAACCAAAGACAGTTCACAATTATAAGGACTGGACTAGAGATATTAATTGTCCGAACAGAACATTTTATGCAAGACAAATTTCTGTTCATAACGCAAGGCTATTAATATACCAATTACCTTGTACTTGGCGACCAGATAATTCCATTTTTTCCTTAGCTGGTTAGGGTTCAGAATGTGTTCCAGACCAAGTTCTTCCATGATTTCACTGTCAAAGGAGATCAAGATAAAACATCTATAATAATTTTTACACAATTTCTTTGGAAAACCTATAAATTATCAATGTACATAATGATAAAAGGAATAAAAAAAGCCGTGGAGGATAGAGGACAATAACCATCATTGATACAAAAAACATTACCACTTGCTGACCGAAATGAAAAATTAATGTGTCGGGTAAAGGTTAGGTTAGGGTGTGACTTACGTGTAGGTTTGTTGTATCCCGTTCTCCATGAAGTCAGAGTGTCGGGAAACTCTCAGATTTATGAACTTCCTGGAGAGGTCGTTAGGCCCTGAGGAAATTAATACAAAGGCGTGATGAAAAGAATGATAGAAAGTACAAGTAATATATTCACTCAAAACAGGAAACTAATCTTACTAAAGGAATTCCAGTTTTCCTTATATGTGCAAGTTTATTTATTTTTTACTTTAATTTAAACTATGTACTCCCTGTATACAACCAAAACTCACCACTCGGCAAAACCATCATAAGTAATACAAGTAACAACTCACACAAGAACTCTGGGGAGGCTCTGGACTTGAGTTTATTAACATTGGGTCCCCTAAAGTGCTTCATCACTTGTCCCATGTCCCTCATAAACGCCCAACTGCGCTCCCCACCAGCCATCTCCTCATCCTGAAGGAGGAATACAAAAAAGCATCATTACTACAAAGACTGTAGAAGTGTACAATTATCCTGATGAAGAAAAAAAACTATAAATGAATGACACATAAGCTTAGGCAACTTCCAACAAGCTAAAACTAGAATTTCTGATCAATGTACAAACTATAACTAGTATTTCTTAACAATGCAATCAGTACGCCAGGTGAGACAGACCTGATATCTCTTCACCAAGTAGTTCCACTTCTTACGTGCCATCATCACATTGACACGGTCTATAATGCTCAGCTTCTCCAAGATCTCCCTGGTAACATGAAAACAACAAAAGAGAGTTAACGTATCATGAAAAGAGTGCATGAGTTAATGTGAATAAAGTAAGCGCCAGACATCACAGGTTAAATGGCAGTATGATGAAAAGAACATTTGTGAGTGAGGCAATGACTATGTATCAATCTGAGAACATAGAGTGAAGGGATGATGTAGATATGCATAGTATACAAGAAGAGTGTGGTGTTAATACTCACTGGTAGACAGCATTGTGACCCTTCTGGGAGATCTCAGCATGTTTCTCCCCTCGCAACTTAATGAACCTCTTGGTCACCTCCACTGACCCTATGCCAAGGAAAAGCGGTTATAACTTGTCTTATTAATTTAGTCATAGAATGTAAATAGAAAACCATATGAGAATTATATATCATGGAAACTTCCTAAATATATAACAGTTGTGCTGATTGATATAGAGAAATACAAATGGTAAAATAAGAATGACAGACACTCACAGGTGTACTCGGGAGAGCGGCGTGACTTAGCACCTCCATCTGGTGACGTGGCCTTGATGGCTTCCATAACACTGTGCATGGCAGGAAAGAAGTACCAGTTCCCTTCCACCAAGTCACTAGTGATGATGTTGGGGTCCTCTTGATAGCTATCCTTCTCTATCTTTTCCTTGGTGTCCTCACTATCCGGTCCCTGTGCAGGAAAACACATTAATATCAAACAAAACAAAAAAAACTTAAAATGGTAAGCCTAATATATGTTGATGAAAGCCACTTGAGTTACTATGAGAACAGGAACAATACACATTCTGGAGTCAGTTCAAACTAGGTATAATAAATGAACTTCTACACCACACAGTACCTTCAACTCCAGGTAGCGTCGAACAAGCTGAGTCCACTTCTTCCGCGCCTGTGCCACCGTCACCTCATCGGACATACCCAGCTCATCCAAAATGTCACTGGAAATAAAGTTAAAATCAAATATACCCATCTCATAATTCCTGGGATATTCAAAACAGAAAACAGATCATAATGTCAGCTAAGAGAATGAAACAAATAGAATCAATTCCATCACCTCTTTCAAATAGATCCATAAATAGCTAAAACTAAACTCAAAATAAAACCAAAAATATGATTAATGCACCAAATCTATAGGTGTAGATACTCATAAAAAATATAAACAACTTCAAATAAATACAAGTAAGTTTTTCACACACAAATCAGATTAAAGCAAGAGAGGAGACACTAACGCAAACACAGGCATGGGTCCCAAGGTAACAATGTCCGCCTCCTTAGCTCCCCGAAGCTCAATGAAGCGCACCGTCCTTGTCTCCGTCCCTGCAATAGCAAACCTTCCCTTACACCTGTGGCAATTATAATAACACACCTTTTTTTATACACCTGTGGCAATTAAACATTATTTCATACCTGTTGTCATGGTTAATAATGACTCACTTTCTCTTATATACTGGGTGTAGTTTTGAAGTGATTATTAATGAACACCAACAGACACTTACACACTTCATCCACCTCCACTGAATCCATGCCATGAGAGATATCATCCGAACATACATTCATATCTTGTGAATCATCCTCAAAGCTATCCCCAACATTGTCCTCATCCAGCATCTCATCATCCTCCTCATCATCATCCTCTTCTTCATCATCCTCTTCATCGTCATCATCCTCCTCTTCCTCCACATCATCATCATCATCATCATCGTCTTCAAATTCTTCCTCCATGTCGTCCATTGTCCGTCCTTCCTGAAAGGCTTCATTGAGGGTGCCGGGCCCCACCCCCGCCCCTCCACCCTCCATCTCCTCCGGCACTGGTAGGGGCAGGACAGAGGGCGGCATGGTCAGCAGCACATCATGCATGGCACCGTAGAAGGGCCAGGAGGGGGGTGCCGCATCCTCAGGTTCAAGTGCCGGCTGACTCAACTCCTGTAGGTATATAAATGGGTGTTTGTTATGCCCTTCATCATCAAATAGAAACATATACATACACATACATACATACAAAATCATTGTCAGAATTCTATGTAAGTCATTCATACATCTGTAGTTTTCACAATCAAACAATTTTCTTAATTTATACTATTCATGTTTTTCATAAATAAATAGAAATAGGTGTTGAAATATGTGCAAGGAGCAGGGGAAGCCACAGTCAATCAACATTATAATTAGTTTTTTTTATTTATTTATTTATTTTTATTATTATTTTTGTGTGTGTGTGTGTGTGTGTGCCTTACCTTGTACCTAGTGACCAGGGAGTCCCACAGTCTCCGTGCCTGGCTTGTTGAGGCTTGACCAGTCAGCCCCAGCTCCTCAATGATCGACCTAAAACACGAGGGACTCATTTAGACGGGCAGGATTAAACGTAACAATTATTTTCTTGAATGTTATTACAATTAGCTGTTTGAAAAATTATTTCATGAAAAGGAGAATGGTTCAGGAAAATAAAACAAAACTTATTAAGAAAAAACAATCCCACTAAATACTGTTCGTGCATTAGTTTCCACAATCTGTATATTGGCTGAGGATATATTTGTTCTTCTTTAAGGTGTTATACTTCACAGTTTTTATCCTTAATCCATATTTCCCTTACAAGTTATATTAATCAGTAATGTGACATGAAAAAAAACATCAAGGTTTCCTCATGCAATATTAACCATAGTCAAATTATAGTGCAAACATCATTCAGTCAGCCCACATGAAGAACATACAAGTGAAGTACATCAGTGTGTGGTGGAAGTGAAGTCACAAGCGGTTATTACAACACATTACATATTGAACACATTATTATTCATAACAGGAGGCTGGTGCAGCTGGCTGGCTTCACCCCACTTACAGGAATACATAGTCAGGCGTGTCACAGTTGTTGCTCTTGAAGCGGGCACGGGCCTGTATGAAGCAGTAGGTCTGCTCATCGCTCCCTGGAATTGCAGTTAACATGTAAATTGCAGAGATGAAATTATGAACAGATTGAGAAGTCATTTTTACTTAGAAATTGTGTTATATCAAAAACTTTAGTAATAGTAATACAAAAATATAACCCTCAATTCTCTAGAGCATTCTAGTGGAGATGTAAAATAATACCAAACTTTATTAATACTTCTAAATAAATGTTCTTAACTATAACTTTGTTCATGGACAATATAATGAAAACATGAACTAAGTACTTTAAAACATATCAAAGGACTTCTTCATTTTAAAGTTATCTAATTATGACAAGTTAACTAGGAATGTGTGATAATCATCTCACAATATTCCTGGTGTAATAATTCCTTTCTTATTCATACACATCATATGCATCCACGTTTTGCATGAGAATTTCCCTAAAACACGATTATTTTTGGGTATGTTTTACACCAAGCAGGAATTCTATAACTCAAGTACTTAATCCACAACCAAAAATACATTCACATCTTGACATTATAGTTGTTGTTTTTTTTCATGCTAGTGGCATTATTTGTTGTGATTGGTAATGGTGATAACTGTGAAATAAGTTATAAGTATATGGCTCCTTAGCTGCTTTGAAACATATGGATAAAAAAATTATTACGTGAGTTCTGTTGAGGTTAGGTTAGGTTGGGAGTACAGTTGTCCATAGTTATATAGATTTACCTAGAAGATATCAAATGTTCTTTTTGTGTAAATCAGTTGCCCGTAGTTATGGAGATTTACCTAGAAGATATCAAATGGTTTTTTGTGTAAATCACTATATTTCGCCTTCTCCTAATCCCCAAAATACCCGCATTCCCACAGGTCCCCAGGCTTGTTGGGGGTCATGACGATATCTTACAATGTATGCATTTGCGACGGATATCAAAGTCAAAATCATTCGAATTAGATCAAAATGTATATAAGTGTGTTATTTATATCCAGGTGCATTCTGGTATAGATGTACAATGTCACCTTTTCAACCTCTCTATTACGTTATACGGGAAATAACCAAGATTAATAACGAAATGAACGAAGCCCTACTCTAACGTGTCATGTAAGTCTGTCATCTAACTTGTCCGAATGTATCGATCATAAAGGGTGGAAGGGAAGCCTTGAGCGGGCGTCGGGAAGCAGTGGAGGGGGCAGCGGCCCTCCCCCTCGGCCCAGTCCACCTCACAAAGCATCATCATCTCCCTTACACACCCACTACCACACCTCTAACCCTCACCACCATTATGCATAACAACATACAACCTTAACCCAAAGCCATAACCAGTGAAATAGACCTAGTAATTAGTTACATAGGGTTCAATCGAGCCTACAGTCACGAAATCGGAGCAGTGAAGAACGTGTCCGCCATTATCTTATTTAAACACGAAAACAACACGGTTACTTACATGAAAAGTCAGCCTCCATCACGCCAGGGGACTCTCCACCATTATTTGAGTTCGTATTACTATTTAATATGGTCCAATAGATCGTCACTAGCACGTGAGAGGGTAAAGATGTGTAGGAGTTATTACATCGTAGCCGAGGTTGTCCGCCATTTAGGACGCGCGATGAGCAAACATTCGAGATTTAATTTATAAACATTGATTACTTTTACGTCAAACTTGTATTATAAAGTTTTAAGTATTTTTGTAATTATCAGTGAAATTTTTGTATTGTCTTGGTTTGGTTATAGATTGATTTTATTCACCATTAAACATTCGAGATTTAATTAATAAACATTGATTATTCTTACTCAAAAGTTTTATTGTAATGTTCTAAGTATTTTTAGAAGTGTCAGTGAATTTGTTTTGGTTGTATTGCTTGCTTTAGTTTGGTTATATATTATTTTTTATTTACCATCAATTTTCTTCTGGCGGGAATTCAAAAACTACCACATATTAGGGATTCATTGATACAAGCTTTATTAACATATATTAGGAAAATACTATAACCAATTTGTACTCTGCGGACGATTTGCAAGGTAAACTAATTCTCTAAAGTGAAATATTAAGTCTTTTCAAGTAAATACGTCATTCCAACACAGTGCACATTCTGAATTCTGAAGTAGGTCCCGCAGAAGGCGGCTCTCGGGCAGCAATGTGCGGGGAATTCAAGGGGCTTGGGTAGGATTAGGATGATGGTTAAGATAAGGATAGGGATTCAGATTAAATAAAGGGGCAAGATTTGGATTATGATTAGGAAGGTAATGATTGTTGATCGTACTTCTAAATGTGTCAAGAGTGGGCCACTATTAACTATATGGGATGGGAGATGATTCCACTCCTGGATGCTGCGGGGAAAGAATGAATATCTGAATATGTGAGTGTTTGTCTGGTAAGTGTGGTATTTAAGGTTGTGGCTGCCTCTGGTATGGTATGGTTGTATGATGTAGATAGGAGTGGAATCATCTCCCATCCCATATAGTTAATAGTCCCACTTTTGACACATTTATAAGTAGGATCATCAATCATTACCTTCCTAATCATAATCCAAATCTTGCCCCTTTATTTAATCTAAGTGTCTTTGTTTATGTCAAATAAATTGTTTGTGGTTTTGTATATCATTTGTTGTCAGTGTATTTGTTTTCTTGTTGGTAAAGGGTCTAGTTTTGTGTTGTGTTTGAGCAAGGTGACTGATGTAGTGTGTCTGTCGTCACGTCTGGCCCAACTTGCAGCTTTGTTTTCTATGGCCTCTAATTTAGTAATGTTATTAATTGTGGATGTGTGGGTCTCAGACGATGTCACAATAATCTAAATGTGGCCGAACGAGTGTCTTAAAAGCAAGAATTTCAATGTCTGTGTTACACCTGCTAAAGTTCCTACGCAAGAACCCCAAGGCTCTGCTAGCTTTAGTTCTGATGCTGCTCACGTGTGTGTTCCATCTCATGTCTTTGTCTGGTGAGATGTGGACGCCCAAGTATTTATGTGAAGAGACTGTCAAGGTTAGTGTTGTGGAGTTTGTATGTGAATGGAATAGGTTTGTGTACGGGTGAATCGGATATGATGCCATTTGTCATCTGCCACTTGGCTTCCCAAACTTCATTTGAAATGTGCAATCTTTTCATTAGGAAACAAATTAGCTGAATAGCTCGTAATGAAGTATAACACTAAATTAATTCACGACTTTACAATAATTACAGGTTTTTGTACTAAATTCACCCATAAACAGTTATCAAAACAATATATTAACTCTGAATTGTACTGTAGGATTTACGTACATGAAAATATAACATTAATAAAGAACATGAGGAGCACTAATTAATGACCTTCGGAGGATGATAATATATATATATATATATATATATATATATATATAACAAATATAATGCAATATTAGACTTTAAAGATGATAAGAAAGGCATAAATGTTTAATTACAATACTGAACACAAGAAAAGGGAAGTAAAAAAACACATCAGTATACATAAAAAATAACAATAATGCATATATGATGAACAAAAAATGCAATTTTAAATCGCATGAATGATAATACAGTATAAAGGTATATACATGGAATACTTGGAATGAGATGGAATTACAGAGATAAAAAGTAGGAATGTGTGGAAATACTTGGAATGAGATGGAATTACAGATATGAAAAGTAGGAATATGTGGGAATACATAGAATGATATAGATTTAATTGAGAACATTTGTAGTAAATATAAAAAAAACTAGAAAAATTAAATGTCAGGACTCAAGACTGTCCCTGAAGGAAGAAAAAAAAGTGTCATGGCGGCTGTTTACACCTGAGCCTCGCTCACCTTTGGAGGATTAATTAGAAGGCAAGAACACCTATCACAGTCAACAGATAGGTAGTATAAAGAGATGATAGGCCAATGCAAGATATGAAGTAGTTATATATACATAAGTGAAGCTGTCATAAGTGTTTTACGTGTGGCTTGTAAGTGCGTCTTGTTAATACGTATAGACGCCAAGACTTCAGCTCCTTATTAAGATTATTATAATATATTCTTGTGATTATGTTTCTGGGTCAGGTCAGGTCAGGTCGGGTGGTCACTATACGGGCGGTGTGATCATACTTGTATTCATGATTTTTCTCTGGCTCATCTATAAACTAATGTAGAAAGATGAATTTTTCTTATTTTTCTTAATCTTTCCTCATATGTCAATGTTTTTAGTGTGGGGATTAATTTTGTGGCTCGCCTCTGTACATTTTGAATAATTTTGATGTCCTTATGACTTGTAGTAATGGCTCCAAACCTGGTTAGCGTTTCTAAATGTGGTCTTACAAGGGCAGTATACAAGTGTTTAAACATTATTTCATCTAAGACAACAAATGTTCTTCTGATAATTCCGACAAGTTTGTTTGTTTGACTTATTCACTTTTTCTGCCAAATGGTCCCCAAAGTTTAATTTGTTTGTCTATTATCACTCTTAATTCCTTCTCTGACTTTACTTCATGGTACTTTTCCCCCAACTTGTATTCAAATTTCTGCATCACTTTACTGCCCATCCTCTTATAACAAAATTTTGGGTAATATGGAGATAACATGCTTGAGGTTCTAGATGAGTGGCTTAAAACTATTGATAATGTTGATGTTGCCTATCTGGATTTTAGAAAGGCCTTTGATTCTGTACCTAGTCAAAGGCTGTTGACAAAAAGTAATGCCATGGGAATCAGAGGTAAGATAGGAGAGTGGCTAAGCAGTTTCCTACTGGGAAGAAAACAACGAGTGGTCATAAATGAGTGCAGCTCAGAATGGTTAGATGTGACAAGTGGGGTCCCTCAGGGCAGTGTACATGGCCCAGTACTCTTTTTGATATATATCAATGACATGCCAGACCAAGTGCATAATAATATCTATCTGTTTGCTGATGATGCTAAAGTGAGTGTGAATTTTAAGGATGTCAATGATTGTTCTTCTCTGCAACTTGATCTTAACAACCTAAACAAGTGGTCCGAAAAATGGCAACTTTACTCTAATGTTGACAAGTGCAAAGTGATGCACTAAACCCATGTAAGAACTATGTAATGGGAAAGGAAAATGAAAGTGTAGTGGATAATGTCACTCACGAGAAAAGGATCTTAGTGTTATAATCCAAAGTGACCTGCAATTCAGTATGCACATTGCAGAGAAAGTAAAGAAAGCAAACACCATTTTGGGCTTGATTAAGAGGAGTTTCACTTGCATAGATGAAGACATGTTTAGGTGCCTGTATACAGTCTTGATTAGGCCCCACTTGGAGTATGCCACCTGTGTTAGGCTGTGTATGGTCACCTCACAAGTTGGGTGAAAGAAAATTAATTGAGTACAGAGAAGAGCTACAAAATTAATACCATCCATTAGTGAGCAGCCATACAACCATCGTTTGAGACATCTGGGTCTACCAACACTGGAGTTTAGAAGACATAGGGCCGATATGCTGCAGGTGTATAAATTGTTGTCGGAACTTGAGGATCGAGATATGTCAACCTTCTTTACTCCAAGTTCAACTGATCTTTGTGGCCACAGCAAGAAACTATTCAAGTATAGAAACCGGCTTGAACTACGGAGGAATAGTTTTTCTCAGCGTGTTATCGACAAGTGGAACCAACTACCTGAACAAGTAGTGTCAGCTTCCTCCATAAATGCATTTAAATCTAGGTTTGACGTATACACACAAAAGGACCTGAGTAAATTCTGTCCCTCTTAGCTGACTTTGTCTGAGAGCTTTTGTTAGTACAAAAGCTCTCAGACAAAGCCAGTTGAAGCAACCAACAAAATAATATTCAAGAGAGGGTCAAACATAAGCAAATTGCTTTCGTACGACCCGTATTCAACGGTAAACGGTAAATTCAACGGTAAACATTATCGTCTTCTACCGAGGTTAATACTTACGTGTCAGATATAATTAAGGTTGCAGAATATCATGCAATAAATATCAACTTTCAGAAACTTGTTAAAATCCTCAAAATTAGTGGGCTAACCTTATCTCTATATCCAAAATTTCTTGTTGTAAATGCTTGCAGTCTTCTACATTATTAATATCTTTAAAAATCTTGGTGTCATCAGCTTATAAATATATTTAACTGTTTTTGATAATATCTGGCAGGTCGTTAATATAAATTACAAATAATAGAGATGCAATTACTGATCCTTGTGGTACTCCATTTATTACCTTATGTTTCATATTGAATACACTGACCTAAAAATTGTTAATCTATTTTGTATTTTGTTTTTAACCTAATCAAACCAAATGTAACCTGTAATCTCAATTTTTTTTGTATTGTTCATTATCTAGCTAACCAAAGAAAAAATTGCCTTTATTCAATTTTATTATTTATTTTTTTACCTAGCCAAAGCAAAGCAAATGTAGCCTTTAGTATTTTTGGTAAATATTTGTTTCCTTAACCACATGCCATTCTGGTGAAGATGTAAAAATTTATTGAATAAAAATTGCTTTGTTAGCATAACCTTCCCAGAGGTTAAATAAACCTAACCAAAGCTAACCCAACCAAACCTAACTAAACCCAACCAAACCTAACTATAAACCTGACGTAACATAAATAAAAAAAATCATACTTTTTTCTGTAATTCAGCGGCATGACTATTTAAGGTAATCTGAACAAGTTTCTGAGATTGAATTTACAGTGCATTATAAAAGTAAGGAGATATATCGAGTGGTTAACGAACCAAATATTTACCAAATTTTTTTTGTATTTTAATCCAAGCCAGAGAAAACCTAGCCCTTACTACTTTTTTTCTTCTTTTACCTAGTCGAAGCAAATCTAACTAACGTAACTTACCTCTTCTGCGGATGATTTGAAAGTGGCTTTTATAAGAACTCACTGTAAAAGTTTCATCCTCACAAGATATAAAAAAACCAAACCTAACCTAACTACCTAAACTAAAAACAAAAAAACCTAACCTTTGACCCCAAATCAGACTTTTTAGACAATAAATAATGTACAACGAATAAGAAGAAAAAATACAGCATCTACCATAAGAAATAACTTGTGATCTCGCATTAATGTTCTATGGTGATTCGGAAGTATTTCTGTTTTGATACCGTTTATTTTATGCAAGGGCAATAAAACACACAATAAAAAAAGACCCATTTGTATTGCTGGTTCCCTAAAGAAAAAGAGAGTAATAAAAAAAATGAGGCTAAATTAGGGTTGCAGGTGTTTTCATACTCTCTTAAATGAGTTCAAATTATAGGAAGGTGGAAATACAGATTCAGGTAGATAGAGAGTTCCATAGTTTACCTTGCCATTTATAAGTGAATATTGTATAGAATTGGTCGTTATCCACCTGCAGCGATAAAATTTTTTCTTTGGGGTTGTCCTTTTTTTGTAATTTTATCCAGGTCGTCAATTTTACCTGTTGATATAGCCATTAAGAGTTTATAAGAAGTGTTCGTGAGTGCTATTAGTGTGGTTATTTTTATTTAAGGAAATTTTTTGGAAGGCAAAGCTTTATTGTGTAATGTGATAATGCATCTAATTGTCAATGGTGGTTTGCAGTAATCAAGTATTAAATTTAATGGTTTATTTTATTTCTTAGTAGTGAAGGAAAGTGTCCATAATGTCCATAGTGCATCTAATTGTTTGTGATTTACTTGCAGTGATTATGTATTGAATTTAATTGGTTACGTAGCTATTTAAATTTTTAGTGTTGAAGGAAAATGTCCATAATGCATCTAATTATCTGTGATTTATTTGCAGTAATTAAGTATTGAATTTAATTAGTTACATATTTAATTTTTTTAGTGGTGAAGGAAAATGTCCAACATCCACCTGGGGCTGCCATACCCTGGGGGAGTTGTTGACCACTCCAGCAACCTGGCCAATGACATCGGTCTGCTGTACCTTAACGATGAGTACAGTGATGTCACCCTCCAGGTCAACGGCCAGGCCTTCCACGCACACAAAGTCATCTTGGCAGCACGCAGCCAGTACTTCAGGTGAGCTGAGGAGGTGTTGAGACGTGCTCCCCCTCAACAACATAGTGATTCGTTTAAAAAATAAATTATTATTATTACAGTAGAATTTCCCATCTAACGCATTTGGATCTAGCGAATTCGTATCTAACGACCCTCTTAAGCTCTACCCCACCTCCAATCTAACGATCCAAAATTCATATCTAACGGCAATTATTCCGGGCGCCCAGGATCAAATTTCAAACTTCCCGTGGATTGCTGAATTTTTGCTGGCAACACTGGTCACTTTTATCAGTCCAGCGCCGCCATCTTTCAACCGTGTTCCATTGTGGTCGTCTCGTTGTTCCCTTTTTTTTGGCCCTCCATCCAATCTAACGAGTGTCTGGCGGTGTGTTACGCCTCTCATGATAGCGGAGAGGGGAGTGGTGAGAAAGGAAACCTTCAAGAACGTAAGGAAAAAGAACCAGTGAAGAGGGCTACTCATGTTGGAAAGAAATGAAATAAATATGCGTTGGAAGACAAAGTGAGGGTGATTGATTAATTGAAAAAGGCCACAAGAATTGCGAGATAGTGAAGATGACTGGGTTTCCTGAGGGCACAGTGCGTAACTTTAAGAGACAGAAAAGTGAAATTAAGGCAAGCCTTGGTGTTGCAAAAATGTTTTCTAGTGGCAATGCTAATGCATCTAAAAGGGTGCTAACGAACTATTCTGCGTCCAATCGCCTTGTTGCCATGATGGAGTTTTATCTTGAAAAGTGGATAGAGCGAAAGTTCAAGGATGAGGGAAGTATCAATGGTCCTCAAACAAGAAACCAAGCCCTCGTTCTCTACAATACCCTCATTAAAAAGAACAAAATAAAAGATCCGCCACCCTTTGCTGCTTCTGTTGGATGGTTTGATAAATTTAAGAAAAGGTTTGGCATAAAACATGTTCTTTACCAGGGGGAGCTTTCATCTGCAGACACACTTGCTGCTAATTCATTTCCTGCTATTGCATGTCTCACATACACACCTCATTATTCTCTCACAGGTTGGTTTATTATTGATTCTTCTAATAATAAATATATTATATGATTTGTATGTATTTTAGGTCTCAAAATAACACTCGGAACGGCAAAAATAGGTGAAAATAGGGACTCGGCCGAAGTTTTGGCACCAATTACAAATTTTCCCATAAGTTTATGTATCTATATCTAACGAATTCGTATCTAACACGTTTTTTTTGGCACTAATTATTCGTTAGATGGGAAATTCTACTGTATTGTTATTTTACCTCTTGAACCTATGGCGCTGGTAGGTTGATGAAGGCATTGAATGGTCGGCCTCCAGCCATTAGTAGCACAGGCTAGAATTTTTCAAGTGATACCTCGTTTCTTGTTGAGAGGCTCATGCTGTCCGCGGAAGCTCTTCGTTGCATATAACTTTTCAGTCCTGTCGAGGATAGTGTTATGGCAGCATGTGGGTGATCTTTAGCCACTCGGCGGTTTTTCCAAAGAAAAGTAGCCAGCTTGTGCCAGGGCTCGAACTCGGGTCTCTAAGCTTGTCTACCCGTATGCTAGCCACCAGGACACCCCATATAAACCAAAAAAAATGTGAAATTCTGTAACCATTCTTAGAAACAACATTTTAATTAAAAGTACAAATATTATGGATGATGCTTGGATTGTGTGTAAATAATCTGTGATGTTATGAAAACATCTTTATATGTTACGAATGTTATCTTTTTTCTTAGTTTTTAAAATTGTGATAAGCTCTAGCTCTAGCCAAGAGAAATTTCATATTGTATTAGTATACTATTTAACAATGAAATTTATCTTATCTTATCTTATCTTATGTGTTGAGTATTGTGTGTGAGGCAGGTTTGAGGGAGGTGGTAGCCTGTTAACACTTACATGATAGATAACAGTAATGCAGGAGTTAGTGGAAGGCTCTGTACGTTTAGTAAAAGTGAAGGAAGGAAGTATGTAAAGAAGAAGGTTCTCAGATACTGTACAGTGAAGGGATTGTGTCGCTCTTTCAAAGTAAGGATGTCACAATGGATATGTTGGGGTTAGCTAGGTGCTGTGTAATAAAAATACAGTATTAGAAAACAATAGAAGGAAGGTAGGAGATGGGAGTGGGCAAAGATGGAGTATGTAGACAGCAGAAAATGGAGAAATGTCTGCCATAGCAGTCCACTTTAAGAATTGCTTTAAGGTTAGAGATATTTACTGACTTGTCTTCTCTTCAGAGCCCTGCTGTTCGGTGGTCTCCGAGAGAGTCACCAAGCTGAAGTGGAGATAAAGGACACTAACCTAACTGCCTTCAAGGTCCTACTCAAATATATATACACCGGCTGGGTCAGTCTAGGCTCTGAAAAGGTCTGTTTGATTTATATATATGTGTATGTGTATGTGTGTGTGTGTGTGTGTGTGTGTGTGTGTGTGTGTGTGTGTGTGTGTGTGTGTGTGTGTGTGTGTTTCTACCATTGTTGCTCTGTATGCTAATGAATCTTCTTCATCATCGCAGGAGGAGACAGTGTTGGAGATACTGGGTCTTGCTCACCAATATGGGTTTGAGGACCTGGAGTCAGCCATCTGTGACTACCTGAAGGATGCTCTGTGTATCCCCAACGTGTGTGTGATCTACGACATGGCTACACTCTACTCCCTCTGTAACCTGAAGGCCGTGTGTGAGGACTTTATGGATAAGAATGCACTACCCATCCTCAACCATGAGTCCTTCTACTCACTCTCCCCCGTGAGTAACTATGGTTTTGTTTTCTCTCTCTCTTTCTTTCTCTGATATACTATTTTATGTTCATTTTGGAGTTCTTAACCAATCGTTTGTTTGTTTCAGTCTGCCCTCAAGGCCATCATCAGCCGTGACTCCTTCTGTGCCCCCGAGGTTCACATCTTCCAGGGTGTGTATGAGTGGGTGGAACGCAATGCAGACCTAACCTCAGAGCAGATCCAGGAAATACTCTCACAGATCAGACTGCCTCTCATCAGCCTCTCGGTGAGTTAAGGTTACTTGTGGAATTGATATTATGTTATTATTTTATATTCCTGTCTTAGATTCTTCTGTACATGTATGGGAAAAGGATGCTTGTGTGAAGGAGAAAGAAAAGAAAGTCAATTTTGCCTATTGTGTTGCTAAGTGTTGCTTTATCAATTACATTTGACCCTCAATTTAACAGACTTCATGGGAAATCTACTGGTCTGTTATGTAAAAAGTCTGTTGCTTGGTATATATTCGGGGGCAGGACACCATTATTGTCTTTATTTTATTCGTACGGAAAAATAAAATAAATTGACGACAAAGAAAAGTTAAATTCGTACCATGGAGTGAATTTGAATAGTTACATGAGAACTTGCCTTTTTTTTTTCCCAGGACTTGCTCAATGTTGTGAGACCTACTGGCCTCATCTCCCCAGACCAGATCCTTGATGCCATTAAGGCCAAGAATGAGTCAAGGGACATGGACCTGCAATACCGTGGCTACCTCAGTAAGTGTGGATTAGTGGTCATCAATGTCAGGTTCATATATGCTAAGTTTTCTGTTTTTGTCTTAGTTTTTTTATCATTCAGAGACTCCTAGTTATGTTCTTATAGGAGCTGCCTTGTGTAGGTCAACTGTCCTTTTGCAGCCTTCTTATGTCCTGTTCCTCTCTCCGTACAGTGCCTGGGGAGAACATAGCGCTGCAGGGCAAGGGAGCACAGGTGTTGCAAGGGGAGATGCGCGCCAACCTCCTCGACGGCAACGTGTCCAACTATGACATGGAACGAGGCTTCACCCGGCACCCCATTGATGACAACAATGGGCAGGGCATCCTGGTGAAGCTGGGCATGCAGTGCATCATAAACCACATGAGGATGATGCTCTGGGACAAAGATCAACGGTAGGATGCTTTACCGCAATGCCCGCTTTAGGCATTTAATATTAATAGCTACATAAACATCAGCTTGTTGGACTTGACTCAACAAACACACGACTAAATTTCCAACTGTGTGACTTTTGTTTCATGGTAATATATTGAATGAAAATCTGTTAATTTTCGAGCTCCAACTTAAAATTTTGTACTAGTGCATGAGGATGTTACATTTTCCAAGCCTTATTATGGTGGATGAAGCCCTATGTTGAGTTAGTGTTACTTGTGTTATGCATTCGTCTTAGTACTCGCATCAGTGGTCTGAAACAGTTCTCCCAGTAGGGGTTACTCCTACTATATTGAAGTGTCCATGGACCAAAAGGATTGGGTAAGGGTTGTGGATCACACCAAGTACCACTGTCGGTCATGGCAGTACCTGTACTTCCCGGCACGTGTGGTGAAGTACGTCCGCATCGTGGGCACCAATAACACTGTCAACAGGGTGTTCCATGTGGTGGCTTTTGAAGCTTATTATTCCAAGCAAGAAGTGGATCTACACAAGGGACTCATAAGTTAGTTAAAGCCACAGTTATTTATTATGGTTTGACTCAATCATGATTATTTCTTTTTGTTGGTGAAATTGGGGATCATGTTTATTGTGTTGCATTTACCTTTTCAGACAAGTATTGATGCTATCAGACAAGGATATTATTATTATTGATAGTGTTAATATGATTGGATTGCCATTTTTATTAATAAGCCTTACAATTTACAGATCTGCAATTGAGTTAAATATTTTCAAATATGAGGTAGTTTTTACCACTTCACAATCTCACTCTAACATAAACCCATTCCAGTCCCACGTGAGAATGTGGCGTTGGTGACCAAGAGTGCCCTGGTGATTGAGGGAGTGAGTCGTTCACGTAACAACCTCCTTAACGGGGACATCCACCACTATGATTGGGACTCGGGCTATACCTGCCACCAGCTGGGCTCAGGCTCCATCTGTGTACAGCTGGGACAGGCCTACTGGCTCTCCTCCTGCAAGTAAGGAGACAAATTTAGTATACATTAAACAGGGAGACCAAGTATATGCTGGGTGTGGAAGTGTAGAACTGATGATGATTCTCTGCCACTGAATGTTTGTTATATATAATCAGTGTGCTATATAGGAATTTCTGTCAGTAAAAAAAATTTTGTTTATTGTTACTTATGTATTTATAGTTTTCATCATCAATTATCTTCCTGAATGAATATGATTTTGATTAGATACTTTTGTCCACAGTTGAGATAGAGATTAAAATCATATTGCATGTCACAGTTCATTTGGATACTTTCAGGTTGTTGCTCTGGGACTGTGATGACCGTTCCTACAGCTACTACATTGAGGCCTCCGTCAACAACAGAGACTGGGAACTCATTGTTGACAAGACGCGGGAGGCATGTCGGTCTTGGCAGACTCTCACCTTCCCTGAAAGAGCCGTAGTCTATTTCAAGATTGTTGGTACATTCAACACAGCTAATGAGGTTACTATTTGTCCTTGTAGTTGTATATGTACTGTGGGAGTGAAGTGGGGGGTGGAAACACAGCATGTGTTTTAGTCAGTCATAGCCGAGTGCAGGTGAGGTTGGAAGTTGACTGAAAATTTCAAAAGAATAAGAAAAGTTTTTAGGAGGTGAAGAGGATGCAGAAGACAATACCTGAAAGAGAAAACCGTGAGAGTAGAGGATAGTAAGTTGTCGAGTATAAAAATGCTGTTAAGGAAGAGATTTGCTGAGCACTTTGAGAGATACCGGTCAAGGGCAAACAAAAGTAGTTTAGAAAAAAAAGATCCTGCTTGTTGCCAGATCCTGTACAGAGGACAGTAGGAGAAATAGAGGCAGGGGATGGAGGTCCAATTTAACATGAGAGGTGTCTTGACACTCCTCTTTTGAAAGAGTTCAAGTCATAGGCAGGTGGAAAAACAGACATAGGATGAGAGTTCCATAGTTTACCAGTGTAAGGGATGAAAGAGTGGTTAACTCTTGCATTAGAAAGATGGACAGAATAGGGATGAGAAGTAGAAAGTCTTGTGCAGCAAGGCTGCGGGAGGGGTGGAGGCATGCAGTTAGCAAGTTTAGAATAGCAGTCAGCATGAAAATAGCGGTAGAAAAGAGATAAAGATGCAACATTGTGTCGGTGACTTAAAGAATCAAGACAGTCAGTTAGAGGAGGAGAGTTGATGAGACTAAAAGCTTTAGACTCCACCCTGTTTAGTAAAGCTGTGTGAGTTGAACCCCCCCAGACATGAGAACCATACTCCATACATGGGCGGATAAGGCCCCTGTACAGGGCAAGCAGCTGAGAGAGAGAGAAAATTGGATGCAGATGCCATAGGACACCTAACTTCTTGGAAGCTGATTTAGCAAGAGTAGAGATATGAAATTGCCAGTTTTGATTTTTAGTGAAGGATAGACCGAGTGTGTTTAATGTGGAGGAGAGGGGAAGTTGAGTGTCATTGAAGAAGAGAAGATAGTTATCTGGAAGGTTATGTCAAGTAGATAGTTGTAGAAATTGAGGCATTGAACAGAACCAGGTTTGCTCTGCCCCAATCAGAAAGTATAGTCCAACAAATTTAAACGTAGACTTCTGGTGGAGCTGAATCAGTAGTCCCATAGGTCCAACGTTGCCACATCTACGTGAACTAGCCAGTTAGAACTTGATGTGCATAAGTAAAAGGCATATAAAATGCTTTGACGAAAATCCATGCATCATCAAATAAAAAAAAAATCATGTATAAAAGAAAAGTTACCGTTCTACGCTTACGATATTCATATGAATATCGTAAGCGTAGAACGGTAACTTTTCTTTTATACATGATTTTTTTTTATTTGATGATGCATGGATTTTCATCAAAGCATTTTATATGCCTTTTACTTATGTACATCAAGTTCTAACTGGCTAGTTCACGTAGATGTGGCAACGTTGGACCCATGGGACTACTGATTCGGCTCCACCAAAAATCTACGTTTAAATTTGTTAGACTCTAGTGAAAGATCAGAAGTTAGGCTTCCTATAGCATCTCGCCTTGAATCATTTAATTCTTGTTGGTTTGGGTGTCTGTTGTATGACGTTAAAAAATGCAAGGTGGTGTCATCAGCATAGGAGTGGATAGGGCATTGAGTCAAATTTAGAAGATCATTGATGAATAATAGAAAAAGAGTGAGTGATAGGACAGAACCCTGAGGAACACCACTGTTGATAGGTTTAGGAGAAGAACAGTGACCGTACATTACAGAAGCAATAGAACAGTCAGAAAGGAAACTGTTGACAGATTTAGGAGAAGAACAGTGACCGTACATTACAGTAGCAATAGAACAGTCAGAAAGGAAACCGGAGGAGAGAAAGATAGAATCCGTAGGAGGGTAGTTTAGAAATTAAAGATTTATGTCAGACTCTATTGAAGGATTACTGAACATAGATGAAGATAGTGAGGTTGAGATTGTTGCAGTTAGAAGGAAGCAAGGACTACATGTGCAAAAAAAGGAGATGAAAGCAGGGAAAGCTGCTGGTTTGTGTGTGTGTGTGTGTGGTAGAATGTTTGAAAAGTGGCAGAGCGATTTGATGAGTGTTGAGTAAGATGGTAGGAGGATGAATGTAGTGTTGAATGCAGAGCTGCTTGAGGAGATGGAATATTTTAAGGTTTGATGTGTTTAGTCTTAATTGTCATCCTCTTCACCTTCCTCTCCAGTTTTGCAATAATTTCTTTGTCTCTATCTCTTGTTCATGGTGTTCTGTCCTTGCTTGATAAAGTTAGCTGGTTGTGATACAGCTGTGACATCATCATAACCTTAATTCTTGTTGTTGTGAAGCCGGCCAAGTGTACCAGTTTCTGAAAACAAAAATCAGGTCAGAAAAATGTTACCCAGTGAAACAGACAACATCCCCAAACAAGCATCACAAATAAGATCTCATCACTTCAATGATAGGAAATATTGAGCTGTAAATCTAACATGCAAATTTGCTTTCAGGTTTTCCACTGCGTCCACTTTGAGGCGCCAGCACAAGTTGGGTCAGAAAACCGGCCCCGCGTGAAAGGGTTTGACCATGCAGTTGCCCCCGTGCGACCCCATCCTGCCGGAGGCAGCAATGAGGATGGCCGGAGCTCTCCCGTAGGTGCCGAGGCTGTGGTGGTGGACTCAAACCTTATTGCCTTGGAGGCTGGACCTTCAAGGGAGAGACTTGGCAGCAATGCCAGATCTGAACTCTCAGAGGAGGGCAGGATGAGGGAAGATGGAACAGGAGGGAGAGCAAGAGAAGAAGGATCTGTAGGGAGAGCAAGAGAAGAAGGATCTGTAGGGAGAGTCTGTGAGGATGGATTAATGGATCGAGCGAAGGAGGATGGAGCCGTAGGGAGGGTGAGGGAAGCTGTGGGTGTTGGGGCGAGAAGAAGAGAAGAGGTCAGGCCGAGGGGATGGGAGGAAAATGCAGGAAGGGTGAGGGAGGAGGGTGTTGTGGCGGAGAGAGTGACGGAAGATACTCCCCAACCACAATCACCGCTGCCCGAGGTGGCGGTGCTGATCCCCGAACCCAACGCGAGGCACCTTCGCCATCACTGTCTGCAAGATGACACTGATGATGACGACGAAGAAGGAAGCAAAGACTCTAAGTAATGTTTAAAGTGACACTTGGTTAATGTCACCTTGGTAGTAGCATCAGGAAGTGTGTGTTTCAACTTATTCATTACCTCAAAAAGATGACAATGTGGTACAAAGCTAAAATCACCAAAAACTGCCAAGGGATGGGTATGAGGAATGTAGGTGTGTGCAAGCAGGTAGGTGTATGTGTGGCCATAATGAGTTAGTTAGCTGTTGTTGCAATACCCAATGTGGCTCATGTACTCTGAATGCAGTTGCTTCACCTTAAAAAGTCTTTATATTGACTAATGTCACATGACCATTACTTAAGTAAATTTAGAGATATGTTCACTGGTATGTACGTGTTAAGTACATGGAAAATGTATAATTTTGTACCCTTGAAAGGAATGAAATTTGCTAGTACCTTAGATTAGTGTACGAGTCTGCTACTTCAGCCACAGGTCACTAAACGAGTTTCAGGCTGTGTGATGTGAATATGAAATGTCATTGACGTCATATTCGTGTAAATAAGAGATAAATAGTTTATGAATACTTATGGTATAGCTTCCGAAACATTCTGAACTAGTATTTGTAATATATTCTGAGTAATGCATCTTTAAGTAACGAAAACTACAATGAAATGGAAGAATTAGATTGTTTAAGAGGTACGAATATATACCAGAAAGTGTGCTGTGATAATCATGCAAGCTTACACAAAAGAGGCGAAGCTGTCATAAACAAAGGAAGAAAAATTAATTGGCAAATAAAAAAAAATAATGTTCTAATTCTCCTGAGGTAAATTTAGTGTGCAGGAATGGCTGTGGTGTAAAGAGGTTAAGAACTCTCAAATGAAATGTGACAAGTGTTCAGCATAAATTGTTCATGTAAATCCCCTGCTGGTACAAGTCACCTCCTGCCAACTGTTAGAAGCCCTTGCCAAATCTCTATATTCTCAACCCTTCTGATGCTCGTTGCTGGTTTCTTACATTTTAATACTCAATTATGCATGTGTAATTTTGTTGAAGTGGTTGTAGCTACAGCCAACATCTTTGAGCAGTAGCAGGACCGAGGGTAACCAAGTGAAGTGTAACATGTTGGCTTGGGGTCGGTAAACTATATGTCACAAGGATATGTAACTTTCAAGTGATGAGGAAATATAGAGGGTTTTTTTCCCCAATCATTGCATCAAAAGTTACGTACAGGAAGAGATTTATTTTAGTGGATGTGTTCAGTTTTTGTTCTGGTTTCTACATCAACAGAGGATCATCCTGCCACTAGGAATTGTACTGTGGTTGTTATGTTCAGCGTTACCCTTTGTAAGACTAGTCACAACCTGCTTCTGATATACCAAATGGTTTACTATTATAATTTTTTTTTTTTTTTTTTTTTTTTTTTTTTTGGTGCCATATATATATATTTTTTTCCCCATGAGAAAGAGCTGCATATATTAAGAAATAATTTAGTTTGTTGCACAGTTATTCGTTGTATAGAAGAACATTTCTTATTTATTTCTGTAATATCCTGTACCTGGCATAGTTTTAAGTAGTGCTTCTATAATGTTCATTTGTATAAAGTTCACACATTATCAATTAAAAAACAATAGCATCATCACCTTTTCTTGAGAGTGGAGTGTGTGTGACCTGCTCAACACTCCTCTACCCACTACCTCTGCTATATTTCTTTGTTTTCTAAATAAAATACCTTATTAATATGCAACAATAAAATGTATCAGTCATTTCTATGCTTGTTTTCCTCACCAACGTGGCATGTTGACACGAGCTTATGTTGGGTAACCAAGTGAAATACATATTATTTATCTACCTATATGACATTTTGTTCCCTCTTAAGAAGGACGTACAGAATGAGTGGCTATAGAAAATAAAGTTTCATTATCTATCACTATCTAACACCTATTCCTAAAGATTACCACCCAGGAGAAGGGCGTGCCAAGACATGAACCCAGTTGTGAGGTGGATGAAGCTTGGCTAAAAGTTTGGTCTAATACTAATGTTTACGGATGATTATAATCTAACATTGTGAATAACACTTTCATCATTCTGCAGAAAATGCTACACTGTGTACTGTACCATAATTATAAAAAAAAAATTCTAATAAAACATTATATACCATTTCAGCAATTTCTGGTTTGGAGTTAAATAATTCATATTCATTACGACGATAAGACTAAGAGGGCTGAGATAAGACTAAGAGGGCTGAGTTCCTAAGGGAAACAACGTCTGACTAACTAACAACTTAACTACTTGTTCAGCGGATTGTTTTCGTACTCTTTTGGAATGCCAATTAGGTCACACCCAAAGCCTCATATAATTGCATATTCCCCATGGCCTGCAGGATCACGCGCTGGACTCATGACCGTCAGTCATTACCCTCACTGAAAGAGCTCAGAGCTCATAGAGACGGATCTATGGGTAAGGCTGAAACCTCTCACATCACACACACCCATCTCCTTGCTCAAGGGGGACAGTAACCACTTCCTGGCAGTGAACCACTGAACCACGGGTGTGTGTGTGTGTGTGTGTGTGTGTGTGTGTGTGTGTGTGTGTGTGTGTGTGTGTGTGTGTGTGTGTGTGTGTGTGTGTGTGTACAACCACAACCATTATTGGTACTACTTCGTGATACTTAAACAACGAAACAAATGAAGCATCGTTCGATCACATTTTTGGGTCTTAACAACCATTAACAGAAGCCTCATCATTGTTAACTAGCTTAATTAATTCGGCACCATGCATACATGCACATAGTTATATACAAACATATCTTATGAGGTTATCAACAAGGTGAATAGAGTCAACGTTAAGCGAGTGAAGGATTCGGGTAAGAGTAATAGACCAATTTCTTCTACTTTAGCCAATGAATAAAATAAATCTTCAAGCCTCATATATCAATGCAGTGAAGGTAATTTTTCAATAAGAATGGTTATTTTTGTGATACAGACAATTTAAAATAAAAAAAAATTGCGCACAAAAACAGCTGGCGCCATGTTGTGACGTCACAACCGTGACGGCTGGAGCTATAGTCAACACAGCTGAAAGGTGGCCACTGCTGATCCCTTTGTCACCACCACAAACTATATCTATTGGAGCTAGGAGTACTCCTTCCACCATATGATGGCCACTGATCCTTCCTCAAATGATGTGGTAAGTTTTTATTGTATTTTCATGCCTATGAAGCTGTAGAATACAAGAGGCGTTTTGAGGAGGGAAACTGGATACTGCTATCGTCCCTACCACATTTAGCAAGCTATAAGAAACCTGCATTGATGCTGATAGATAAATAAATACACTTTAAGGTCAAACTAAGACTTTAACGTTGAAATAACTTAAATATATATGGTTTCCTTTCACCACAGGAATGTAAATCACTCACTGCCCGCCCCTACACCTGCCTGTCTCACACAAATATGGCCCTACCCACCAGTGCCCACACTGACACATCGATGTGTCGTGACCGTAAATGTTAAGGTGGAATTACCACATGGAAGGTGGAATGATCCACATGTGGATGGACGCAAAAGCAGGGGAAGACATACATTCCACAAACCCAGGTGTTCAGAGATATTGTTTAGGCGCGGTTAAGACGGCATATTAAAATATCATTAGTTAAGGATATTTTTATATGTAGTAAGTGTGCTATTATTTCCTAAATATGTATTTCGCTCCAGGAAACTTATTATGTTATGAAGTTTATTTTGGCTCCACGGAACATTTAGCACAGGTGCAGATGCTTATGCATATGACTAGAAAAAATATGGCTCTTTTCTGCGTTGTTGACCCAAACTTTGAATCCAACAATCATATCAAGATAATCAGGGTCAAGTATGACTCCACATACTGCACAAATCTAATGAAAAAATGTCTTGCTTTCTGGGAAAACACAGTGTTTCTTGAACTCTGCAGATCGTATGGTTCTCAGTCATGAATTGTATTTTCATGTTGGAGTATCAGGGTATCTAATAAAGAATGGAAGAAATTCCTATAGTATATATATATATATATATATATATATATATATATATATATATATATATATATATATTTCCTTCTTATATACAGTTGATCGTCAAATATCCCTTACACTCACAATATTCAGATAACAAATTTTACACCTTAACAATACGGTCTTGCAAGTTTATCAGCCCAAATGCAATTTTTACTACGTCATCCAAAAGATCTACCATGTTTAGTGGAACACGCGCATGCATATTGAGGAATTTGTACAACCTGACCCGCCGAATCACCCTCTCAATGTGTATTCTCAGAGCAGCAACTACTTTCATGTCTAGGACATCTCTAGCACATAGCTGCTCATTTTTTTTTAATACTTACAGGGCGCACTAATCTGCATCCCCTTGCAGCCAGCTCAGTTTCTAGTTGTTTAAAACCACGGTCTGCCAGTACAGTGACTCCTTCCCTCAAACACTCCAGATAGCCAGACTGGAGTAGTCCTTATTTTCTTATTTTTCGGCACACTTATAAAACGTTTACTTGCTGTTGCCTTTGTGGTGCTTTTGCACAATGGCACAAAGCAATTATAATTTCGTCTGCTTGCCTGAGACATGTTTATAAGGACAAAAAGGCACAAGTAAACACAACCCGTATGTTTTTCAGCTGAACCGTGGCTAAGGGAGGCCGATACTGACGTCACGACCAATCACAGCGCGTTCCGAAGTGACGTCATATTTTGGCATAAAAAAACTGAATTTATTTAATATATGACGCATATTTAAGCTAAAAGACCATTAGTATATTGAAATTAAATATATTTTCCATTAAAGGATTGATAATATGTACAATTTTTGGTCTGAGGAAATTGGTCTATTACGAGATGCTAACACTCATGTACCCCATTTTTACTCAATTTAGATTCTATCGCAGTTTTTTCCGGTTACGTAAAACAACCAATCAACACGAAGGTAATGTGGTAAATTCCTCTTAAAGGGTTAATGCAAATCCATAAGTAATAATTAAGTTGTTTCCGCGACAAGAGTTAACGGAGACAACAGTTACCCTAATATACCTGGACTACGTCACCCTTAGATATTCAATTTAAGTCACGGTTAGATAAACTCGTTTTCTTGAGCTTCCTCAAGTCTGGCTTTTACATAGATTATAATTAGGGTAAAATTTTACATCTTCACCATAATGGCGTCTGTTTACGAAATAAAATCGTATCTGCGCCTCGTCCAACTCCCTACTTTTGGTCATAGAGAACATTTGATAGCTTCTATATTAATATAACCTAACCTAACCTAACCAATCCTTAACCTATATTGACAAATAACAGAACCTTGGGTAAATCTTACTAATAGCATCTCCTCACGGATCACCAAAATATTGACATAGGTGATAAGGTATGTAATGTACAACACGTTTGTGGTGGTTTTATTTGGGGGACGGCCTTAGTTTGGCCACAGAGGCTCTTTAAAAATCTGGTAGCTGCCTCAAAGTCTAAGTCCACACAGATGTTAAGTTATGGTTAGGTTAAGGTTGTTAGGTTAGGTTACGTTTATGTTATGGTATGGTTAGGTTAGGTTAGGTTCAGTTAGGTTCAGTTATATAAGATTTTTACATTTTATTACCCAAATCCAGAACAAAATCTAAGGTTGAGAACCCTAACTTTTGGGTAATAAAATTTTAAAATCTTATATAACCGGACCTAACTGAACCGAACCTAACCTATCCATAACACAAACGTAACCTAACCTAACAACCTTAACCTAACCATAACTTAACATCTGTGTGGACTTCGAATCTGAGGCACCTACCAGATTTTTAAAGAGCCTCTGTGGCCAAACTAAGGCCGTTCCCTAAATAAAACCACCACAAACGTGTTGTACATTACATACCTTATCACCTATATCAATATTTTGGTGATCCGTGAGGAGATGCTATTAGTAAGATTTACCGAACCTTGTTCAAACCAAACTAAACTCTACTTTTCGAAGAAAAGGTCTCACAGAAAACATTGAATATCTCACAAACTAATAATTTGCGACGGAAATGTAATTAAGAAAACCTTCTCAGAATGCATCAGGTAATGCAAAACTATAACCCACAAATCTCTAGAGCATTCTGGTGAAGATGTAAAATAATACCATAACTATATATAGTGACAAACATAAAAGCTTTGCAACAATGTGTGAAGTAAAAACACCATTATGTAAAAATATAAGAATTTACACACGCTGCGATGGTAATTTTCATAGCCATTAATTACCTTTGCACTACTATACCACTGTCATTAGCCTTTATACCCAAAGTTCTTATACTAATACATAGGGAAACTTACTTTAGTCTATCTTCGAACCCTTCCAGCTGCCTCCTCTGCCATTTTGCGAGTCCAGCGTCTCAGTCATACGTGTTTTAATCCTCCTGGAAGCTGGAAAACAAAAGACTGGGTAAAATAATAATCCCGAGTGATCTACTTAGTTACCAGATTAACTATAACACTATTTGTATATGCCTAGAGAAAATAAAACCAGCGCAAACCTTACATTGTACGTAGCTACTCTTCCTCCTCGGCCTTGTGTCTGTGTCTGTGTGTGTGTGTAGACTTCCCAGTTACGAGTTCGAACAAGTCTCGAAACAGTTTGCCGAGATTCAACACTCGAGTCACACAGGATCACGTCAAGATTAAACAAAGCGATAATGGTCGTTACGTTGTTAGGTTATTAAAGAAAATACATGGAAAAAAAAAGAAGTTTATTCTTAGCCTTACCATTCTAGAGTCATCACATATCACCTTTTTTTTCTCTTTTTTTCTATTTCTCTCTAATAAAAAGCTGAGAGAGAGAGAGAGAGAGAGAGAGAGAGAGAGAGAGAGAGAGAGAGAGAGAGAGAGAGAGAGAGAGCCACAGCTGCTCAACTCACTACATAGGCGACACGTCCTTTAGTATTTGTAGGAGGAGGGAGAGAGGAAGAGAGAGAGAGAGAGAGGGAGGGAGGGAGGGAGGGACGAATGAAGAGGAAGGGAGAGGAAGAGGGGTCAGGACCAATGGGATTAATCATAACAAGTGAGGGAGGGAGGAAGAGGAAGAGGAGGAGGAGGAGGAGGAGAAGGGGGTGTGGGGAAGGCATTAAATGTCCTTATAATGGTTCATACAAGTTATTACTGAGGGACATTGATACCCCCGCTGAGAGGGGAGAGAGGAAGAGGACACCAGTAGCTTCCTTTCTCTCTCTCTCTCTCTCTCTCTCTCTCTCTCTCTCTCTCTCTCTCTCTCTCTCTCTCTCTCTCTCTCTCTCTCTCTCTCTCTCTCTCTCCGTTGTCCCAGCATCCCGCCCCTGTCAACCAATTACGACTATTAACAGCCTCTTGTGTGCCTTCCCTGCCCCCCTGCCCCCTTGCCATCCCTCGCCCCCTTCCTCTCCCTTCCCTTCCTCTTCAGCCCCATTCAGTGCCCCCTCCTTCCCTTCCTCCCTTTCCCCTTCCTCCTTCTTTTCCTGTTTTCTCCCTCCAATACAAAGTGGCCTCATCTCCCTCTTCCTCCCATTCCTTCATATTATCTGTTTTCTCTCGTTTATCAAAGAGAGAGAGAGAGAGAGAGAGAGAGAGAGAGAGAGAGAGAGAGAGAGAGAGAGAGAGAGAGAGAGAGAGAGAGATAATGGCTGCGTTTTACTTCTCTGTCATTTATTCAACAAAAAAATCTGTTGCATGATTGAGTTTTCTTTTGTCAAAACACCGGAACAACTGACTAACTAATTAAATACGTAAAAAAAACGGAATAATAATTGACATAATAATGTACAAAATATAGAAATACAAAAATAATAATAAAAAAAAATGAATACAAACACATATTATTCATCCGTCTCTTAATGTAGCTTTCAAAAACAGGAACTAATGCATGAATAGTGTCCATTTAGTAGCCTTTATGGGGAAATTGCCTAATAGAAAACCGTGATGTTAGGAAGGCAAACTATGGTAAACGAAGGCACGAGGGGAAGCAAATGGAAAGGGGGAGAAGGAGGAGGAGGAGGAGGAGGAGAAGGAGGGTGTGATGAAAATGACGAATGAATGGAGACTAATTTCTACCCCCAATCGAGTGTCACATCATAGACGGAAGGAAGAAAAGACAGGATGATGGGAAATGGAATGAAAAATGACGGTGGGGGGTGAAGTTACATATAACCAAACCGTAATATACAAAAAAATAATGGCTATAACGTATCTATGCAAGGAAGCTTTTGATAAACTTATTGACATAGTATCTTAAACGACTAGTAGAATGAGGCATGAGGGAGAGTAGGAGAAGGTTAAGGTAAATACAGATGAAATTGCCAAGGACTAGACAGACATAGATAAAGAGAGAGCAACGGGAAGGTAAGAATAGAGGCAAGTGACGGATATGAATGTGAGGGAATACGAGGAGCCATTAGGAAAGGGATATGGAAAGGTGGAGGGCAAAGGAGGTTCATAAACATGGGTAAATATATGTTTAGAAAGAACTGAGGAGGGTTAGGCTAACAGAGAGAGAGAGAGAGAGAGAGAGAGAGAGAGAGAGAGAGAGAGAGAGAGAGAGAGAGAGAGAGAGAGGGGTGAGAGAGAGAGAAAGAGAGGCTGGCCGTTCCGTCATTACCAGCAGGACACACCACAGTTCGCACAAATTACCAGCTAAAATCACGTCAATATTTCACCAACAGCGGGTCGGGCGACAAGTTGTGGGGCCGCAGCCAATCCCGTCACGGCCTGCCTTCCCGGACAACCAATGAACGCTCGGTCAGCTGGGCGTCTTTACCACTACCCCCAAAAGACCCTCCCGCCGCCCATGCCAGTCCTCTCTCCCTTCACGAAAATTCCTCGAGTCTTCTTTCTGGTGTCGTCCTCTCCATCTTGTCTCAATAAAACGTTAATGAGTCGGTTTCAATCTGCCCCCTACGAGGCCTGGAATCCTGACCAATCACGAGCAGAGGCTGAGAAATGGTGACTCCTCATTGGTCGATAGAACGGGATAAACGAAGCTGACTCGACTAGGCGGCTGGAAGTGCAAAAAAAAAATGTGTGTGTGTGTGTGTGTGTGTGTGTGTGTGTGTGTGTGTGTGTGTGTGTGTGTGTGTGTGTGTGTGTGTGTGTGTGTGTGTGTGTGTGTGTGTGTGTGTGTGTGTGTATGTACGCCCCCGTATGTGTGGTACAGGCTGCGTCCACTCGGCATGGCGTAAGCGAAGTGAACATTATTAACAAGCCAGACGCCTGAAATATGGGCTTTGACAATATGGTGCCGGGAGAGGATGTGCGGGAGGGGAAGGAGGGGAAGGGAGGGGAGGGGAGGGGAAGGAGGGGAGGGGAGGGGAGAAGAGAAGAGGAATAAAAAGAAAAGAGGGGTAGAGAGATGAAGAGGAGAGAAGAGGAATGGAAAGAAAAGAGAGGGATAGAGAGACGAAGAGGAAGTATAAGAGGAAAGAAGAGGAATGGAAAGACAAAAGGAGTAGAGAGGCAAAGAGGAGATATGAAAGGAGAGAGAAAATAGGAGAGGAAAGAAGAAAGAGAGAGGGAGAAGAATGAAAGAAAGAATAAGAGAAGTCATAAGTAGACGAACGAAAACACACAAAAAAGCAGGAAAATATAAAAAAGTAGTAGAAAACAAGACAAAAAAAGAGAAGAGATCGAGAAGGAAGATAAATAAAAGACGAGGTAGATAAACAAGATAGTGAGAGCGAGAGAGAGAGAGAGAGAGAGAGAGAGAGAGAGAGAGAGAGAGAGAGAGAGAGAGAGAGAGAGAGAGAGAGAGAGAGAGAGAGAGAGAGAGAAGAGAGAGAGAGAGAGAGAGAGAGAGAGAGAGAGAGAGAGGAAAGGGGGAGGAACTACAACATACAGACTATCATGCATACAAATATACATAGCGAGAAGGTCATAACTTGCGGAAGGAGCGTCACGTGTCCACATTATTTTCACTGGAACGGAGATGATGCCGTGATAACCTTGGGAGAGAGGGAGGCAGGGAGGCAGGGAGATAGGGAGGCAGGGAGGCGCAAGGTACAGGGGGCGTTTAGGATAGGAGGATCTAGGGGGTATTTTAGGGGGGAAAGGGATGGCGGTAGAAGCTTGTAGACGACAGGGGGTATTTTAAGGGGTAAAGGAGAGGCGAAGGGAATGGAAGGGCGAAGGGGATTTTTAAGGGAGAGAGGGAAACGGAGGGAGGTGGAAGGGAGTCTTAGAGAGGTGGGCGGGTCCAACTGGCAGGGAGGAGATAAGAATGGAGGATAAAAACGATAAAAATGTGAATGGAAGAGAAAAGGGAAGAGGAAAAACAAGGTTGAGTCTTAAAACATACAAGAAAAAATGAGATGAAATGATAGTTTCCAACACACTTTGTCACGGTTTGTATGAGAAAAAGAAATATTGAGCTAAAATGTGTATAACCAATTGGTGAGTATATACAAATAGATAGATGTTGAAATAGATTCCTTATACAAGACCAAGAACTAAGAAATATAAGGAGTGAAATGTTTTAACTTCCTCTCTTTATTTTCCTAATCATTTGAAATCAAAGGAAATATTAATAATGGTTAAAAAATATCGACTTTCTTTTATAATTCTACGATGCTTACATATGTTGTAATCTACTCGTGGAAAAAGAGGAAGATGAAAAAGTTATCTCTCTTTTTATAAACTCTTTGCATTTCACCTTTTCGTTTTCTGTAAAAATAATGAATATTACAACACTTCTCTTTTTCCTCAACAGTTAATTTCCAACTTTTCTGAATTTTCTTTTAAAAATTTCAATAGTCGGAACATGATTTTTCTTGTCATGCTTCTCATTTCCTTCCTCTTTTCTCCTTGTACTTTTTCTTCCGAGCTTAAATACGTGACTGTCTATAAAATACCAAAGGAGATAACTCTACTTTCTCCACTTTTTTTGTTACTGTCTCGCTTCTTCTTTTTCCCTCGTCGTCGTCTACCTCAGTCTTCTTCCTCCTCCTCCTCCTCCTCCTCTTCCTCCTCCTCCTCCTCCTCCTCCTCCTCCTCCTCCTCCTCCTCCTCCTCTTCTTCCTCTTCCTCTTCCTCTTCCTCTTCTTCGTCCTCCTTCTTTTCCTCCTCCTCCTTCGGCAAATTCTTTTAAGTCTTCCAACACTCCTCTCTCACTTTCTCATTCAAGTAAAATAAGATTCAAGAACAAAGCAGAAAGAAAAACAAAATGCCAAGTAAAATATCTGATTTCTCAGCTCAAGAGAAAAACCCGAATGTGATCAAAGAAAAAAAAGAGTATACAACAATACTTTGGGAAACGTTTTCATTCTATTCAGAAACCGTTGGGGCCTCTGATGCGCCCTACAGGTAAGCTATATCATCACACCTGCAGGATTTAGAGTCCAATCAGCAACGCCTCTCCCCACCTTGTAAAATAAGAACAAGAAAAAATAGCCATCATATTCTCACATCTCCTATGTATTCAGGATAACCAACCCTTGTATTTGCCATTTTACGAGCTGGTTTGAGAAGAGAATTATATGACTGATATGAACAACGCTAAATGGCTTGACGTATTCTTGAAAGTTTTACTCCGAATTGGCTCACCTGAGAAATTACAGGTTAATGCGGATCTGTAGCAAATACGATGCAATGAATGGATCCTCTGCACCTTAATTTCAACGACTTGTTACCTTCACCTATTTCCTCAACCAGAATATACATCATAACGACATGATATTATCCGCTCCCTCCTTCCGCTCTCTAAACAATAGCCTAAAATTTCTAAAAACGCTAGATTGTGGAAATATCACTAAAAACAGGTCGAGTTAGTGTGGTTTTGGCGTAAAAGGTGACTATCCTTCCTTCATAACGCTTTATTCTGTTCAATTTCTGACCTGCGGTATACCTCAAGGCGCTAACTTACGACCACTCTGCTTCCTCTTCCTCTTCATCATCAGCAATAACGCCCCGAGGGACTAGACTGCCAGCTTGGTGAGACTACATTGGTGAGCCGCGGGCGTCAGCATCGTTATTTTCACCAGCTGATTCAAGACTCGATCTATTTTTTTTTCTTTCTCTCGGTCATTCACTTTCGTTGATATTTATCTGCTATATCTGTTGTCGTGTGTTTATTGTGCTCTGCGTCGTATTTTATGTTCTATTGTAATTTATTTTTTTCATGCTGCAAGTGTTTATTTATTTTTGTTTTGTCATCTTGCAACCGCATCATGCAGGAAACAAATGCACAGCTGACTTAGCTATATGTTTAATTATATCTGAACGTGTTTGTGTATAACTATATCAATATTTTGTATTTTCTTAAGTGCAATACTTAAACTCCGATCAGTAGTTGCGGCAGAATAAGATGCTTGTTGATAAAAATATGAGATGGTTTTATTTCATATCGAGAATTGCAGTGTTATATGTTACGTTGATTTTCCTGTAATTACTACTACTACTACTATATGAGTGGATGAGCCAATTAAGATATTGTTCAACCAAGTTTTCAATTAATTACTTATTTTTATATTTTGCCTTCATTCTTTTAGCCTAACCTTCACGACCACTAGAACACCCAGACGGCCACACCTCCACCAGGAAAGAACTTATTTAAGGGACGCGGTTCTATACTCATACTCACAGTACAAAATATTATAAGTTTTTTCTTTTTCTCAGACATCGTACGGGGTTGGATATGAAATTACGTACTACGAGGAAGATCTGTAGGCTATACCCTCTATTATAATTTCCCACAAGCAAGGGTTTAGTCGATGGAAAATATATAATACATAATCAAATACAACTTTACCTTAAGAAATGTTTTATGAATCACTTAACGTCTTTTATTCATCTTCTTAACACAAGAAGATAATGACTAAGACACTACATGTAAAAGCTAAGGAGAAAATAATGTACTCGAGCGTCATTCCGAATAGAAAAGTGAGATGAACAAAAAAAGTCGATCGGTGAGATTTGGAGAACTCTTCATGAGAACGAGTTTACGTTATGGCAAGCAGGGTAACACCAGGTGGCGCTCGGCCGCAGGGCTCACCTCAGTTTCTTTAACCTCTCACTGAGTGGCAAGTTATTAACTCGTTGTAATCATGGGATATGGAGTCTCTGAAGCCTTTACTACCCAGGTATTGGCCAGGTACTCATCTCTGCAAGGTTAGATGAGCTTAGATGGCTGACTGTCAACTATTTGTTTGGGCGAGATTCGAACCCTTGGCGAAGTTATATAGGTTTGATCGGTAAACACTGCACCATGGAGAATCAGCAGAGGAATCATAAAGAGGATGGTATTCTAGTTACCATGAAGCCTTTAAGTGTTAAGAAGTACTGTTGTTACGTCAC
>JAPQNM010000017.1:12765031-12772531 GCA_029783475.1 Metacarcinus magister
GAATTATGGAGAGTTTGATCTTATCTATAAACGGCTCTATACTCTGATTAGTGGGTGGCCTCAGGAGGGCTGGATGAAAGAGAGAGAGAGAGAGAAAGAGAGAGAGAGAGAGAGAGAGAGAGAGAGAGAGAGAGAGAGAGAGAGAGAGAGAGAGAGAGAGAGAGAGAGAGAGAGAGAGAGAGAGAGAGAGAGAGAGAGAGAGTTGTATAAATGCGTAAAATTTGAACTATACTTAAAAGATCAAAGACACCAATGAAGTTGAGTACAAATACATGTTTAACATCTATCAACGCATTCTCTCTCTCTCTCTCTCTCTCTCTCTCTCTCTCTCTCTCTCTCTCTCTCTCTCTCTCTCTCTCTCTCTCTCTCACAAAAACGCGCGAGTTATCTTAATCATGGCATCTAATCCTTGGCGAGTATAATTGTGATGCAAATGCTGGCCAGCGAGCCTCCACTTATCTTGTCAGGCGGCTAGCATCTGGAAAATCCGTCACCTGATGTGTCTATGAGAGGCTCCTCCACCCTTACCTACCCCCAAACACCCCTCCTTCCCTCCCTCCTTCATTATCTCCACCTCTGTACCTTCGAAGGGACAAAGTCGTTCTTGAAAGCAAAACTCGCGAGCAGAAATGAAGATTACAACTCTGGATCACTGTTATTATATCTAAATTATCATCGTTCCCACAAGTTATGTCGACGCGGTGCTCTTATTGGCTCACCTAACGTAAACACAGCTCCTATTGGCTGGCGTGGGTCGATGGTGGGCTGTGGTTGGCCAGGGGTGTGGTTAGTCCCGCCCCTCGTCAACGTGTGTGGTCTGGTGTGGACTGAGGATGCTGCAGCCACGAGAAGGAACGGGGAAGGATCTTGTGTGTAAACTCACATGTATGAAACGCGTTATGAAGACATGCGTTACACTCTCTCTCATTGCATTATTTATCTTCAGCTGTTTATGTATGTCTAGTGTATTAATGTCCTGTTATGTGTGTGGTTTTACGTATTTGGTGTATTGTTTTATTATCACCACCACCACACTACCACACAACCACAGTCTAATATACGTCCATCCTAAATTTACACACACACACACACGCACACATATATACACATAAACACACTACCACCACCACCACCACTACTACCACAACTACACAAGAAGAGAAGGGAAGGAGAGGGGAGAGAGAGGAGGATATACTGTACCATATACATTCCAGCCACACAATCAGATGTTAGTAAATCAATTTGAAGTCATAACGTAGTCTGCGTGGCGTCGGACAATGGCGGTGTGCGTTCATTTCTATTCGACCACATACCTCTCCTGGCCCCCCGCCCCCACCCCCCACCCCCCAACCCCTTAGCTGTATGTCTCGCTAATGGTGGAGATAATGGGTAGATACTAAGCGCTATAATGGCTCCTTGCCACTCGTACCCGTCCACGACCCGGTCACACCTGCTTCGTCCGGTTTGCAAAGCTGGATCACTGTCAGGGTGGAAACAAAAGCAAACTGTCTGGGTATCAAGCATCTTCAGTAAGCCAGTTAGTAGAGCCTTGCAAGCTTCTGGTGCAATCACGCCCCTGTTTATGCTCCCTTTTCGTAGTAAGATTATTCTCCACCAATCAACGACTAGTTTTTACCGCCATGGGGAGTTCAAGCCAATCAGCGAATGGTTTGCATCGTCACAAGAGTCAGGAATGCAAACAGTATGGCATCGGAGGGTTTTCTAAATGTTATCAGTGAGTCAGGATCCATAAGAATGAGATTCCCTTCATTCTTGCATAATCTCTGGTCGCTTTAAAGCTTTAATCTTGATCTATATGACAAAATAGAGAGAAGATACGGGCATTAAAAGAACATCAAATCCAACACATTAGGACCCAACCAAGAGTCTCAGGTCAAGGAGGAGGAGGAGGAGGAAGAGGAGGAGGACCAGGGAGGAGGGACAGTAAGGTCTCGTATGGAAATCATTGAAGAATTGAACGGTATAGGAATTGCTTCTTCAGGAGGTGGTCATGGGTGTAGAGTCTGTGTTAAGAGGTGAGTGTGTAGGTGAATTATCTCTGGGTTTACTGTGTGGTGTAGAAGGTGTGCATGTAGGTCTTGGTGGTTTTAATGTAAGGGTGAGTATGTAGAGGGTCTAAAGAGGTCTTAAAATGAGTCTATTAACAGAGGAAAGTTTATAGATAGCTGTAGGTGAAGCTTAGGCAGATTTCCTATAAGAAAGGCATGTTAGAAAGTCTTAAAGAAAGTTTGATCTAATAAATATGTAAGTGGGTATGGAAGAATTTGCTGTAATGAATGTGTTTGGAAAGTGGGTCTGTCCTGAGAGATAGGTTTATAGGAAGGGTCTAAGTGGGTCTGGTCTGTGGGGTGAGTGTGTAAGTAATGTCTAGGTGTGGTCTGATCAAACAAAGGAGACTGTTTCAGATTCATGCATGCAAAGTTTTATGTTCTGTTGGTTTTCCTTCTTTCTCCATGAATGTTCTAGTCACACAAGGTAGTCACATTTCTCTCTCTCTTTCTCTCTCTCTCTCTCTCTCTCTCTCTCTCTCTCTCTCTCTCTCTCTCTCTCTCTCTCTCTCTCTCTCTCTCTCTCTCTCTCTCTCTCTCTCTATCTATCTATCTATCTATATCTCTCTCTCTCTCTCTCTCTCAGCTTTACCTTGAAGAATTTTAACTAACTCTTTTCCTCCTCAGTGAAAGGAATATGTTGATTTTGGCGAATCATCTAAACACACACACAAAAAAAAAATTAAGCCCTCAATGTGTGTGTGTGTGTGTGTGTGTGTGTGTGTGTGTGTGTGTGTGTGTGTGTGTGTGTGTGTGTGTGTGTGTGTGTGTGTGTGTGTGTGTGTGTGTGTGTGTGTGTGTGTGTGTGTGTGTGTATGTGTGTGTGTGTGTGTGTGTGTGTGTGTGTGTGTGTGTGTGTCACTTTAGGAGAGGACTAATGTAACCCTCAAGAGACATAAGGTCGAAAATCCCAGGGTTAGTGCGGGGTGGAAGGTCCTTGTGGGTGGGAGTGTTGGGTTAGTTTGGGTGGGAAGGGGAAGGGGAAGGGGAAGGGGACGTAGCCTATTCGAGGCGTAAAATGGAATTGTGAGAGAGTATTGAAGGCAGCATGACTTGGCTAAAGGTAAGTAGTCTCTCTCTCTCTCTCTCTCTCTCTCTCTCTCTCTCTCTCTCTCTCTCTCTCTCTCTCTCTCTCTCTCTCTCTCTCTCTCTCTCTCTCTCTCTCCCTCTCACTCTCTTAGTTTTAGTTTATCCGCCAGAATCCTTGAGTCATCCATACCCAATGCCTTAAAACAATGAAAATAAGACTTTTTTTTTGTCTCCTCTCCACCTCACGACCGCTTTCAGGAACGTTCAACAAAGGTATTATCATCGCCTGCAAGGGTACAACTTAACAAAATGCATTGGAACGAGTAAAAAATGAAAAATAAATGAATAAGGAGAAAACGAAAATGGTGGGCACGGGTAAAAATTTTCATTACGAACCGATAAATTGAATACAGTGGCGGTGCAGTGGTCAACCTCGCAAGTTGGTGATCCGTCATCCTGCACACGCCAAAGTTTCCACTCCTAATCGGTACAGCTGACAGGCCACTCCCAGGGCTGGCTGGTGAGTGGGTAAGGTGAATGAATACGTATGGTTAACAAGTGTGGTCTAGTAATGTGTTTTTTCCTTCATGGGGAGGAGACTGGTCAAGGACTAGAGAAACACTTGAAAAAAAAGATAGCTACGAGAATTCCAGGGAAGACAAGGTTTATTTAGTTCCTAATTTGACTTGATACTCCTCTCCTGAAGGATAGAAAGGCTGGGAAAATAAGAAAATAGAGAAAATTTGTTTATTTTAGTCTATCGTTAAGTTATTTGTTGAAGTAATTAAGGAAGTGAAGTGCTTCGATAAGATAGTAGTTGAGTATCCCACCGCCAGGTAACCCAACACGGCACCATCTTGACTTAACGCACAACCCACACCTCCACGAACCTGCTTCAGACTTACAAATAATTACACAACAACTTCTTAGATCCCATCAATGCTTAACTTTATGTATTGTTTTATTTATTCTCAGTCCTTTTTATGGTTACGATAAGCCTGTGAGTCGTGCAGTCAGTCAGCTTGCCTTGCCTTGCCTTGCCTTGCCTTGCCTTGCCTTGCCTTGCCTTGTCTTGCCTTGTCTTGCCTTGTCTTGCCTTGCCTTGCCTTGCCTTGCCTTGCCTTGCCTTGTCTTGCCTTGTCTTGCCTTGTCTTGTCTTGCCTTGTCTTGCCTTGCCTTGTCTTGTCTTGTCTTGTCTTGCCTTGCCTTGCCTTGCCTTGCCTTGACACTACTCATCCGTCCTGACTGTTTGTAGTTGTCCGTTGTCCACCGCTCTCTCTTTCCATCTCTGTCGGTTTGCCTCTCACCACAGCCTCTAAGTCACCCCAAATACCCTCCAGCATAAGCCTCCCCCTCTCATCTCCGTCCCACGTCCACAGCCCGTCACCGCGGCAGACGAGGCTCCGTCACCAACCCGTCAATTATAAACATTTACCTCTGTGTCTCCGTCTCCCTCACCCTAGTTTTTCCCCTGAAGCCTCCTTCCTCCCTACGTTAGTTTGATCAGCCTCAGGTGTGTTAGGGGGCGCGGCGAGGCTTTAAGACATTATCTACGGGTGTCGAAATATGCTCACGTCTTCGCCGCTGACTGAGGGACGCGACAAAGGGCAACGGCTGATGGACAGCCCCGAGACAAGTGGTTAGAAGAGTCATTTCACGGGCAAGGCTATTTGGGGAAAGGGAAAAAAAAGGAGTGAAAAAGTATTCAGTGTTTTTTGAGAATTTTGTGAGGTAATGCGGTAAGAGGAGAAGGAGATGAAGGAGGAGGAGGAGAAGGAGGTGAATGAAGAGGAGGAGGAGGAGGAGGAGGAGGAGGAAGAAGAAGAAGAGGATGGAAAATGTACCCAGATAGACTTCGGGTAAATTAACTGAACATGGCCACTGCTCAAATGTATCAGATATATAGGTTTGTTATCTCTCTCTCTCTCTCTCTCTCTCTCTCTCTCTCTCTCTCTCTCTCTCTCTCTCTCTCTCTCTCTCTCTCTCTCTCTCTCTCTCTCTGCGTACCTCATTATCTATTCACTCTTAATCACTCGAAGTTCCCCAGACCTCCCTCTACCTTCTCCTCCTCATCCAGCCCCCCCCCCTCCCCACAGTCTTCTGCCCCCCTAGCCCCCCCTTACACATACCTTGGCCCCCTCATTCGTTTTCTTCCCTCCTGCTGGCCCAAGGGAAGAAAGGAAGTGGAGAGAAAATAGTTGGAGGAAAGAATAGGGAATGAAAGAAGGTTGATCTTTTTGTCTTTCTTACTTCTATCTCTCTTTTTTTTTTATCTCTCTCTGTACCAAAAATGTTTATAAAGATATTTGTGTCACCACCACCACCACCACCACCACTACTAAAACCACCATCACCACCATCACCACAACAACAACAACAACTGACAGGAAGAGCCTTTACCTTCCTTTTGTTTGGGTCAGACCGGTTGTTACCACACTGGCTTGTCGTGGTGTTGCTCTGTTACAAACACGTCCGAACCTCACAGAGTCGGTTTGTCGCAGAGATTAATCTGTTACAACTTCCACAACATGATGCGTCTCTTTTACTGCTTGTCGCCTCTCCGCTTACGTTGTCTGTGTTGTGTCTGTTGGTAAATAGCTTAGATGTGTCTGTTGTGGGAGTTGATATTAGTCCTACATTGTCTGATCTGTTAGTTAGTAAGTCACTTCGCTGTTTAGTTGTTGTGTTTGACTAAAGCTTAATAGCAGTCGCGGTTGATTTATTTGTCTATTGAAAAGTTTATTATTTTCTTATTGTTATATTGGAAAGTCTGTGAATAGATAGACTGTTTGGTGATAAGGCTTAGAAACGAGGTACATTTTTGCAGTCTATAAAGATATCTAATAAACTTCCTTTCTTTCTACTGATAAAAATGTAAACAACCTTACCGTACTATGACAAAAATACATGAAAAGCAATACCAACTTTCCGTTAAAACACCTCAATTTTGTTCAGTTTCATGTATCGTTTCAGAAGCCTTACGCTATAATCCCTCTTATAGCATATCCTCTTTCTCTATCTCTCTTTTCTTCTTCACCCTATCGCATCCTTCTCCCCAACGCTCCTTCCACCACCAAGACCAAAATTCAATGATTCTCCCCAAACCGCTACATCGCCGCCTCTCCTCATTCTCCTGTTTGTCCTGCCCCCTTCCTCCCCTTCCTCCCCTTCCTCCCCTTCCTCCCGTTCCTTCCACCTTTTCTCGCTTCCCTCCCAGTACCCCTTCCTACCCTCTCCTCCCTTAGCCCCCTGCCACTCCTCCCTCCCCAGGCAGAGTGAGGCCCCACTAACGAGGCGACACGGGCGGCTGGCGGGGCGGGGAGCTGAATGGGAGGCGACATGTGTAATGGTCCCGCCAGCCCCAAACTGGCCTATTGTTGTGGCCGCCAAAGGAACCACAGCCACCCACTCCCCTACTCTCTCTCTCTCTCTCTCTCTCTCTCTCTCTCTCTCTCTCTCTCTCTCTCTCTCTCTTTCTCTTTCTCTTTCTCTCTCTCTCTCTCTCTCTCTCTCTCTCTCTCTCTCTCTCTCTCTCTCTCTCTCTCTCTCTCTCTCTCTCTCTCTCTCTCTCTCTCTCTCTCTCTCTCTCTCCTAAACACGCTCCTCTGACATTGTAACTCCCTGAGGACTATCGGGGTGTGTGTGTGTGTGTGTGTGTGTGTGTGTGTGTGTGTGTGTGTGTGTGTGTGTGTGTGTGTGTGTGTGTGTGTGTGTGTGTGTATGTCTGTGTGTGTGTGTGTGTGTGTGTGTGTGTGTGTGTGTGTGTGTGTGTGTGTGTGTGTGTGTGTGTGTGTGTGTGTGTGCGCGCAGGTTGAGGTACACCGCAAGGGAACTATGTAAGTGAATCTTGGAATGAGATGTGAGGAAGGAAGAGAAGGAAGAAAGAGAAAGATGATGATGATGATGATGGGGAGGAGATGAGAGTGTGAGACCAGTGGGAATGAAAGACTGAAAGACAAGATAAGAAAAATCCTAAAAAAGACGGTAGACAAAAGGAATAAATGAAATTGAATCAGACAACAAAGCAACGAATTAATGAAATGGTAAAAGAATAAAATCGAAACAAATAGCAAGGGAGGTAATAAATTAAGATCCCAAAAGTGAAACATAACTTAGAGAATCAGTGAAAGAGTTTGAAAGTGAGCTCATAAAGTAGTAGATTGGTTAACAAGTGAGTTAGTGAGGAAGCGAGTGAGGGATGGAAGTGAGCGTGAGGGCGTGTCTGGCGGGATATGAGCAGGCAACCCCCAACACACCACAAAAGGGGGCAGGGGAAGGGGGAGGAAGCCCTTAGTGGTCGGGATAACTCGGGCTGAAACGAAATCGGGCGGTGATTTATCGTTCGTTACAATCTCTCTCTCTCTCTCTCTCTTTCTCTCTTTTTCTCGTGGGGCCGAATCTG
>JAPQNM010000017.1:12777531-12795031 GCA_029783475.1 Metacarcinus magister
TTACTGTAGAAAGTGATTTACCATTCATTGAGTACTGAACGTGATCATTATTTCTTCCGATGTGTAGTACCTTGCATTTTTCAACGTTAAATTTCATTTGCCATTTATTGGCCCAAGACGTTAGTCGATCTAGGTCTGATTGTAAGACTTCTCTGTCAATTGTCGTAGTTACTTTGCTGAGAATTTTCGTATCGTCAGCGAATTTCGATATTTTGCAAGTGATCCCATCATCTATGTCATTAACATATATCAAGAATAAGACAGGACCAAGCACTGAGCCTTGTGGTACGCCACTTTTTACGTTTAACCATTGAGAGGAGACACCGTTTAAGACTACTCTCTGCTTACGTTCAGAGAGCCAGTCCAGAAGCCAATTGTAAATGCTACCAGAGATACCATGAGTCATTAGTTTATTAAGCAATCGTTGATGAGGTACTTTATCAAAAGCCTTTTGAAAATCCAGATATATGACATCTACTGCTCTGCTTTCATCGTACGCGTCAAAAACATTGTGGAAGAAGTCTAATAAGTTAGTTAAACATGAACGTTTATTACGAAAACCATGTTGTGAGGGTTTTATTATATCGTTGTCTTCAAGGAATTTCACCACATTGTCACGAATGATTGTCTCCATTAATTTACATACAACTGATGTCAGACTGATTGGCCTATAATTTCCGGGTTGTGACTTGTCCCCCTTTTTGAAGATTGGTGTTACATTTGCACGTTTCCAATCTGATGGAACTTTACCATCTCTTAAGGATTTATTGAATAAGATTGTAAGCGGTTTACTGATCTGGTGCTTGACCTCTTTCAAGATTCTTGGGGAAATTTTATCTGGTCCAGGGGTTTTGTTTGTTTTCATCTTATTGATTTTTTGCAAAACGTCATTTTCTACTATGAGTATATCATTTAAGAAGTTTACGGTCCCTCTAATCTCAAGTGGCTGAAACGATGAACAATCCTCTTCTGTAAATACGGATGCAAAAAAGTTATTAAGGATTGTAGCCATTTCGTTTTCGTCATTTGTGTGATTTCCATGTCCTTTAGTAAGTGGACCGATATTGCAGGTAAGGGCTTTTTTACTCTTAACAAAACTATAAAATTCTTTAGGATTTGATTTACATGATTCCGCTATATATTCTTCCAGGTTTTTCTTGCTACGCTTTATCAATCTCTTAGTATCGCGACGAATTCTGTCAAACTCTACTTTATCATCTTGGCTTTTAGTTAATATGTACTTATTGTACGCGTTTTTTTTGAGAGAGAGGCTGTTTTTTATCTCTTCATTCCACCATTTTGGTTTGTTCTTCCTTGCTGAACGTCTGTATCGATACGGTACACATACGCTTATAACTTCATTCAGTTTTGTGGTAAAGGCCTCCCATGTCTTATCAATATCTGACTCTGACAACAGTTCACTCCAGTCAGTGTCTTCTAGAATTGTTCGCATTCTGATGAAATTCGCCCTTTGGTAATTTGGTACCTTCTCCTTACTGTATTTTACTTTTATTTCCTTAATTTTCAAATTGAACGTGATTATCCGATGGTCACTAGAACTGAAAACTGGGCCGACATTTACGTTGCTGACTAAATCTTTACTTGTTGAAAGAATGAGATCAAGGGTATTTAAGTCTCGCGTCGGTTCGTGAACGTGTTGATGTAATTCGCTCTCTAATAAGTTCGTGTACAGGTCGTGTCCTGTATGAGATCGTAACGGATTTCCCCATCTCGTTACTGGCAAATTAAAATCACCCATAATAATTGTCTCGCATTGATTAATTGTTTCGGAGGAGGAGGAGGAGGAGGAGGAGGAGGAGGAGGAGGAGGAGGAGGAGGAGGAGGAGGAGGAGAAAGAAGAAGAGGAGGAGGAGGAGGAGGAGGAGGAGGAGGAGGAGGAGGAGGAGGAGGAGGAGGAGGAGGAGGAACACATAGGAACACATAGGAAGAACAAACAGCAACAGGTCTGCTGGCCCTTACGAGGCTGTTTGTGATAGAGACTACACTATCTAATCTAGAGTGAAGGATACAGGATAGTAAGGGTGAAGGCTTCTCCCACCAGCCATGGCTGGCAGGAGAGGAAGGCCAACCATGTACTATGAAAAAATGCATGAAAATATTTTAGACCAGACTATCACTACTGTCACTATATATACCACTACTGCTACCACTACTTCCTGGCAAGCGATGTCAGGCCACTAGCGACGTCTTTTGAATCGACATTTCGTAAGTTAGGTACATCAGGATGAACTTACTCAAAGTTTGCTACGTTAACGGATAGTATTTTAGTTGTGGATTGGCTTCTAAATATTTGTCAAGTCTATTTTTGAACGTAATAATTGTTTTACTGTCGACGACATTGGCGGGCAGGGAGTTCCAAACGTTAACGATCCGATTGAAAAAGAAGTGCTTGGCTTCGTTTGATGTGAATCTTTTACCAGTAATCTTAAAAGTTTGACGTCTTTTTGTTATATTTGATCGATCAAAAGTAAAGTAATCTTCTGCATTGATATTATCAAATCCTTTGATTATTTTGAACATTTCAATTAAATCCCCTCGCATCCTTCGTTTTTCTAGGCTGAATAAGTTTAGTTCTTTAAGTCTTTCTTCATAAGGTTTATTTTTCAGCCTTGGAATCATTTTTATTATTCTTTGCTGGACTCTTTCCAGTTTGTCAATGTCCTTTCTGTAATATGGGGACCAACACTGTACGCAATACTCAAGATGGGGTCGTACTAGTGAATTATGCAGTTTTAATATGGCTTTTTCTGATTTATTTTCTAAAATACGCCCAATCTGTTAGCAGTTTTAACTACCTCTGAACAATGCTGATTGGGTTTTAAATCATTTGATATCGTGATTCCCAGATCTTTTTCCTTGTTTACTGTAGAAAGTGGTTTACCATTCATTGAATACTGAACGTGATCATTGTTTCTTCCGATGTGTAGAACCTTGCATTTTTCAACGTAAATTTCATTTGCCATTTATTGGCCCAAGACGTTAGTCGATCTAGGTCTGATTGTAAGACTTCTCTGTCAATTGTCGTAGTTACTTTACTGTCAATTTTCGTATCGTCAGCGAATTTCGATATTTTGCAAGTGATCCCATCATCTATGTCATTGACATATATCAAGAATAAGACAGGACCAAGCACTGAACCCTGTGGTACGCCACTTTTTACGTTTAACCATTGAGAGGAGACACCGTTTAAGACTACTCTCTGCTTATGTTCAGAGAGCAAGTCCTGAAGCCAATTGTAAATGCTACCAGAGATACCGTGAGTCATTAGTTTATTAAGTAATCGTTAATGAGATACTTTATCAAAGGCCCTTTGAAAATCCAGATATATGACATCTACTGCTCTGCAGTAGATGTCATAAGGTTAAAATTCAAGGTATCACGTACAGGAGGTATGTCATCAAATCCAAGATCCATATATATAGATCTTGATCAAGTCATCACGAAGAAAACAGAAGATGAATGGTGACTTTTATCTTATTATTATTTTTTTAGAGAGAGTAATGCAATAGAAAAGCGAACGGATTGCCAAACGTGGAGGAAACTGGAACTATGGGTGTGATGGGAGAGTCGAGTCACGTTGGGTGATGGGTGAGTAATGACCGCAGTGATGTGTTGTCTGGTTGTGATGGGTGATCACTGATGCTGGGGGAAGCAGCAGTGATCTGTTGTCTGGTTGTGATGGGTGATCACTGATGCTGGGGGAAGCAGCAGTGATCTGTTGTCTGGTTGTGATGGGTGATCACTGATGCTGGGGGAAGCAGCAGTGATCTGTTGTCTGGTTGTGATGGGTGATCACTGATGCTGGGGTGTAGGCAGCAGTGATCTGTTGTCTGGTTGTGATGGGTGATCACTGATGCTGGGGGAAGCAGTAGTGATCTGTTGTCTGGTTGTGTTGGGTGATCACTGATGCTGGGGGAAGCAGCAGTGATCTGTTGTCTGGCTGTGATGGGTGATCACTGATGCTGGGGGAAGCAGCAGTGATCTGTTGTCTGGATGTGATGGGTGATCACTATCACTGATGCTGGGGGAAGCAGCAGTGATCTGTTGTCTGGTTGTGATGGGTGATCACTGATGCTGGGGGAAGCAGCAGTGATCTGTTGTCTGGTTGTGATGGGTGATCACTGATGCTGGGGGAAGCAGCAGTGATCTGTTGTCTGGTTGTGATGGGTGATCACTGATGCTGGGGGAAGCAGCAGTGATCTGTTGTCTGGTTGTGATGGGTGATCACTGATGCTGGGGGATGCAGCAGTGATCTGTTGTCTGGTTGTGATGAGTGATCACTGATGCTGGGGGAGCAGCAGTGATCTGTTGTCTGGTTGTGATGGGTGATCACTGATGCTGGGGGATGCAGCAGTGATCTGTTGTCTGGTTGTGATGAGTGATCACTGATGCTGGGGGAGCAGCAGTGATCTGTTGTCTGGTTGTGATGGGTGATCACTGATGCTGGGGGATGCAGCAGTGATCTGTTGTCTGGTTGTGATGGGTGATCACTAGTGCTGGGGGAAGCAGCAGTGATCTGTTGTCTGGTTGTGATGGGTGATCACTGATGCTGGGGGATGCAGCAGTGATCTGTTGTCTGGTTGTGATGGGTGATCACTGATGCTGGGGGAAGCAGCAGTGATCTGTTGTCTGGTTGTGATGGGTGATCACTGATGCTGGGGGAAGCAGCAGTGATCTGTTGTCTGGTTGTGATGGGTGATCACTGATGCTGGGGGAAGCAGCAGTGATCTGTTGTCTGGTTGTGATGGGTGATCACTATCACTGATGCTGGGGGAAGCAGCAGTGATCTGTTGTCTGGTTGTGATGGGTGATCACTGATGCTGGGGGAAGCAGTAGTGATCTGTTGTCTGGTTGTGATGGGTGATCACTATCACTGATGCTGGGGGAAGCAGCAGTGATCTGTTGTCTGGTTGTGATGGGTGATCACTGATGCTGGGGGAAGCAGCAGTGATCTGTTGTCTGGTTGTGTTGGGTGATCACTGATGCTGGGGGAAGCAGCAGTGATCTGTTGTCTGGTTGTGATGGGTGATCACTGATGCTGGGGGAAGCAGCAGTGATCTGTTGTCTGGTTGTGATGGGTGATCACTGATGCTGGGGGATGCAGCAGTGATCTGTTGTCTGGTTGTGATGGGTGATCACTGATGCTGGGGGAAGCAGCAGTGATCTGTTGTCTGGTTGTGATGGGTGATCACTGATGCTGGGGGAAGCAGCAGTGATCTGTTGTCTGGTTGTGATGGGTGATCACTGATGCTGGGGGAAGCAGCAGTGATCTGTTGTCTGGTTGTGATGGGTGATCACTGATGCTGGGGGAAGCAGCAGTGATCTGTTGTCTGGTTGTGATGGGTGATCACTGATGCTGGGGGAAGCAGCAGTGATCTGTTGTCTGGTTGTGATGGGTGATCACTGATGCTGGGGGAAGCAGCAGTGATTTGTTGTCTGGTTGTGATGGGTGATCACTGATGCTGGGGGAAGCAGCAGTGATCTGTTGTCTGGTTGTGATGGGTGATCACTGATGCTGGGGGAAGCAGCAGTGATCTGTTGTCTGGTTGTGATGGGTGATCACTGATGCTGGGGGAAGCAGCAGTGATCTGTTGTCTGGTTGTGTTGGGTGATCACTGATGCTGGGGGATGCAGCAGTGATCTGTTGTCTGGTTGTGATGGGTGATCACTAGTGCTGGGGGAAGCAGCAGTGATCTGTTGTCTGGTTGTGATGGGTGATCACTGATGCTGGGGGAAGCAGCAGTGATCTGTTGTCTGGTTGTGATGGGTGATCACTGATGCTGGGGGAAGCAGCAGTGATCTGTTGTCTGGTTGTGTTGGGTGATCACTGATGCTGGGGGAAGCAGCAGTGATCTGTTGTCTGGTTGTGATGGGTGATCACTGATGCTGGGGGAAGCAGCAGTGATCTGTTGTCTGGTTGTGATGGGTGATCAATGATGCTGGGGGAAGCAGCAGTGATCTGTTGTCTGGTTGTGAGGGGTGATCACTGATGCTGGGGGAAGCAGCAGTGATCTGTTGTCTGGTTGTGATGGGTGATCACTGATGCTGGGGGAAGCAGCAGTGATCTGTTGTCTGGTTGTGATGGGTGATCACTGATGCTGGGGGAAGCAGCAGTGATCTGTTGTCTGGTTGTGATGGGTGATCACTGATGCTGGGGGAAGCAGCAGTGATCTAGGATGACACGGGAATCGTAGAAATTTGACGGTGAAAACAGAGTGAAGGGTAGACGGGTTGGACGACCTTGAAGAAGCACTGGAGACCGAGGTGGTGAAGGAGGCCTCGAGGTTGCTCTTCAGACCCTCCTCCACCTCCACCTCCAAACTGTTCCACAAGAGAAACTGAAACCAAATTTATTATAAAAACAATTACCAGCATAAGGAAAAGAGTATGGTGAGGTTACTGTGTGTTCCAGGGTGAAGACTGATGGAGGCAAGGGTTAACGAGGACTGTGTTGCCAGCTTTACGTTTCCTACCTCCTCGTGATACCCAAACCGTAAGTAACACACACACGCACGCACGCACGCACGCACGCACGCACGCACGCACACACACACACACACACACACACACACACACACACACACACACACACATACACAACACAACACAACACAACTGCCTTATATGGACATTCTACTGAACAACACTTGAATAATTACCATGATAAAACAAGGGTCTGTTATAATGGTCCAATTTTGCATCATATCTTCCCCATTTTTAGTGCCTGACTAATGAGTGCTAATGGAGAGGGAGGGACAGTGATTATGATATTTTTGCCCTTTTACCTCTTCTTTCCTATAGGAGGAGGAGGGAGGAGGAGGAGGGAGGAGGGAGGAGGAGGGAGGAGGAGGAGGGAGGAGGAGGGAGGAGGAGGGAGGAGGAGGGAGGAGGAGGCAGGAGGAGGAGGAGGCAGGAGGAGGAGGCAGGAGGAGGAGGAGGGAGGAGGAGGAGGAGGAACAGAAACGTAATAACTTGTCCATGCGTGTTATCATTCTTTTTGTCATTTCTTTGTCTCTCTTTTCTCGTTTTTATTTTCCTTTTTCTGGTTGTTTTTTATGCACACCCATCCTCCTCGCATCCTTTCACTTTTTCCTCTTCACTTCTTCTTCTTCACGGTTCCTCCCTCATTCCTCCATCCTCCCTTTTCCCTACTCTGTCCCTCCCTTTCCTACCTCCATATCCTTTTCACTTCTCGCGTCTACCATCCAGCCTCTCCATATACCTTCCCTCCTTCCCTCCTTCCCTCCTTCCCTCCTTCCCTCCTTCCCTCCCTCCATCATTATAGATTATCACCGCTCCGCCCTTCATAAAACATCAAGGCGTGTACAAAACCTTTAATTTGATAGCGGCCATTTTTCCCTTTTTCCGAAGTCCTGACGAAGGGGAGAAGCGAGGGAGAGGAGGAGGAGGAGGAGGAGGAGGAGGAGGAGGAGGAGGAGGAGGAGGAGGAGGAGGAGGAGGAGGAGGAGGAGGAGGAGGAGGAGGAGGAGGAGGAGGAGGATAGAAATGAAATAGGGGAGAGGGAGGAAGCGGATAGGAGGCAAGAGAGTTGAGTGATGAAAGGCAAGATGAAAGGGTAAGTAGGAATGTTTTTGTTTTATGTCGATGAGAGTAAGTTATAAGGAAAGGGATTCGTGGACTAAAGTTAGATAGGTAGACAGATTAATAGATAGGTAGATAGATATTTAGATATAGAAGTGGTACCTGTCAATGCAGCACCTGTAAAGTTAGTTACCTGTACTTTTTTTTTTACCTGAGTGGCCAGCAGATTGTACTAATTCAAAACTAAAATAAATAAAAGTTTTCGCATTTGGTTAATCACGTCTAGAAAAAAAGAGAAAAAGAAAAAGAGAGAAAAAGAAAAAGAGGGAAAAGAAAAGAGAGAATATTTGATCCCAAAGCTCATTTTACTGTATAATTCTGGAACATCCTAAAATTACTCTCCATTATATTGTTCCCTGTGTCCTTGCCTGGTGTTAAGAAAGAGCTTAAGGCGAGTATTTTACCTTTTTTACACGAAAAGAAACCTCGCCAAGGACACTAAAGAAATTCAGGAAGAAAAAACAACAACCCTACTTAATTCAAGACACGTAAAAGGATGCAAGGAGAGTTCCAAAGAGGATTAAATCACAATATAAATACCAATGTGTCTTAATGCTTCTCTGCTGGAGTTAGAATCATAAGAAAAACCCCACGTAAGGAGACAAAACCAAAAAAAACAATGTTGGTAACGGGATCTAATACCCTATGGCAGCTACAGTCTAGGATTACGTGGAGAAAAAAGGCAAAAAATAGTTTCGGAAAATATTAATACTTTTCCCTGCCAAATATGTTTAGCCGAATATTCAATTATCGCGGAATTTCTGTTCGCTTTCAGAAACTATTATTCTTTATAGGGAATAATGTTTAAGACAGCTTGGTGTATTTTTTCTTGCCTCTGATAGATTTATGGATATTTGATCGCAGTTATAAAAAGGAATATTACAGATTTTTGTAACACTACGAACATTCCTTTGGCTTAAATTCAGGAGTTATTATTTTTTTTGCTTTTGGTTTCATGGCATTCATTTAATTTCTTGTCCTCTTCGTCTACGTTGTTCTCTCTCTAGTAGTCACTCTTTTTCCTCAATAATTCTTGCATTTTCTTTTTTCTCTCTTTCTTTTTTTCCTCTTCGTTTGATTATTATTGTGACTATTATTGTCATTATTATTTCTCGTTGTACTTTTTTTTTTTTTAACTCGTCGTCCTCCTTCTCCTCCTCCTCCTCTTCCTCTTGCGTTTCTTTCTCCTTCAGGCTAGGGAAGGTGAAGGAGTAAGTGGTGTGCATGGTTTGATAGTGGCAACGGGTCTCTCTCTCCTCCCCTCCCTCTCCTCCTCTTCTCTCCCTCCTCTCTTCTCTTTTTGTCTTCCCTCCCTTACCCCCTCCTCTCCTCCTTCACTACATTAATGTCTTGATAGGAAGCAATCTTTCTCTCTCTCTCTCTCTCTCTCTCTCTCTCTCTCTCTCTCTCTCTCTCTCTCTCTCTCTCTCTCTCTCTCTCTCTCTCTCTCTCTCTCTCTCTCTCTCTCTCTCTCTCTCTCTCTCTCTCTCTCAACATGTCTCCCTTGATTGATACTTTCCTTTTATTAATCAACAAAATGGCTATGAATACAAACAAGAGAAAACCGCAATAATATGACACGGAAATATCACGTAATGAAAGAAAATGAAAGCAAACACTGGTGTCCAAATTACAGGAAGAGGGTAAAAAAAGAGGGATAAAATGGCGGAAGCGAGTGTACACCACCATCACCACCACCACCACCACCACTACCGCCACAACCACCACCACCACCACCACCACCACCACCACCACCACCACCACCACCACCACCACCACCACCACCACCACCACTTCTCCGTCATCACAACCATTGCAAAAGTTCAGCTCAAATTCCGGGATCCATTTTTCTTTCTTTTTATCCATTCACACCTCATCCGCTCTCACCTTCCTTCCCCTTCCCTCCCCACACCCTCCCCACACCCTCTCCCCTTCCCCTTACACCTTCATTTAACACCTCACCTGAGTAATTACCGCCGTCACACCTGTTCTTTCTTGACAGCTACATACTGTGTTTTTCCGGTGAGCTGCAACACGAGTTACTGAGAAGCTTAAGTACTTCTGTTTCCTCTTTGCTCTTTGTCTCTACTTATGTTCTTTTTTGCTCTTAGTATAAATGAGTTTGTTTATGTTTGTTTTGGTTATAAAGTTAGTGTGTGTTTTTTTCATCTGTTTTGTTTATTATGTTTTTGTTGTTTTATTGTAAGTTTGTGGATCTTTCTGTGGTTCATTTGTTGTTTGTTTCAGTGTTTGTTCTGTTTATTACTGTGGTGGTTGTAACTTTTATGGTATACGTAGTTTGCTCAAGTCTTTTTTGTTTTGTTTTTTTGTTTAAGTTCCTGAGCTGTTTGTCGTTTCATTGTTTCTTTCAGTGTTTGTATAACTGAGTGTTTGTTTCAATGTGTATCTTTTCTAGCTGTTGATGGGGGTTAAGATTTTGTATCGTAATCATTATCTTATCTTGTGAAGGCGGAATATGATAGAAAACATACATCTTTTAAAAAGGAATAATTTGTGTAGAAGCATATATAACAAAAAAAGGGAAACTAATGAAAACAAAGGAAATTCAAAGGAACAAGTGGCCATGCAGGGGAAGGAAAGAGATAGAGAAAAGGGAACACAAATGAAAAGGAACATAGATAGGGATCAAAACGAAGGAAAACGTTGAGTCTATAATAATATAAGAGGATGAGTAGAGAGGTACAAAAAGAGGGGGAAAGGGGGGTTGAGAGAGAAGAACAGTGTGGAAAGGGGTTGAAAGGGTCGACTAGGGTGCCCGGGAGGAAATTTTCAAGCTTATATCCGGGTTGTGAAGGTGTGGGAACTTGAATTTCACGTTGCACCTAACTGATTGCCCAGGTAAGGGTGTGTACGTGTGTGTGTCTGTATGTGTGTGTGTGTGTGTGTGTGTGTGTGTGTGTGTGTGTGTGTGTGTGTGTGTGTGTGTGTGTGTGTGTGTGTGTGTGTGTGTGTGTGTGTGTGTGTGTTTCCTTTCTTCAATTTCTTTTTACATCTTTATCCTCTATTAACTCATCCTTTCTTTTCTTTCTTCTCCTCCTCTACCTCCTTCTGCTCATTCTGATCCTATTTATCTATATTCTTTTACTACTTTACCATCTAATTGTCTTCTTATTTCAATCTTCCTTGTCCTCCTACTCCTGTATACTTTCTTCTCCTCCTCCTCTTCCTCCTCCTTCTCCTCTTCCTTCTTCATATCACAGTGACTTGACAACACAACCTCACATTCCTTGAACAAAATCACGTAATTGCTGACTGATGAGAGGGTCTGTGAGGTGACTGATGTTGGGAATGACTGATGACATACGATGGCTGACGGCGACTGGTGTAGCAATGACTGGTGACTGATGTAAAGTGACTGGTGGCTGTGTAGGTGACTTGTGATAAATGAGTGAAGTGACTTGTTTTGGTTGTCACTAGGTAGTTTAGAAGTAATTAGTACATTGTTATACGCAAGGTATTCACATTAACAAAAGTCTCATTAGCAGCATCACATTAACTCAACTTAAATTCCTTCCTTTCACTCATCCATCATTTATACCCTTCCGTAAATCTTCTTCCTTTCTCCTCCTCTTCCTCATTTCTATCTTGAATTACTTCTCCTTTGTTCTTCCATCCCTTTTTAAGATCCTTTCAATTCCTCTGTCTCTTCTTTCTTCTCCCATTCTCTTAAGACGTCATCTAATTTTATATCTCAGACTCACAGGGACGCTTTTGGCTATAGTTATTAGTTGCCTCGCCGGAGGGAAGTGCGTTCGCGATTATAGGGAAGCGAAGAGTTGATGAAGGTAAAGTGTACCATCTCTACTTAACCCTCCTCCTCCTCCTCCTTCTCCTGTACGCCCCTCTAGGCCGCCCCGATCACTGTCATCGTCGTAAATTAAACAATACAAATAATGTTCCCGCGGCCCTGCGTCTGGCATGGGTGAGCCTTATCAGTTCTTCCCCACGGCCGACCCTGAGCCTCGCGACCCCACCACGTAAATTACATCATTAAGACGACCGCCCGGGAGCCAAACTCAACGCTGCGACGCTATTGGTCAAGTCTAAAAGGGAAGACGTTCTCATTGGCTGCGAAGGAGACTCTACATGGCCTCCCTGGTGCTGGTTAGGCCCCGGGAGGCCGCCGCGAGGAAGGACGTCATCTGGGGATCATTACGAGTGGCCGGCAGGGGGCTCCTCCTCCTCCCTAATGACCCCAGTTACCTACGTACCAAAGGCTAATGGCGACCACCACAACCCCGCCATACCCTCCTCCCTCCTCCCTCCTCCCTCCTCCCTCCTCTCCTCCTCATTCCACACTCTATCAGGACCTCTACCAAACTTTACGTCCTCTGTCGCTCCTTCGGCCTCTTCTTCCTCTCTTCCTCCCTCCACAACTCACCACCACCGTCACCGCAAATTGTAGCGTCTATAAGCCCCCCTAACTACCACCACCACCACCACCACCACCATCACCCCCATCCCCACCACCACGACGCTGCAGTAGATTGCTCCATCTGAAGAAGATTCCCTCATTACCAGCACTGCCATCACCACACCAACCATCACCCCCCACCCCCCCAACTACCACTATTAACACTAAGGGAGGTAGTGGTGGTGGTGAGGGCGGCTGCCACACAACAGATGGAGTACGTCCACATCAACACCACCACCACCACCACCACCACCACTACCTTCACCACCTTCCTGACCACACCCGCGTCCCTCGTACAGTATCAAGGGCAAGGAAAGGACATGGGAAGAAGGATGAGGAGAAGGACGAGGAGGGAAGGTAAATAAATGGGCAGCGAAGAATAGAGCAGAGGAAGAAAGGTGAAAAGGAAGCTTAGTTAAATAAGAGGAGGGTGTGAAAGGGCCCAGGAAGAGTCACAGGAAGAGAGAAGAGAAGACCGAGAGAGGTGCAGGTTTTGGGGCGAGCAAGGGCGAGGACAAAGGTGTCAGGGAAGCAGAGGAGAGACAGGGAGAGGCAGGGGGAGGCAGGTAAGCGTCTGCCTCTACCCTTTGTTGATGCCATAATCCCTCGAGGTAGCGTCCCCCTCGACCCGCTTCACCTGAACTTCGAGTCACACCTGGAATCCCTGTTGATCTATCCTGGTGACGGGAAAGGCGTGGAAGTGCGGGAGTGTGGAGGGATGGGAAGGAGGGAGGAAGGGAGGGAGGGAGGTGCTGTTGCCACCGCTGCTGTGTGGCTGCAAGGGACGGCGGCGGCCTTGTGTCTTAATAATGACCGGTAATGAGTTCTTCACTTCGGTAAATAAGGCGTTGCGTCGCCGCAAAAACCGGCCTGAGCGACGGTGGCCATCAGGGGGACGGTGGTCTGGGTGGCCCTTGCCGGTAATTACCGAAACTTGCAATGATACGTCGGCGGCGCGCAGCCTGTGTTCGGTGTCCTGCAATCAGCGACGGGTGAGGTATTAAGTTTCTATGCTGGAGGACCAGATAGAGTTTTTCTGTTGAGCAAGATGGTGGTGGTGGGCCGCCGAGGAGGTCCGCACCGAGGGCCGGCCAGAGTCCCGCATTCCTGGGGCTTCTCGTCGTGCCCGCAGGCTCTTGGGAACGCGGTAGGGGCGTCCCGGCCCGCCTGGGAGGACTATAAATGGCCCCCAAACAGTGCCATGCCGGGCGGCGGGTAATCTAGACATCTGAGCGGAGGCGCTCGGGCAGCCCGCCCGCCCGCCCGCGGTATAATTCAGGTGACGGCCGTGGAAGATTCATGACGCACATTGTAATTCAATTGTTTCTCAAGATGGCCGCCGCCACGCTGTTGCGCAAATGGCTTTATTTTGCGCAGCGTAGCGCAGCCAGATGGCTCCCGTGGCCGACCCGGTCCGCTCTGTAATATGATAATGGCGCCAGCAGATTTATAATGTACCTCGGGCTGACCCTTGGGCAGGGCCGCGGACGAGTACGGGTGGGTGAGGGCTGGGTGAAGGCTGGGTGAGGGCTGGGTGAGGAAGGTTGAAGTGGATGAGGACAGAAAGAAGGCTGGTCCGTCTGGCCAAAAGCTCGCTAAGTGCTGTATTAGTGGTGCAAGGGTGCTAGGTATGGCCACGTCTGAGGCATACCACAACTAAAACTCAGAAAAACAAAAACCTTCCATCGTACTAAAAAAAAGTAATTGATAAAACAACTGACAACGAAAGGAATAACGTAAGAAAAAAAAGATCTTAGTAACCATTTTCTTAATGCTGTTAGATTTCTGTTTATTTTTTCCTTTCTTCCTCTCACTGTCACTCAAACATACTTTCCATATAATTGCATAAAAAAATATAGATAATTGAAACAAACACTTACTCATCTATGTAATAAAAGACTCTTAATGTTGCAGCTGAAATTTATGAAAAGATAAAGCGAATGACAATGAAGGAAATGCATAACGAACTTCAAACGAGCCTGTGATTCTGGTGGTGCTGGTGGTGGTGGTAGTGGTGGTGGTGGTGGTGGTGGTGGTGGTGGTGGTGGTGGTGGTGGTGGTGGTGGTGGTGGTGGTGGTGGTGGTGGTGGTGGTCATAAGGGTCGTCCAGGAATAAAGTTGTCTCGCAAGTTTTCTTTATCTCATTTTTTTTCCCTCCCACCCTCTTCCCTCTCTCTCTCTCTGTCTCTCTCTCTCTCTCTCTCTCTCTCTCTCTCTCTCTCTCTCTCTCTCTCTCTCTCTCTCTCTCTCTCTCTCTCTCTCTCTCTCTCATCTCCGTGACCATGCAGCATCCTCGAGCGAGAGAAAGAAAGAAAGAGAGAGAGAGAGAGAGAGAGAGAGAGAGAGAGAGAGAGAGAGAGAGAGAGAGAGAGAGAGAGAGAGAGAGAGAGAGAGAGAGAGAGAGAGAGAGAGAGAGAGAGAGAGAGAGAGAGAGAGAGAGAGAGAGAGAGAGAGTGAGAGAGGTAAGGAGACATGGGAAGGGGGGGAAGGAGGGTGGATAAGACAGAATGGTTACCTAATTTCCTTTCCATCCACACGACGTCCCTCTGATCCTAAGGCGCCGCTCTCACCACCACCAACACCACCACCAACACCACCACCATCACCACCAACACCACTAACAACACCACCACTAAAAAGAAGTCACACAAATCACAACCTTGAACAATAAACTAAGAGAGTAATTTATAAAGAAGATTACCCACGAAGAAGTAGGCGGAGGAGGAGGAGGAGGAGGAGGAGGAGGAGGAGGAGGTAGAGAAAGAAGACACGACCAAGAGAAAGAGGAGAAGGAGGAAAAGGAGGAGAAGGAAGAATGCTTTAAAAATGAGAAAATGATCGTTAACTATCAAACACTTCAGTAATTCCACAGCATCAGACAACTGGCTGTAACTTAATAAGCCTGGAAACTGGGAGCCTTGCCAGGAAGAAGACAAAAAAAATTCCATATCGCCAAAGAGTAAGCGCCTGCCGGTCTGGTGTCTCCCACAGGTTAGTCCCCAAAGTCCGTCACCCCACTCCACCCCAAGCCACCCCACGCCACCCCACGCCACCCCACGCCACCCCACGTCATCCCTCCTTCCTCCAGCCCCATCCTGCCTTGTATTGCCCTCCTCAGCCTCACCTCTCTCTGCCTTCTTCAGCCCCATGTAGCTCTGCCTCGCTTCTCCCTGCCTTCTATCTCATCCCTCTCCCTTTCCCAGTCCAGCCTGTCCATTTTTCTCTTCATTCTCTCTTCTTTCTCTCTCTTCTTTCTCTCTCTTCTTTCTCTCTCTCTCTCTCTCTCTCTCTCTCTCTCTCTCTCTCTCTCTCTCTCTCTCTCTCTCTCTCTCTCTCTCTCTCTCTCTCTCTCTCTCTCTCTCTCGTAAATTTCAATTATGGCCAAATTATGAAAACGAAGCGAGAAAAAAGCATATAATTCCGCGAGTATAGTAAGAGAAGAGTTGTCTGTGATTATGTCGGAACAACACAGGAAACGCTTACCGTCAGTCCGTCTTGCGCGTGTTCTGCCAGCCAACTCAACAGGAAACATTCGTAGAAACTGAAGCGATTACTTGAAATTTAAGCGCGGCAGAAAGAAAGAAAACAAAAAACAATTGGGTGTGGAAGGGATGAGAGGAGCAATGAATAATGATGAAAGGACGAACGATAAAACTTGGGGAGGAGAAGAGAGAGAGATAGAGTGGGAGAGAATAATTAAAGTTTTATGGTTATTGCATAAAGAAAAGAAAAAGGGAGTTGATAAGCAATACTAATAGTTTTATGTGTATATTTCATGTATTCGAACTAAGATCATTTCATTATCTCAGTTAAAAATGTATATATTCGAGTTAATTTCAACCACTTATTTTTTAGGGGAACTACATATTTGAGGAACAAAATAAAGAAACAAAAGAAAGTGTAATCCGAAATTGCAAAATGTCAAATTACTATAAACAAACAAACTTAAGGAAGATAATGCCTCATATTAAAAACAATAAGCAATTTAAGTGATGACAAGACAAGGATATAATTACATGGTTAAAAAATACTTCCAGGCAGATGCAATGGAAACAGTTTGTATAAAGGATTGAAACAGTTAGCGTAAAGTAATAAAAAAACACAATTAACTTAAACTTTCACAGTAGAAAAAAAGAGTAAATGAAATGGATATTAAACTGAATACTAATTGATGAATGTGAGGAAAACAATAGTGAAATGTAAACAATAATTATAAATCTTTCTTATACTTAGATGCATCCACATAATGTTGGAAGGAGGAGGAGGAGGAGGAGGAGGAAGAGGAAGGAGGAGGAGGAGGAGGAGGAGGAGGAGGAGGAGGAGGAGGAGGAGGAGGAGGAGGAGGATGAGGTAGCAAAATAGGAGAAAGATGAGTATAAAAAGAAAGATCGGAAGAACAAAAAATGAAAAAAATCAAAATAGAAACAAAGAATAAGAACAAATATTAAAAAACAAAAGAACCCTGGGAAAGCTGACGGATGTGGGTCTTTACGCAAAAGAAAAAAATATTCAAAAAAATAAAAAAGAAGAAAATAAATAAAAAACAGCGGGTAAGGAGTGAAAATTACAGAGCGACAGGTGAGGTGACGGCAGGGCAGGTGTGTGGAGGTGACAGGTGCTGCGTGGGGCTGTGGAGGGGAAGGTGTGGAGGAGTGACAGGTGAGGAACGGGGAGGAGATGGCGTGTGAGGTGCGACAGGAGAAGGAGGAGGAGGAGGAGGAGGAGTGAGAAAGGAGGAGGAGGAGGAGGAGGAGGAGGAGGAGGAGGAGGAGGAGGAGGAGGAGGAGGAGGAGGAGGAGGAGGAGGAGGAAGAGGAGGGGTAAAAGAGATGATTGCACGCACTGAATTACACTCTGACGAAAAATTGAGACTGATGGGCCAAGGGAAGGAGCGAAAAACGTACGATATTCAACGAAACGATACGAAAGAAAATGAAAACCCCCAAAACAGAATATCAAACAACTTGCTTATATAAAGACACACCATAAAGAGAACGAACAATAATAATGATAATAATGATAATAATAATAATAATAATAATAATAATAATAACAATAATAATAATAATAATAATAATAATAATAATAATAATTTTAATGATAATAATAATAATAATGGTAATAGTAATACTAATGATAAAGGGAGAGAATACAAAACAAAAAATATCAAGTCGACGCTTCACCACCCAAGAAGACGGAGAGGAAGACACTTGTTTGGGAATGACTGGGGCGACGGTGTGATTGATGGAGGAGGGGAGGAGGAGGAGGATGATGAGGAGGAGGAGGAGGAGGAGGAGGAGGAGGAGGAGGAGGAGGAGGAAGAGGAGAAGGAAGAGGAGGAGGAGGAGGAGCTGGAGAAGGTGCTGAAAGAAGAGAGAAGGAGTTCGAAGAGAAAAAAAAATTGAGGAGGAAGAGTAGGAAGAGGAAATGAAAATGAGGGGAA
>JAPQNM010000017.1:12800031-12810031 GCA_029783475.1 Metacarcinus magister
AATTGGCTGATACACGTACGAGGCATTACTTACATAGCAAGGCGCGTATTATCACCCAGCCACAGCCGCCTCGCTCTGCCGACCTGCTACTTGCTTACCTCTCCCTCACTGCTTATTTCCTCCACTCTATTACGGTCTTCCTCAGTCCCCCCCTCAATCGAAATTCACAGCTGCACGCCACAATTTGCCGGCGTGTTAATGCAATTTTGTGAATACCACAGCCCCATGTTCGCGCCTCATTGAAAGGAGGTGAACAGGATCGCTCGGCCGCCATGCTTCCTTCCCTCCCCCTCCCCCTCCCCACTCTTCCCCTCTTTGCACGATGTAAACAAAGTAGCATTCAAGTTTGCATGACTTCATCTGACACTAACTGCTGCGCTAACTATAAATTCAACCCTCCATTCACGTATTCCAAGTGTTTCGTTTTCATTTTGATATTTTTCCTTCGCCAGTGAAAGATAAGCTTAAGATAAACCGTGTCTCAAGTGGTGTTTGGAAGGAACATGAACACATTCGAGTGTGACGGACATTTTTCTCACATTCACCCGTGACGGCGATGATTATAGATACGCTCGCCACCGGACACGTGAGGAAAAGAATAATAAAAGAGGTATAAAAAAGAAAATAAAGACTGGTCTGTCTCGCATATTTGACTCCCACTTTTCTTCCTTCCTTCCTTCCTTCCTTCCTTCCTCCTTCGTGTTTTGTTTATGAATTGCATGCTCATTATTGTTATGTACTCTTGCAAAATGAAGGATACAAGCTTCCGATAAATAGCATATCATTACAGTCTCGGGAAAAGGATGTAATGTGTCTGTGCATTTCTTATGAGGTGGAAGTTATTGCGTTGTTGACACTGCAATGAGGTTGTTGTTTCTCTTGGTTAAACATTCAATACAATACGACTTGGTTTGCCTTCATGAATACATTGATGCCAGTGACTTACTGATCATTTTTCTTCTATGAATCTATTTGTGCAACAGTAAAGGTAGTAATAATACATATAAGAACAAAGCAAGAACGAAACAATAACAACAGTAACAACATCAATATAAATTTGACTTGTTCTACTGCTCTACTAACACTACTACTACTGCGACTGCTACTACTACTACTACTACTACTACTACTACTACTACTACTACTACTACTACTACTACTACTACTATTACTACTACTACTACTACTCTACTACACCTACTGTTTTTCCTTCTCCTGCTGATGATAACAAAAACTAAAGATAACTACCGTTTATGCAACTATCGCTTTTTTCTACACTCGCAAGGCAGCATTCAAGAAAGAGACAAACATAGAAAACTAAAATAAAAGGAAGAAAACAAAAAGGAAGAAAAATATCAATAACAACAATACGTTCACGCACACACTCACCTTTCACACATTTCATCCCACTTCTATTCTTTTTCATTACTAGAAAACATTACCAAGAACCTAAGTAACTCAAGTATTTATATATTTCATTTATTAAAATTTCTAGATAATGAGGGTAATAATAATAACAGTTATAATAATGATGATAATAGTAATAATGATGATGAAAATAATATTAATAACAATAATAATAATAATAGTAACAATAATAGTAATAATAATAATAATAATAGTAATAAAATCAATAGTAGCAATTCAATCTATCATGAGGCCACCACAAGGCAGCGTCAAAACACATCAGACGCTCAATAAAAATTTACCAAAACTCCACGATTATAAAGAATAAATAAACAATTCTTACCACATCTCTCTTTTCCTTTTACTATTTTTCTCTCTCAACAAATAACTTTTCCACAAAGATTAACAATAACTAAGTATATGTCTATTTTCTACCTTAAGCTCCATCATTTTTCCTCTCTTCTCCTCCACCGCCTCACCCTGCAGGCCAGGTGAGAGCCGCTCATCAGATATTCACCTTCAACACTTGATCGTAAATCGCATTCGAGTGTGTCGGAGAAAGTGATAATATGTGAGTCGATGGTTCGAAAACAATTTATCGATGCTCGTTTCGTTCCTCTCAAGACCCGATTGAGAATAAAATTAATGTGTTTATGCTTTATTTCCCCGTGCGTCAATTTTATTATTGCATCTATTTTTACTTCTGATTCCATATTTGTTGAACGTTCAAAATTAGTGTGACGTATATTTATCATGTGTTGTAATTTGACGATAAATTAATTTTTTATCTTGAGTCCGTTTGTGTCAGGAATTTTAAAGAAGGAGACCCTAACATGCACATTTTTTTTTATGATAAACATTAAAAAAAGCTTAAAAAAAAAATGGAAAATATAATAAAAAAACAAAAACAAAAAAACTTGACTATATAACAAAAAACTCAAAACGACAAACATTTCCATTACACAGATCTTCTTACCTATGTATCTTGTATTCAGAAATTACCTGAACGAACATAAATTTACACAAAATACCTTGCTTATAATACCTGTCCAGAAAACGTTGTATGCAAATCATGGACAAGACGTTTATATATATTTTTTTTCACCTCCCTGAATTATATTACGATAAATCTACAGAGAAGGAAGAGAGAGAGAGAAAGAGAAGAGAGAGAGAGAGAGAGAGAGATAACGATGAGGTGGGGAGGAGAAAGGAGAGAACACAGAGGGTGGGGATAGATGGAGAAACAGATAAAACAGTCGAGTGAAGAGAGGTGAAGGAGATGAAGAAGTGGAGATGTGGAAGAGAAGAAAGAAGAGAAACTGAACGAGTACGGCGGCGGCGGCGGTGGTGGTGACGGCGGTGGTGGCGGCGGTGGTGGCGGCGGTGGTGGCGGTGGCGGTGAGAACGGTAACAATAAAAAAGGTATTATTATTATTACAAGTTTTAAAATGAAAATTATTCGCCAACGCAATCTATTCCCAAACGCAATTCTCAAAAAATACCACTTGTGTGTCTGATAATTTTCACTCATAACTGCCATCTTCAAATGTATATTTCTCGCTTTTTTAATGATGCAATATTTTAAGTATGAAGATATAATTCCTGACAATAATTAAAAAGATAATTGAATACTTGCTGACTTATGCTGATACGACGGCAGGCAATTATTTGTTTGAGGATATCATAAAGCTGTTAAGAAACCTTTCACGCGCGTGTATGTATGTGTGTGTGTGTGTGTGTGTGTGTGTGTGTGTGTGTGCGTGTGTGTGTGTGTGTGTGTGTGTGTGTGTGTGTGTGTGTGTGTGTGTGTGTGTGTGTGTGTGTGTGCGTGTGTGTATGAGTGCGTGTTTGTGTTATGTGTCATCTATTAATATTTTTTCACCAGCAGAACATAACATTGTAGCATTTAAACCATAACTACTGGCATCACTGTTTGCCTCCGCGCTCCCTTGATAGGTATAATTACATCATCAAATTACTTGACTTGCGCGGGGAAAAAAAGAGTAAACATTTTGTGAGAATAACTCGGGACGAAAATGTTTCCAAAAGGACAGAGGTGAGCATGGATTCTCTTTCCATCACCGTGAGGAAAAAATGTATGAGCAATATAAAGTAAGGAAGTATTTCTATTATATAAAAGTAGAAGATTTATACAATATCACAATAGATTAAGATGATACAAAGACGTGAGAAAATTCATATCTTTTTCACATAATATATATATATAAATCAGTTAAGGTTTTTGGTGCCTATAACTATTATCAATATTCCTTCAAAACTACTGGAGGAAGTGGGAATTATATTTAAGGTAGATTTAGAAGCCTCATTTTACCTCACTATCAATCAAATTCACCAAAAGAGAGAGGACAAAAAAATATATAAAGACAATTTCAAAGCAACACAAATAGATTAGAAAAATTGAACATCTTAAATCATGTAACACTATACAAAAAAATCTCCAGAATACCTTTACAAACTAAAAAATCCAATTATCTTTTTTTCAATATATCTGGTTATGGGGTTGTGATCTTCGTGGTGCGGCGTGCGTCACCAACGGGACTTGAAACTCTCACTAAGACTGCAAGGCGGCGACACTGAAGACAAATTGATTCGTCAGGGGAAGAGCAAGGCGAGGGTGGAGGCGCCAAGAAATTGTTGGTACTTTCAATGGGGAGGGAGGGAAGGGATGGGGCAGCAAGGGGAGTGGTGGAGGGGAACGGGAAGGGGGTAGAGGAAGAAGGGATGTGGAAAAACGGAGGGATAATGTGGGTGGGGACACAAATATTAAGGAAAGTCGATATATTTTCACTTCAAAGTTTCAGTCGAAGAGAAAAAAAATACTGGATTGATTTATTCGTTTGCCTTGAAAGGTGTGTGTGTGTGTGTGTGTGTGTGTGTGTGTGTGTGTGTGTGTGTGTGTGTGTGTGTGTGTGTGTGTGTGTGTGTGTGTGTGTGTGTGTGTGTGTGTGTGTGTGTGTGTGTGTGTGTGTGTTTGTATATATGTATATGTATTTATTTGTGTGTATGTGAGAGATAAACAAACAAAGAAAAACGAGAAAAAGAAACGAACAAAAAGAACACGCATATGCACAAAACAAAACATACAAACAAACATACATACATACATACAAATAGACAGACAGACAAACAGAGAGAACAGAGACACAGGACGGAGAGGCGCCATGAACGAGACAGAGACACAGACACTAAGAGATAATGTGACAAAGACGAAATGGTGGCAAGTGTTCAGTGTCCAGTGTTCTTAGGGACGTTCGGGTTTGGCTCCGTCTCGGCTCCTAACACACCTTAAGAACCACCAGACATAGGCACAAAGATAAGAAGATAAGACCAAAAACACTGGGAAGACGCAGAGTAAAATAAGAAAATAAGATATGAAAATAATACAGGTATATAGAGAGATAATGTGATAAGGTGTAAGAGAAGAAAATAAAGAATAAGAAGATGCTAAGACATAAAATTATAGTAAAGATGCATTGTAAGATAAAATAATATATGTGGAAATAGTGAAGGTATACAGGAAGATAAGAAGATAAGCGGTAAGAACATAAAATCAAGGTGGAAAAATAAGAACTTAAGAGATAAAAGCACATCGAAAGAGAAGATAAAAGAATGAGGCGTTAAAACGATCAAAATAACCAGAAAGATAACAAAGACGAAGCGTAAAGCAGCAAAAAAATATAAGTGAATAAATAAATAAAACAAGTTAAAGATAAATCAATCTCAACGAAGCATATGATGAATTTTGGAAAGCTGAACAATATCTATACGAGTCCTTTATTGACGTATTCAAATATTTTCATTAACTTAATCCACTCTTTCCTCTTACAAAATAAAGACAACACGACACTTAAGCTAAAACCAAAACCCACGAGAGACGAAATAGAAATCCACCCACGGGGACGACAGGTAGAAAGAAAAGAAAAGAAAAGAAAAGAGAGTGAGAAAAAAAATGCTGTTGTTTGGCGCAGAATCCACATCCTTTTGAGTGTGTGTGGATGCCTTGAGGTGGTCGTCTTTGGGTAATGCAATGTTTGCCTTACTTAATGACAGGTCGTCGCCATGTTGTTTGCTCCACTCGTATTTGGTCGTCTTCTTTCTTTTTTCCCCTTTGTTCGTGCAATTAGTTATCAGAGCCTGTGTTTGTTGAGGCCAAGTATTGTGTTTACGGCAGCACCATATAGTTTCTCTTCCCGAGGCCAAGGCAGCTCCATGTGCTGTTTAAAGGTGTATTAAAGCCATGTATAAAGCCATGCTGGAAGGAGAGGACGGCCATGCAGCGCGAGACTTCTTAGCGAGCATGGGAGTAAAGTTTCAACCACTCCCTCATGCAACATCGAGGTTTCAGCGGCGCCTCAGTAACCCATTTGACCGTACGCCTTCCCTTCCCTGGTTGAGTGGGCATGAGGCTGTGCGGTCCTGGTCCTTCTCCTCCTCCTCCTCCTCCTTCTCCTCCTCCTCCTCCTCTTCTCTTTCTTTGGTCTTCCCGGCATGTGTTTACGTTTTTCCTCCCTGTGGCCCGTCGCTTAAAATGGCCGTTCAACTTCCCATCAACTACACAGGCTCTTCTCACAGCCTTGACTACTTTATTTATTCACACGGATGAAGATCGTCGGGGATTAAATGATATGAAGAAGACTCCGCTGATGTCACTCCTGCGTCGAGGTAGAAAATAGGAAGACATTAAACAGGTGCCTGAGAGACTGCTATCACGCTAACACCCACGTCGCAGCGCCTCCTCCATCACGCCCACCTTACACACACCCGCTGCGAGGTTTGGGCGGGAAGGCAATCAAGAGCAGGTGACGAGGCAGCACTTCTGTCTCACCTGTGCAGCGAGAATTAGTACGTCATGGCGACCTAAAAAAGGAATGTCTGCTGTAAAGAATCTATTGGATGGAAGACATACATCAGGGAGGAGAGAGTAAGTATCTCCACACCTCTTCTTGCTTCGCCATCTCGGTCTTACGAGGGGAGACGCCGAATCAGTGGCTGCCAACCCGTAATTGGTTAGTAGTTAATTTTCAGCTCAGGTCATTTTATTAGCATGAAAAAATACTTGATGGAGCTCGATGTGTCCGTTGAAATGCATCTCAATTGTGAATATGCATAAGGTTGATATTTGTGCAATGTGGGTTAGTATCGCAAGGATGTTTTTTTCTTTTTTGTCTTGTTTTTTTATCTTTTTGTCTTCTATATACGTATATGTAGGAATCCGCATCATCTGGCCGCTAGCTCGAGTACTTCTCTCCAGGTTTTATGGACATCAGGGGAAAAAATATATCATTTATAACCGGTGTGAAATAATTCAACTTGAAGCTAAAAACAAAAACACAGAGGTTGCAAAGACATGTGTGTGAGTGTGTGTGTGTGTGTGTGTGTGTGTGTATGTGTGTGTGTGTGTGTGTGTGTGTGTGTGTGTGTGTGTGTGTGTGTGTGTGTGTGTATGTGTGTGTGTGTGTGTGTGTGTGTGTGTGTGTGTGTGTGTGTGTGTGTGTGTGTGTGTGTGTGTGTGTGTATGTATGTGTGTGTGTGTGTGTGTGTGTGTGTGTGTGTGTGTGTGTGTGTGTGTGTGTGTGTGTGTGTGTGTGTGTGTGTGTGTGTGTGTGTGTGTGTGTGTGTGTGTGTATGTATGTGTGTGTGTGTGTGTGTGTGTGTGTGTGTGTGTGTGTGTGTGTGTGTGTGTGTGTGTGTGTGTGTGTGTGTGTGTGTGTGTGTGTGTGTGTGTGTGAAGGTAGGGTTGTTGCGGTGGTGTTGGTGGTGCCTGGTAATCATGGCATGGCCGAGGGGCAGCACTGCATTCCTCTGTCCACGACGCTGGCCTCCTGATGACTGTTTCATGTGTGGTCAACGCAGACATTACCTCCTATCGCTCAATTCACGCTTATAAAGTAATTAGCTAACACGTCTTAACCCTCTCGGCCTCCCCGTCTGCTCCCTCCCTTTGTTGTTTCGTTGGCGCGTTCGACTCCTGCCTCCACGAGTCTTTGTTTACATGATGCGTCTGGAGTCAAGCTTTATCCTCGCTGCCTGTCGGGCCGAGAGAGCTGCGTCTGCCGCTTCGCCAGCAATCACTTAATCCTCTGCCGGATCACTCCAGGATAACCCCTCCAAAGAAATGGAAATAAAAATGAGAACTTAAAACCCAGCTGTAAAACCGGCTGACTTAAATTAAGGTTGGGTACCCGCCGCGCTGCCCAGGGGCTTCCAGCAAAACATGGCCAAGGCGCGCTGCTGATTGGCTGACGCTCTCCCTTACGTCACCCGCCCCCCCAACCTATGAGGACTCCCCGCCGAGCCGTAACTGCTCACCCCGCGTTCCCATTGGTCCGGAGTTGATGAATAGCGAGGTGCGCGCCAAGATTGATAGTGGACCAGGTAACCTCCAGGGCCGAGGACAGCTGGCCGCTTGTATATTGCCTGGCTTGGGGCGTCACTGCCTTAATGAGCTGAAAAGGTTACACCCAGACCTCCGCTGAATATACCACGGTGCAGGGAGGCCCACGGGGGACGCCGCCTTGCCCGAGACGCCTCAATACGACTCAATAAGACGAGATAAGCTCCTGAAGCGTCTTGACGGTGTTATCGGCCGTCTTTTTACCGAACATTTTCTCACAGGTTTGCAAGATTCATATAATTTTCGAAGAATTCTTGTCGAAAAAAAGACAACGACGTCGAGGTGGCTGAAAGGAAATAAAAACCTCCCACCCTCTCTCTCTTTCTCTCTCTCTCTCTTTCTCTCTCTCTCTCTCTCTCTCTCTCTCCCTTCTTCTCGGTCGTGTCCACAAGTCTACACATCCTAAACTTCGATGAGATGAAGACGAGCGAGGCAAATAAACTTACATTGGTGGTTTGAGAACTTGAAATGCAAACTGCTGAGCGGTATTAGAATATCTTTGTGTAAACGTTTTCACTCCAAGACCTCAAGATCCTTTCCGACCTTTGCTGTATAACGCTCTCTGGACGATGGATGAGAGAGAGAGAGAGAGAGAGAGAGAGAGAGAGAGAGAGAGAGAGAGAGAGAGAGAGAGAGAGAGAGAGAGAGAGAGAGAGAGAGAGAGAGGAGAGAGAGAGAGAGAGAGAGGGAGAGGGAGAGAGAGAGAGGGAGGGAGAGGGAGAGGGAGAGAGAGAGAGAGAGAGAGAGAGAGAGAGAGAGAGAGAGAGAGAGAGAGAGAGAGAGAGAGAGAGAGAGAGAGAGAGAGAGAGAGAATGATAGAAGCATGACGTGCCATAAAGGAGAGAAAGTCGAGGCTGCCTCAAAGAAAATCTCCTGTGAACAAGAATACCAGTGTGATCCAAATACGTGTGATTAGCAAGGATTCAATTTAGTCTAATATACGTACTTGCAATTGGACTGAATTCCATTACTGCGAAAGAGAGGACTTATAACAGACGGAAAGACCTTCTCTCAGCCCCTTTCCTCCTTCCCACCCTCCCCCTTACCCCCAACACACCCCGGTCCCTCAGATCCCTACAAGGCTGGGCCAACAAAAGGCCAGCTGCCTCGGCCCGTTCCTGCCTCGCTGGGAAATAATGATATCGTAATTTGTATGATGAAAAGCTTATGCATACACATGAGTTCCGCCCACTACTCCACACGGCTGGGGTGGAGGAGGAGGTGGTGGGGAGGCGGAGGAGGAGGTGAATGGAAGGAGGGATTGCCAGAGGATACAAGGCCCCCTCTCATCCCATCCCCTTCCCTCCTTCCCTCCACCGTCCTTCCCCCCTTCCCATTAAAACTGACTTCCCCCTCCTCCTCCTCTCCCTCTCTTCCCTGTGTTCCTTCCCCCCACCACGAATAACAGCTGAGTTTCAATCCCTTTGGCGTGCCTGGAAGAGAGAGAGAGAGAGAGAGAGAGAGAGAGAGAGAGAGAGAGAGAGAGAGAGAGAGAGAGAGAGAGAGAGAGAGAGAGAGAGAGAGAGAGAGAGAGAGAGAGAGAGAAAGAGAGAGAGAGAGAGAGAGAGAGAGAGAGAGAGAGAGAGAGAGAGAGAGAGAGAGAGAGAGAGAGAGAGAGAGAGATAATAAATTAACACTAAAAATGAAATTTTAATACAGTTTAAACAAAACTTAAAGAAAATGGAGGATAGGATGAAAAGAGAGTGAGAGAAAAAAAATGGAGGGAAGGAGGGAGGGAGGGGGGGGGAGAGGAGGAGGAAAAGGGCACCTCGTCTATATGGTAATGCCCAGTTTCTAGCCCTCAAGCCGTTCACCTCAATATATATATTTTTTCTCTAACAAAGACTTTCTACCTTCTTGAAATGGTCACCTTCCTCCTCCTCCTCCTCCTCCTCTTGCTCCAAATTAGTTCTCTCTCTCTCTCTCTCTCTCTCTCTCTCTCTCTCTCTCTCTCTCTCTCTCTCTCTCTCTCTCTCTCTCTCACTCACTCTCTTTCTCTCTCTCCTTGTCTTTCTTTCTCTCTAATTTTGGGAAGCAACAAAAACAGTCTGCATTATAATATTGATTTTCTAAAGTTACACGCGCCATTTTCTTGCTAGTTATAGTCCTACCTTTGCTATTATTTTCTTATTTATCTATGAACCACTTTTTAGGATAGAATTTCGTCTTCTAAAATCG
>JAPQNM010000017.1:12815031-12822531 GCA_029783475.1 Metacarcinus magister
TCCTTTTCTCTCTTCTATTGTTTTCTTTTCTTTTCCTCTTCCCCTTCATCTCATCTTCCTCTTGTTACACGGCTCACTATTTACGCTTTGCTGGTCTGTTATCTCCTCCTCCTCCTCCTCTCCATTCTCCTCCTTCTCCTTCCCCTTCTCCTCCCTCTCCCTCTCCCTCTCCTCCTCCTTCAACTCCTCCTCCTCCTCCTCCTCCTCCTCCTCTTCCAACAGATGAAACTATTAACATTATCAGAGGTCTGAGCCGAGCAGAGTAGAGTGAAGGAAGGGTGGAGAGGAGGAGGGATAGAGGGAGGAATAGAAGGGAGAAAGGGAGGGAAATGGGGAGTGGGGAAGAGAGAAGGGGGAGAGATATGCAAATAGGGTTCCAGCAGGTCCCTTAGGCGATGTGCAAAGAGGGAAGGGGTAAGGGGGAGGAGGGTAAAGGGAATGGGAGGAGGAAGACAGGTAAGGCTTCGTTAGTGTCTTGGTCAGGTGAGTCTAGTGTGTGTGTGTGTGTGTGTGTGTGTGTGTGTGTGTGTGTGTGTGTGTGTGTGTGTGTGTGTGTGTGTGTGTGTGTGTGTGTGTGTGTGTGTGTGTGTGAAGCAATTCTGTTTTTTTTCCATTAATTTTCTATTTCATGGTCAGTGTTTGTCTGTCTGTCTGTCTATCTGTCTGTCTGTTTGTCTATCTGTCTTTCTCTCATCCATCAACTAAGCTTTTCATCCCGAATCAGCAGACAAGACAGAACACACACACACACACACACACACACACACACACACACACACACACACACACACACACACACACACACACACACACACACACACACCACACACACACACACACACACACACACACACACACACACACACACACACACACACACACACACACCACACACACACACACACACACACACACACACACACACCACACACACACACACACACCACACACACACACACACACACACACACACACACACACACACACACACACACACACACCACACACACACACACACACACACACCACACACACACACACACACACACACACACACACACACACACACACACACACACACACACACACACACACACACACACACACACACACACACACACACACACACACACACACACACACACACCACACACACACACACACACACACACACACACACACACACACACACACACACACACACACCACACACACACACACACACACACACACACACACACACACACACACACACACCACACACACACACACACACACACACACACACACACACACACACACACACACACACACACACACACACACACACAACACACACACACACACACACACACACACACACACACACACACACAACACACACACACACACACACACACACACACACACACACACACACACACACACACACACACACACACACACACACACACACACACACACACACACACACACACACACACACACACACACACACACACACACACACACACACACCACACACACACACACACACACACACACACACACACACACACACACACACACACACACACACACACACACAGAAGACGTGAATGCCTCTCGCCACACACAAATTACACAGTGCCAATTATAATCTCCATTAAATATATCCAACATAACTTACCACTTATCCATCATCACCTTTTTTTTTTTTACCTCACAAATTCAAGGTAAAGAAAAAAGAAGAAACTCGTTTGCCTTGGTGTAAATAATTGTTTACATAAGAAAAAGGTAAGGTGAGTGTTGTTTTCTTTTTTTTCTTCTTTTTTTTACGTGTTTCCAGGTATTTTCAAGGGTAATTGAGTACTCGTTTGCGGCCACAGGTAAAATGAGGTATGTTTAAATTTGCTCTTTAAAAAAAAAAGATGAAAAAATGAAAAGAAAAAAACATACTGATTAAGTAGAGACAGAAGAAAAGAGAAAATGAAGGACGGGAAAGGTACAGAGAAGTATGATGTATAAAAAAAAGGAAATTAAGAAAAAGAAACAGATTTAAAAGAAAGTTAAGGATGAAGATAAAAAGAAAGAAGGATGAGAAAACGAGAAAAAAAAAATCATAGGCTTGTACAAAGACAGAACAACTTTTAAATGGCAAGACAAATATGTTTTTCGAGTGAGAAGATAAATATTAAGACGAGGGCATTCATCTCTCCTTTCAAATATTCAGACAAAAATGTTTTAAACCTCCTCTCCCTCCCCTTCCTCATCCCCATTTCTCTACTCCTCCCCACCCCTTCCCCCACCTTCAAAATGGACTTCACTTACATGACACAGAAAATAGGTTGAAGAAAATGGATTGGAGGAAAAACAAGAAAACAATTTGCGTTGCAGCTTCAGGAACTTGGACTATTAAAGAAAGCAATCTAGAAAGTAACTGGAGAAATCTCGTCTACAGGAACCTAATTTATCTTTGTCTCTTTTTGTGAATATAATAAAAACAGATATTAATGGCTTCCTACACACTTGATGTTTAATAAAGGGTAAGTTTTCTCCCTATTAACTACTAACAGACATCTATTTCAATTTATCGTTTACTAAGAATTCATTACACACTTCATTTTACGGTGTAACTCTGAAAAAGTGCGTAGTATCGTTAAATAGCTAAGCACTCCCTTCATGTCTAAGTACAAGTAACCCTCGTTTTCTATGAGTCCTTGTTACGTAAGCTTAGACCACGATATTAAAGTTGCAATTCTTATTATAAAAAGTAAATTATATAACTAAAAGTAGCTTCACCTACACTTTATTCTATTCTATTTTTATTTTTTTTGCTTGGGTACGAGTATTAAATAGTTCACATTAAATTTCGACTTTTATAATTGAATCTTTTATTTGCGGGGATTGCATTATTAGACTGCGCAATTGTGTGACGGAATTATTGCTTGATGAGGCGCTGAATCCCGATAAGGCGCACCATTTCTTGAAGATACCGAAAAATTGATTAGATGTTTTTTCTCTCTACTTCTTCGTTCCTCTTTTATCATCTTGTTCTCATCTCTCATCCATTTCCTCCTCTACTCTCATCATTTTCTTCTTCCTCTTCTCTCTCTTTTCTCTCGTGTCTTCATTTCGTACTCATTTTCATTCCCTGAAGTATGGGAGAAACGCAAGTTATGACTAAAAACAAAAGACAAAACAGCGTCAACACGGTAAAGATTCATTATATTCTGTGCCTTCGTTGCCTTGGGTGATAGAGACACAGACACACTGATATCAAGTTCCCTCTTTCTTTTTGTCTCTCTTGCAGTGAATGGATGAGCTATTTACCCTCTCTCTCTATCTCTCTTTCTCCGTTACAATTGCGTTCTGCCTTTCCACACCGCTGTCTGTCGCTGTCTGTGTGTGGAAGGACGATATAAAGGAGAGTCATGTTGCATGTCTGCCTTTATAAATTGCAGTGAGAGGGAATTTTCTCTGGTCGAAGCTAAGTAGCGATAAGGTAATGGTTTATCTCCGACTGCTCGCAATCGTCCGCCTTTAAGATGCAACACCATTCATTATCTGCAACGAGGAAGCAAAACGACCCACCCAACACCCCCAAAAGTTAAAGATAAAGACAAGAAACGAAAAAAAAAGGAAAAAAGGAAAAAAAAAAACTTAGCTATCCCTTGCTTGAAAATGAGTGATGATTACGTTCTCCGCTTGCAATTGATCACCTGAAGACCCTAACACCGTGCCTCTCCTCTCCCTCCCTCTCTCTCTCTCTCCTCTCTCCCTTCTCGAGGTTGCAAGTTTCGTGTTCGGCTCAATTAACAGGCTCAGTTCCCGCCAGGCCATTTGTCAGGCGGTAGTTACTCTGTGCTGGGGGCTGCGTGGGGAGGAGGAGGGGAGGCGGGGTGGGGAGGAAAGGTGAAGAGGAGGAGGAAGGTGGGGAGTCTGGCTGATATGAGATGGGAGGTTGTGAAGCAAGGAAGGAAGATGAGGCAAGAACGAGAAGGGAGACTAGAGAGGAGAGAAGATGAGGTGAGGCAAGGGAGGCTGTGAGGTAAGGAAGGAAGGGAGATGAGGCAGAGGAGGAGGAGGAGGAGGAGGAGGAGGAGGAGGAGGAGGAGGAGGAGGAGGAGGAGGAGGAGGAGGAGGATAAGGAGGAGGAGGAGGAGGAGGAGGAGGAGGATGTGAGGCAGACGAAAGGAGGAGACAGGGCGGTGTGTGTTTGGGTGAAGCGGAGAAGATGCAAGAGAGGAGAGTGCGTGGGTGAAATTGGCTTGTTTGTCTGGGTTGTTTGTTTGTTTATTGACGTGTTTGTGCGTCCGTCTGATAAAAGGAAGGGAACGTGGAAGGGGAAAAAAATCCCCTCTGATACTAAGTGAATATATTGTCTCAATGCATGAAGTCTTATGTGCAGAATAAACACAATTCAAGCAGTAGAATTTTCAAGGTTTAGTATATAAATAAATGTATGTATGTATGTATGTATGTATGTATGTATGTATGTATGTATGTATGTATGTATGTATGTATGTATGTATGTATGTATATGTAATGCATAAGCTAGGGTAACGCTGTAGTTATGAATAATTTACAGTTCTTGGTAGTAACATAAGAAAGGAGTTAACTATGCAGAAGAGAGAGACAAAAGAAAAAAAGAGAGAGAAAGAGAGAGAGGAAGAGAGATCTAATAAATAACTGATAACTAGCCTGGAAGATGATACCAAAAAAAAAAATAATAACATTCCAAATATAATTAGAACAGAAATCAGGTTGTGGTGATGGGAACAGGTTATCAAAGAACTCATTCATCACATACAACGTAGCAATAGTCATCACACAGACAGACAGACAGACAGACAAACCCAAAAAGAACCCAAGTATTTAGATGAGAAAGAAATACAAGCAGGTTACAAGCCACACAGGTAGAGATAATGATAACAAGCAGACAGTGAATCAGCTTAACAAGTAGCCCAGCGAAGCCATAGTCACGAGGGAGCGAGGAGAGGCAGGGTACAAGTTTAAAAAGCAGGAGGAGGTCCGGGTACTGGTCACGAGGAGACAGGGAAGCAGGGAGGCAGGAAGGAAGGAGAAGAAACAGGGAGGCAGGGAGGACAGTAGAGAAGCAGGGAGAGAGGAATGGGCAGGACGAAAAGGAGGCAAGGAAGCAATAAAAGCAGGCGTGGAAGAAGGACAAGAGGGTGAAGAGACGACGCCACGCACGCAGGTAGACAAGCAGGCATATAAACAAGCAGGCAAGCACGCAGGGCAAGTAAGTAAGTAAACAGGAAAGCAGGCAGGTAGACAAGCTGGTAGATAAGCAGGCAGGAAAGCAAGCAGGCAGGCAAGCAGGCAAAGTTAAAATGAGTGTCTTCGCCTCCACCTCCGCCGCCGCCGCCCCCCGCGAGGCAGGGAATGTTATCTCCAGCATCAACAAATGGACGCTGCGTGAGGCTTCCTAATGACCGCCGCAGCCCTGGGGACGCCCGCCACGCCCATCCATCACTGCAGGACGCCCACGCCGCTAAGAAGGCGCCTTACCCACGCCAACGAGGACCAGAGTACAAATTAGGGTGAGATGACGTCAGGGCATTTCAGATAGATCCTTGGATGCCGTCAGTGCGTGGATAGTAAAGAGAAATAAAGAGTTTGTTTGGTGTCTTATCGCTGCCTCACCTCTCACGCCGCTGCCATGTCAAGTCTTAAAGCAAAAGTTCGCGTTGAAATTAAACTAAAAATCATGAGAGTTTTCAAATGACGGTTTTTTCTTCTCTCTCTTTATTTATTTTTTTTTAAGTCTGAGGTAGATAAGAAACTAAAAAAAACACTCATATTTTAAGCACTATGAAGAACGTTACAGTGAAAGAATGTTTGCATAATAGAAAGAAGAATGCGTAGGTGACAAATCATGAAGAGGGACACTGAACAAACTCAACCAAATGCCATGAATAAAGTTGAATATGCAAACAGTTAAGTATAAACAAAGATAAAATCGCGGCCTGATAAACGCGACAAGAAGGAGAAGAGGAACAAGAAAAGAGAACGAGAGAGAAAAAAAAAAAAGAGGGAGAGAGAAAGAGAGAGACACTCGATATATATTTACCAGTGATTGTATAAATAGATAAGAACCAAAAAAACAAACCAAATGACAAAAAAAAAACAAGGATCATTGAAGAAGGAAGAAAAGGAAGAAGAGGAAGAAGAAGAGGAAGTTGAAGAGAAAAAAAAGAGCATAAGACCTAGAAAGAAAGAAAAAAAAAAATCACCCCTAAATTCTGTCCTATTTTACATAATTTTCTATTCTGTTTAATTTATACATCGTCGGAGAAATAAAAGGAAGAAGAAAAGTAAGAGGAATAGATAGATAGACAAGGAGAAGCAAGAACACACGAAAATTAAACACCATATTTCACCTCTCTATTCTGTCTTCTTTTATTCATCAGAAGAGGAAGAGGAAGAAGAAGAAGAGGAAGAGGAGGAAGAAGAAGAAAGAATGGAAAAAAATACCAAAAAAACACGAAAATAAAACAATAAATAAAAAAACTCGAATTTCACCTTTCGATTCCGTCCTCTTTTATGCATCCTCTTGGTCGCTCCTCCTCTCACCTGACCATAAATTTGTCCTAAACCATTGTCTTGTCGCTCCGTGCCCTTCACTAGTTCCCACGCGCCCCCAGGAGACGCCGGCCGTGGAGATAAGACCCGCGACCGACTCCTTGCGGTCTTGAGTGCGTCTTTAGCATAATTTTTACTGCCCCGACAGAGTCCTTTAGTCCGTGTTTTGTACCCGTGATCAGTGTTCATCTCTAGCCCCAGTAGGATGCTTAAGTCTCCCCCTCCCTCCCTCCCCTCCTCCACCTCTACTCAGCAACCCCCCCAGCCTCCCCCAGCCTTGGTTTATTGGTGGTGATAGTGGTGGTGTGTGGTGGTGATAGTGATAGTGGTGGTGGTAAAGATTTGCTTTTTTGTGTGTGTAAGCTCCTGCGTTTTCTTTTAAAGTTGTTTTTCTTCTTTTTTAATTTTTTTTTTTTTTTGGTATTCTTCGGTGATGTATATATATTTTTTTTTTATATAGTTTGAGATTTTCTTTATTTCCTTTTTTTTACCTTTTTTATTCCCACGACTCCCTTCTTCACTTTTCTATATTTTATGGCTTCCTATATTTTCTTCCCTTTCTATCCTCCTTCCTCCTTTATTTCCTTCCTTATATTTCCTCGTCTATCCAAGCATTCCACACGCATCTTACACTACTAATACATTATCTTCCTTTCTCTTCCTTTCTCTTTCCCTTTCTCCCTTCCCCCTAGCCCGTGTCAGGCTTCACAAACTCAAAGATAAACATCTCAAAATTACACGAAATGTTTGTTGGTTTCACAGCCTCGTGACGCTTTCTTGTGACGGGCTTGGCTTGTGGTGGCGGCTGGTGGTTGGAAAGAGGTCGTGTGGCGGTCCCCTTGGTGTATTGTATGCCTATATGTCTGCTTGTCTGCCTTTTCTGTATGTTTTTCTCTCTCTTTCTCTATCTAT
>JAPQNM010000017.1:12830031-12835031 GCA_029783475.1 Metacarcinus magister
AGATAAGGAGAGATAAGAAGACAAAGATAAACATATAATAACAAAAATCAAAACACCATCAAACGAGGAAAACAAAAAAAAATAACAACAACAAAACAATAACAACATTGCCAGAACAACACAAAAAACAATATAAATAACAAAAAACAATAAACACATATCACAGGAACAGGATAACAAGGCAAGGGAAAGGAAAAGAAGAGAAGAGAAGTGAAGGGAAGGGAACAAACCGCCAGTAACACGGGACGGAACGGGGCGTGCGGCGGGGCGGGGCGGTGACGAGGACCACCAGCCCCGCTCACACCTACGGGGCGACCAGTAGACGCCGCTGGGGGACCTCTGCCGCCGCCCAACATATGCCACCCACGCCGCCCGCCGCCCGCCGTGTTAGGGGAAGGTGGAGGCGTAATGAGAGGGAGGAGGAGGAGGAGGAGGAAGAGGAAGTGTTGGGCATGAAGGAAGAGATGTTGGTGAGGGAAGGAGGTTGTGTAGAGGAGGAGGAGGAAGAGGAAGAGTGATGAGAATAAGGACAAGAAGAACAGGAAGTGGTAGGCATGAGGGAAAGAGAAGCGTGGCGAGGATCGAAAGAGAAAGAGAAAGAGAAAGAGAAAGAGAAAGAGAAAGAGAGAGAGAGAGAGAGAGAGAGAGAGAGAGAGAGAGAGAGAGAGAGAGAGAGAGAGAGAGAGAGAGAGAGAGAGAGAGAGAGAGAGAGAGAGAGAGAGGAGAGAGAGAGAGAGGAGAGAGAGAGAGAGAGAGAGAGAGAGAGAGAGAGAGAGAGAGAGAGAGAGAGGGGGAACGTAGGACAAGGCGGTGAGTCAAAGCAACCCTAACATAGGACACTGACGAAGGTTACTCATCCACCCAAACACCCACCTCCTCATCCACCCGATACGCCTTCATCCTTATCCTCATCCACCAGCCATTAATCCACCCGTCATCCACATTGTTTTCCACCAGGACACTACCACCATCACCACCCACGTCGAACACAAGATAGCGAGCAGGAGGGGAAGACAGACGATGATGTATATGAATATGTATGTTGGTGTTGGAGCGGCTGAGGGGGAGAGGGAACGGCCACCTGCCCTCCCTTCCCCTTCCTCCCTCTTCCTCTCCGTCTCCTGCCTTTTCCCTCCCACACTCCCAGCCTCTCCCTCCGCCCCCTTCCCCCTTTGCCCTGCGTCATTTCCTTGGTGACACGCGCCGGTATTGAGGTGGGTAGAGGAAGGGAGGGAGAGGAAAGATGGAGGGAAGATGGAGGGATGGAGGGAGAAGTATTTCCACCAATGACGATTCAGGAAAGTGATGTTTCCTGATGCCACAGACTTGCTTACGTCTTATGTCTTGTCCAACTTATTCTGAACACCTTGATTTTTGGATTCTTATAAGGTATTCGAAAGGTGTATTCGTTAACAAGCCAATTCGTCTCTTATTAGCCCCCGAGAGAGAAAAAAAGAGAAAGCAATTAGTAAGTGGTGAAGGTATAATTTATCCAGACTTATGAAATCGTGTACTCGTTTGAACTCTTGCAATTCATGACACGAAGTAATGAGAAAACCCCTGGTGCTGCTGGTGATGATGGTGATGATGATGGTGATGATGATGATGATGATGATGATGATGATGATATAGCTTGGAGCTTTCTCCGTGCCTGCATAAGAATATGACTTTTTCGCTCGGTTCAATGTTCAGGTAAATGATAGAAGCTTGACATGATCAAATTTTCTCTTCCACAACTTCTTATTAGGACACACACACCTGTCTACCTCTTTTCCGCCTTACATCAATGAATACTGATGATGTATCGGAGACGAAAAAGCTAATAAATTTTACACCTATTCAACATTAAATTTTTCTTTGATATCTACAGTCGAGTAGCATGTCACTTCATCATTGTAATGCCCACCCAACCATCTGTCAGTCTCCTCTACCCACCTCACCTCAACCCCGCCCATCATTCCTTCCCTTCTATGTCACTTCGATTGTCTCCAAAATACTTTCCTTGTTCTCATTAATCTTTTTTTTTTGGTGCTGCTTTCATGACGTACAGACACGCGGTCACACCACTTTCTCATTTCCTTTTTTATTGATTTTCTTTCGGACATTGACATGCTCTCATTCCCTCAGGAGACAAACGTGGAGGTGCACAGATGGTAAAGCCACTGGGTATGAAGTGGTAGTTGTATGTGCATAGGTGTAAAAGGGAGTGTACATGATCATAGGTAGTGTTGTGTGAAGGCACAGGTGAGTGTAATCAGCAGCAGGTGAGTGAAGGTTGGTAAGGTTGTGACAGGTGATGTGGAATTAGATCAGGTGATAGGTGGTTGATGATGGTGGCTGCTGACAGGTGAAGGCAGGTGAGGGTACGCTGTGACAGGTAAGGGTGGAGGGTGGTGAGATCAGCAACAGACAAGAGGTGTGAGAGAGGCATTGGTGGTGTAGGTGTGCTTCAGGATGAGCAAATTGATGTTGACGTAGTTTCAATTAGTGTCCATTCCACATTTGTCTCACTTTACGGCTCGTTCCACACCTGTTATACACACCACCGCGACTCAACACCACACACTCCACATCATCCAAGACCCAAGAGAGTCCTGGATCACCGCCAGGACTCATTCCACATCAATCATAAGGTCATTAGCCTCACTCCACATCACAACCAGCTCGGGCGCTACGCTAAGAGGCACGTTGGTATGGCATTCCTCTCGCATTAGTCCCATGCCACGCCTCCCTCTCCAAGCCATTTCCTACGCCGGCAACACGACGCAAGACACCGAGGCGGACGTGTTTGTGTCATTACGGCGGACACGAAAATATTGCGACGTTCTCCCTTTGAAGCTCCCGCAGCGCCCCGAACACCGCCATCCCGAGGAGATGATAAAAGGAAGGAGATTAGGAGATGAGAGTCGGAGGCAGGGCGTGAGATGATACTGGGGAGCAGGACTTGTGATGAATGAGATAAACAGGTCTTGAGATGAGAAACAGAGAAAAGACATGAGATGGGAGGGTGAGGGAAGGATGTAAGATGGTAGTACAGTGATGCAGGAAGTGGTTCAGGAGGTCAGTGCCATTTCATTACTTTGTAATCGTCGCGTGATAGTTTGATTTATTTAGCCTTTATTTTCTTTTCCTATTTCATTCATCATCACTACACCTCAAGTGGAAAAGGTTCATGAGGCGAAGCCACAGGATGATCACCTCAAGAATAGTCAGGAAATATGAGATTAAGATGACTACCATTACTGAATCTCTTCTCATCTTCATAATTCATCATACCAAATACTCGAGAAGCTCTGCAAACCAGATTGTTGCCGCAGCTCTGCATTCTCGTCCCTAGTGAGTGTATGAGAGATGACAGAAGGAAGTGCAGCCTTCATCCTGGCGTTATTTATGGGATTAAGTGAAAGGGAAGCAAAATGTACGTGGTAAAATACAATAACACTCACTCCCAGACATTTGCTGAGTGGCGCAAAGCCACAATGTCTTTCTCAAGTGTTTTTTGATGTACGGTCATCTCGTGGACGGAGTGTGGCGGCCCCGCAACGTGATAGGGACTCGTGGAATGCCTGACGGGATGGCTTAGCTCAAGGGTCTTAGTATAGCTGGGACTGGTGCTCTAAACCTTTTCTCCTGGTGAGTCCTCAGCTGATTTGCGTAACTTGGCCTCGCCAAAAACTGTTGTCCTCAAGTGAGGTGCCACTAATAGCGTTGTAACGATCAGCATTTCTCCCGTGCACATAACTAATCCCAGAAGTGTGGAGTCAAAAAAGATTATCAAGAGGATAAACTTGTTATCCGTGACACGTTCAGTGGTATGGAACGTGGGGCGTGGCATCCTCTGTGGTCAAACAACAAAGGTTTGCATCACGGTATGCTGATGGCCGAGGAAGAGTTATTATGAAAGACAAAACGACTCAGAGAACAAAACAATCTACGGAAAGAGCTGTACCTGCCAAGAATCTCAGTTTTAACTTACTCAACGCCAGAACGTCGTCATCGGCCTTCGTATCCTTGTTAGAGTCGGTTCGCAAGACAGTTCTGCATTGATGACCACTTAGAAGGCTTCTTTGAGAGAAATGGACACGACAGATTTGATGCCAAACCTATCAGCAGGTATCAGAGTGAACCGTCCGTCCTTCACTCAGCTCCACCTCTTGAGACGCACGCACACGCAATATTTAAAGATAGAACTCCATCACCTCTCAACTCTTTACAAAACAATACATGACGCCGCTACCATTCTCTCGTGATGGCTACACTTTTACCTCCACTCCACACGTCCTCCGCTGACCGATCATCCTCAACACCAAAACGTTAAAATCATCAACTACTCTTCCCTTCAACTTTCCACTCATCATTACTCCCTCACAAACCACCAAAACTCCACTCCCTACAACTACCTCCTACTTCACTACTCCAAACTGCCCTTTCCTCTACTCAGAAACACTTAACGACCCCCAACAAGCTTCCCACCCATCTCCCTCTCCTCCTCCATCTCCCTTCCCTCCGCCCAGGTCTCACCCATCTCGCCAAACAAAAACAGACAATTACAGGTGGGGCGCAGGTGCTGGTCAGGAGTAATTGGGAACCAGATTAACAATAGCCAATTAACAATACAAACAGGAGAGTAATTGGGTGATTATGGGAGGTACGGAATGCCTCCACGCTAGCCCCAAGGGAGACTACCAAGGGAGATTACTAAGGGAGATTTCTAAGGGAGATTTCTAAGGGAGATTTCTAAGGCAGCTTACTAAGGGTGATTGTTAAAGGGTTATATTAAGGGAGACGAACATAGCCAAATCATTTTCTCTCAACTATATCCTTTGGACTGCCAAGGGAGGCTACAAGACTACTAAGAGAGATTACACTTTGAAAGACTTTAAAGGGAGAATATTTACACTCTGAGAGATAATTATGAAATATTACACTCTGATTCAGCTACCATGTCCTCCTCCCTTCGTACAAACAGATGGATGAATAACAGCTTAAGTTTATCCACC
>JAPQNM010000017.1:12845031-12857531 GCA_029783475.1 Metacarcinus magister
CGGCTTCAGTCATGACCACTCGACTGTGTTATAATGGCCACTTCTCTTCCACTAACTCTCACTCACTCTTCCCCTCTCTACACACCACCTCCCACCCCCTCAACACCCACCTCAATGATGGCTTCAACGTCCTATTACGAGAGAGACGAGAGTAGCAAATCGAAGCCGGTATCCCATGGCGGTCGAGACACTGGCCGACGTGTGTGGTCCGCGTCTCCTCCCACCCTCACCTGCCGACGTTTTCTTCTCTAATTCTCCAGCAGGAGTCTCCAGCGGCGCCTTCTGCGTCTCCCGGTACGCAGGGACTTGTTCTTTGTTAGTGATGCGTGACAGGCGGCGCGGGTGGAGGAGTAGGAGGGATAATAAGGAGGTTAAATGAGGAGAAGTGTTGGAGGTATCACAATCGGCCTCGTTATCACCCGACGCCACCGCCCTCGTCCGCTTCCTCGCACTGAGCTCCGACCTCCCTCAAGGCGCCACCCATCGCGAGGATAATTATTGTTCTATCGCCGTCATCCATTGTGCGTCAAGTAGAGAGCCCAAGGATGTACTTAAATTACCTGAAAATTGGGTTAAGTTGTGGCGGAAATGTGTAACGTCCGGGAATGAAGATGGTTCCAGCCGCACCTTGAAGCAGCGGGAGGAAGAAAGAAGTCTCATTATATCCGCGTCACATACCGTCCCGTCTCGCCCTCCGCTCCGTTTACAACAATTTACATTTTTTCTTAAAGTTTCTCTTCCATTTTCACTCTCGGAATTTGGTCGCATAACTGAGTGACGAGAATATTTGATGAATTTTTCTATTCCTGACAGTTTTCCTGCGTGACGCCTTTGTAGTCCATCTTCCAGCAGATAATTAGGTGTGGGGAAGATTGCAAAGTGAAAATGACCAATGCACTAAAAACACAGAACGACACGAACGCAGAGAAAATCAATTACCGAGACCCACAAATTTTACTGAAACATGAGCTTGTTTTTCTATCCACACCACCACCTCTACCACCACCACCACCACCACCTATTACTACTACAACACCAAGCCCATCAACACACCACAGATGAACAACGACCAACACTACTACTGACGAGGCCGCGCACGTGACGATGGCGGCGAGGAGGCCTTAAAATCACCAAGATCATTCTGTCCCCTGCTGCGTCGGGCGGCGGCAGAGTCACGCAGCGGCCTGAGCTCAAAGGTGTCCGGGTTTGTGGCTCATTAAAGAAGTAATAACGACAAGCCGGAGGTGGTAGTCTCTCTCTCTCTCTCTCTCTCTCTCTCTCTCTCTCTCTCTCTCTCTCTCTCTCTCTCTCTCTCTCTCTCTCTCTCTCTCTCTCTCTCTCTCTCTCTCTCTCTCTCTTTCTTTCTCTCGTACCATAAATCCACATAGACAATGACCTTTTATTATGCCCGTGTGACCTCGCTTGACCTGGCTCGTGGGGGCTTAACGCTGACCCGCTAAGAGGTGAGAAAGCTGGGTCACCGCAGGTCATTAACTTTATCATCACCTCGCGCGTCCAGGTGCTGTAGTGAAGGTGATTAAAGAGAAAGGTGGTAGGGAGGAAGGGCAGGTGTGTCTGTTACTCTTCTATCTCATTTTCTTGTTTGTTTCCATCTATACAATTTACATATTTGTGTTATCTTTTACCAGCCATTTTCGATCACGTGTTCCTCTCTCTCTTTTTTTTTCTCTCTCTCTTTCTCTCTTTCTTCCTCTCTCTCTCTCTCTCTCTCTCTCTCTCTCTCTCTCTCTCTCTCTCTCTCTCTCTCTCTCTCTCTCTCTCTCTCTCTATCTCCATATCTTTTTCTTCTTAAATTTGCATTGCCTTGTATGTAGGCGTATAATTCTCACTTTTTTTTCTCTCTCTCAAGTGTTTTTCTCCCTATCATTTATCTTCAGGTTGTAATGTTTGCGTTTCCATATCTATAATTTGCATCTTTTCGTATTATTCTCTCTCTCTCTCTCTCTCTCTCTCTCTCTCTCTCTCTCTCTCTCTCTCTCTCTCTCTCTCTCTCTCTCTCTCTCTCTCTCTCTCTCTCTCGTGGAAGTTCAGGTATTCCTCTCTGTAATTCACCTTCCGATTCTTATGTTTGTATGTCCATGTGTATAATTTGCATGTTTTTCTTCCCGTCAAACTCGAGTTATTTATGTATTTATTTCCTATCGGTTGGTTTCCCTCTCGTAAGTTTATTTTTCGACAATTTTCCTTAACCCTTTTAGTTCCAATCATTATTTCCTTGTGTTTGTGTCTTAGTTTTGTTTCTCTCTATATATATATTTGTATTGTTAATGTGCTTTTTTTTTTCTTTTAATAGGCCTCGTTATGTATAAGTGTACACTCTCTCTCTCTCTCTCTCTCTCTCTCTCTCTCTCTCTCTCTCTCTCTCTCTCTCTCTCTCTCTCTCTCTCTCTCTCTCTCTCTCTCTCTCTCTCTCTCTCTCTCTCTCTCTCTCTCCTGTGATAATAGTCCAGTCCTTCGCCATTTTCTCTCCACTAACCCTCCCTCATCCCCCTCCCTCCCTCTCTCCCTCCCTCCCTCCCTCCCTCCCTCCCTCTCTCCCTCCCTCTCTCCTCCCAGTATGCAAATGAAGACCAGTTCAAATCTCAAAAGACAAGAAAATAATCATTGTATTTTCACAGACCGTAACCTCAGCTAAGCGTTCCCGGTCAGCCAAAGAGAAGAGGTTAAGCGAGGTTACTGATGATGGTGATAATGATGATGATGATGATGATGATTATTATAATGATGATGATGATGATGATGACCCACGGGCGAGGTCACACTACATTGTCAAACACACGCACCCAAATGCAACACACATCCATGAGAAGCCAATATGGTTTTAGCAAGGAACTGTGAAGCGAATGGTCATGGTTTTATGACCTGTATTTGGGGAAGGAGGTAGAGGTGTGACCCGTCTTGACCTGGCTTCTCACGTGATCTCCAAGCTGGTCATTACCTTTCATTGGTCCCTCGTTGTCCCAGCCTATGAAGTGATTGGTTTCTGATGCGTTGTAAGTCACACAAGGTCAAGGTTAGGTTAAGGACTGTCTCTGAGGTCACACGAGGTAGGTCTTGAAGGCGGGAGTGACCTGTTGAGAAGAAAAAAATAATGCATGTTCTGAGGTTGTTGGGAAAAGGTTGCGTTTTAGATTAAAGGTAAGTTAGATATGTAAGTAAAATTAATATAACAAAATTTTACTCTCTCTATCTATCCATCTACCTATTTATCTCTTTTTCTCTTCCGTACCTCATTAAAACCCTTCTAAGTCTTGCTAATTCCCCCCAAATCCCACCAGATAGCACCGCCGCCTCGCACTCTCTCGCTACATCTCACACTTCCCCGTCAAGCTCTCGGTATTAAAGAGGTGATAAACCCGCTCGTTCTGACACCCTTGCCTCTCACCTGATCCTCCCTGCGTCCATCTCCACACCTTCAGCTCTCCCTCATCCCTCATAAAGCACCTCCCACCCACCCACCCATCCACGCCTGTCTCCCACGCTCCTCATACTTCATATTTTTCAATGTTTTCTATTTTTTTTTCTTCTTCTCGTTTTACTTTTCTTTCTTAACTTGTTCGTGTTTGATTTATGGTATTTTCTTTTCCTTGTGTTGAAAAGTATGTTTTCCGGTGGATTTATTTATTTTATTTTATTAATTCATCGGGTTTTTTTTTAAAGTATTCGTTCATTACAATGTAGATGTAATATGACAAGTTTTAGAATTTGCTACATAAATCCTGTACGTTATTATTTTTCTTTGCTAACTCGTCAAGACCTGCGGAACACAATTTTTCTTTAGAATTTTAGTCTCTCTTTCTCTTTAGTTGGTGAAGTTAACAAGACATTCAACTCACCCAAGCCATTACAAAAGGGTAAGTGAAGGGGAACTATGTTAATATATAAATACAGTAAAAGAGAAAAGGTGGAGAAGAGAAGGGGAGTGAGAAGGAGGCATCGCAGGAGGCAGAAAACAGTACCCAGACCACAGCACTGCGCCGAAACCCCTAATTCCCGAGAGGCGGCCATGATTGAGTCAGCCTCGGGGCCCCACGCACGAGGAAGAGAAAACACTCCCTCACCCCACGCCTCCCAGGGGAGCACCCAAGAGCGGACCCCCGGGGAGAACCGACTCTCATTAACATCAGAAATCAATCGAGCGTCTTATCCCGGCAAAAATTACACTGCGGCCGGGACTCGGGAATCAATTACTCTCGGGTAATTAGCATTTTACAGCCCAGGCCGAGGAGGGGCGGCTGGCCAAGGTTGTGGGTCGCACGTTGCCGCTAAAACCCTGGATTACCTCAAATGCTGATTGGCTTAGCGGCCCAGGAAGCCGGGAAGTTAACCTACAGGAGGCATATACCTGAAGGCGAGGTGACAGGGAGACACATCGCCAGGAGGTCCGCGGTAAAGGAAGGAAGGAAGGAGAGAAGGAATCGTGAGCAGGAATAAGTGTGTTAGGGACTCTTGGCATCCTCGGGCACCTTGTTAGTGAGGTCAAGTGGAGTCACCGCCGCCTCCTGCCCTGTGATTCTGCGGCCGCCAATTAGAACTGTCAAAACACAGCCAACTTTGGGCCGGTGGGGGGGCGAGGTGAGGGCGTGAGGTGTGGGGGTGAGGGAGAGATAAGAATACATGTGGTTGTGCGGTTGTGCGAAGTAAAAGGGAGGAGAGAAAAGCCGACAGATATTAAAAGGAGAAGCTGGGTGATATGGAAAAGAGGAAATGCAAATAAAAATGGAAGAAGAGAAAAGGAAATAAATAATAGTTTGTAAAGTAAACTCCATAAAAGATAGAGCGATTTAATGTATTGTACAGAGAAAAAAAAAAAGAGAGAGAGAGAGAGAGAGAGAGAGAGAGAGAGAGAGAGAGAGAGAGAGAGAGAGAGAGAGAGAGAGAGAGAGAGAGAGAGAGAGAGAGAGAGAGAGAGAGAGAGTATGAAAGAATCACTATGGAAATGAGAAAGTTAATGGGGAAGAGGGATATGGGAAGAATGGGAGGAGGGGAGGAAGACACTGGAAATGGGAGGCCAAGCGCTTTGAAATGGAAGGAATAAGGAAGATAATAAAAGGAGAGAATAGAAAGGCAGGTAAAGGAAGATGGGCAAGTCGTGTGCAGATGTGCAAATATTAACATCTGTGTGTGTGTGTGTGTGTGTGTGTGTGTGTGTGTGTGTGTGTGTGTGTGTGTGTGTGTGTGTGTGTGTGTGTGTGTGTGTGTGTGTGTGTGTTTATGGTGAAAGGATCCATTAATACATGACTGTCTGTGTGTGTGTATGTGTATGTATGTATAAGGATTGAATGATCCTGATTAATGGTGAAGGATGACCAGTGTGAGAAAGAGGAAGATAAAGAAAAAAGATAAAGAAAAGGAAGAAAAAGAGCGTTGAAAAAGATTAAGTGTGTCTATTACTCTTTGTCAACTCATACGATCTCTCTCTCTCTCTCTCTCTCTCTCTCTCTCTCTCTCTCTCTCTCTCTCTCTCTCTCTCTCTCTCTCTCTCTCTCTCTCTCTCTCTCTCTCTCTCTCTCTCTCTCTCTCTCTCTCTCTCTCTCTGTCTCTCTCTCTCTCCATGCGTGTGTGTGTGTGTGTGTGTGTGTGTGTGTGTGTGTGTGTGTGTGGTTTGTGTGCGTGTGCTGTGCGTGCGTGCGTGCGTGCGTGCGTGTGTGTGTGTGTGTGTGTGTGTGTGTGTGTGTGTGTGTGTGTGTGTGTGTGTGTGTGTGTGTGTGTGGATAACCATAAAAGAATAGTTCTGGTTAACCACTTTTACCCTCACTGACGGCTCTATCCTCTCCTCCTCCACCATCTCCACCTCTTCCTCCTCCTCCTCCTCCTCCTCCTCCTCCTCCTCCTCCTCCTCCTCCTTCTATACCTCCATGACCACCACGATTTCCTCCTCTTCCTCCTTCTCCTTCAACGTCACAAAATTCACCTTCACCTCAACTCACAGCATCTTCAAACTGCATCTACCTCCTCCATCTTTCTCTCTCCATCTTCATCTCCACCACGAAGCCATTTTTGATGTATTCGGGATAAACATTTACCTGAGAATAGCATAAGAAATCGAACGTAATATATTCTATTGGAAGAAGCACAGGCAGACGAGTGTTTTTTTTTAATACCCAATAGACAATCCCACAAATAAACTAAAACGCAGAGAAAACAAAAATACTGAAAAAATTTGAATAGAAGTCTTAGGCATGACACACAAGACTAAGTATGGAGCAAGTAATACTAGATGATTCCTACCTGACAGGACTTAGTTAGCCTACCTGTCGTCAGTATGGATCTACCCGTCGAGAGTCCCATTTAGTACATCACCGAATTAGGAAGATTAACCCTTTGTGCTCACCTGTTATTATTACCTGGGAAAAAGGAAAGTCCTATGAGCTTAGACACAAGACAGGGTTATAATATACCTTTAAATAGTACGAGTATATACCTGTCAAACTCCCTCCCTAGTAAATCAAGGAATCAAGAGGTAGATTATCACCTAGTACACCTGTTAATATTACCTGTGAGGATCGTGAGTCTAGTGTGACCTGCTGTCTTCCACGTGACCTGGATCGCCTCAGATGAGTCAAGATTACAAATCGCTAATTGTTGTCGATGGGATCGTGACGGACGACCAGCCAATCATTGAAGTCGTGACCGCCGCTCAACCAATCACGAAGCAAGAACGTGTTATCAGACTGACCGTGATAAGCGACAGTCGTATTGGCTGTTTAAAGGGACGAAGATGGAGGGAGGAACGGAGGGAGGGACGGAGGGAGGGACGGAGGGAGGGACGGAGAAATGGAAGGAGGAAACAAGAGGTATAAAAGCAGATAAAGGAAGAGGGATAAGTATGATAGGAAACAAACAAAGAAAAACAGGAAAAAAAGAGGGAGAAGAGAAGGAGGAGGTGAAGAAAGGGAAGGATTCAAAATGGTGTAAGTGAATGGTGTAAAAATGGAATGAAGGAGAGAAGGGGGACGTTCAACCCCTCGCAGCAACAACAGCAGTTAGTCCAGACAATTACTTTTAAACACTAAACGTTCTCTTGACATGCTAGTATATTATCTCTCTCTCTCTCTCTCTCTCTCTCTCTCTCTCTCTCTCTCTCTCTCTCTCTCTCTCTCTCTCTCTCTCTCTCTCTCTCTCTCTCTCTCTCTCGGTCTCTCTCTCTCTCAAGGATAACGATTCATATCAGAGGCAGGAAAGAGCTTTGCGTCCAAGTATTCAAATATCAACGCCCCTATCGGTCTTATCGAGGGAGGAGGAGAGGCAACGAGGCAAGATACAGCAAGATTGAACCCAAAAAATCGTGACCAAGGAGAGAAGAAAGACCTGGACTTACGATATTCCTCTAAAAAAAAAGAAAAAGAAAACGGGAGAACTATATGAAGAAAAAAAATCTTACGCGTCAGACCCAATCAAAGGGACACGAACATTTTTACGAATACAGAAAAGCGTCCACCAATGAGAAGCTTCCTTGTGGCAGTGTGGCATTTTTTTCAACCAATAACAAACTGAGATGAGAAAGTCTCGCATAACCATTTCATTTCATCTGGCGTTTCTCCCTTTCTTTCCTCCTCCTTCTCCTCTTCCTCTTTCTTCTTCTTTCTCCTCCTCCTCCTCCTCCTCCTCCGCCCCATACAAGCTCAATGACACCTTCTTCGTGACTCTTCCTTTCAGATGGTCGATGATTGTGAGGTGAAAACGTTTCTTTCTTTCGCTCGCTCGCAAACGTCTCCTCTCAAACGATTGGGTGAAAGATTCGTCTGAACGTCCTGCCGCCTCCACGACACCAGCCCATTATACGTAAATCATTGCCTATTCAATTAACAGTCGATATTGTGAATGATTTAGGGAGAGCGAAGGCGAGGTGAGGTTAAGGGGTGAATCTCCCCGACAAAGAAAGAAAGAAAGAAAGAGAGAGAGAGAGAGAGAGAGAGAGAGAGAGAGAGAGAGAGAGAGAGAGAGAGAGAGAGAGAGAGAGAGAGAGAGAGAGAGAGAGAGAGAGAGAGAGAGAGAGAGAGAGAGAGAGAGAGAGAGAGAGAGAGAGAGAGAGAGAGATAAGAAGAGAGACACATAAGAAACATGACAAATAAAAGCAGAAAAGACACACAAAGTAAAAACAAAGACAAAGCACAAATATCTTCCATTTCCTTCTATCTCTTCTTCGCTTCCTTCCTTCCTTCCTTCCCTCCTTCCTTCCTTCCAACACCTCTCCTTTCCTACCTCTCCCCTCCTCTCCCTATCAGATCCTCAAATGATAACACTCGCTGACCTGACCTCCCACGTGGCCTCTATGACCTCCCGCCTGCGAGACAGACCACACAGCTAAATAATTGGTCTCGGTCTTGGCCTCACTTTCGGTCTTGGTCTTGGATGTGAATTACGACTCTTATCATATATTTTTTTTCCACAAGAGTTCACAGAAGATTCATCGGAAAATATAGAGGTAAATGAAAATAAATAAACTTGTAATAAATGAAAGACCCAGTGAGAAAACTAATGTGATTCTGTGATTTTTGAGTGTCCTTTATAAAGATTCAGATTTCTACTAAATTCTAATCACTTATTGGTAGTCACAAGGCTCATTTTTGGTCAACTTTTCGTAAAAATCAACGCTATAACTATTTACGTAATCCTGAAAACAAACAAATAAACAGAACCAACAACATAACTTTCTTGGTGAAGGTCAGAAATACATGAACCGAGAAAAATTGAAGTATATAATAAACACAACAAACACTTAATAGTTTATATGCAAGAAAAAAAAAACGTACAGCCAATAAAATAAAAGGTAAGAAAATATTAGCTGATCATAAAATAATAAATAAATACAGCATTATGAAAAGATTATCCATATCTTTTTCAGGTATATATTTAGCGTAACAAATAAGTAGGAGGCAAAAAGTAGTAATATAACTAAAAAATTTATGTGCCTGTTAAGATGAAGTAACCATGAAAGAAAAAATATTTAGTTTTGTTATATTTTTTCAGTCTGTCTGTTTGTTTATTTGTCTGTCTGTCTGTCTGTCTGTCTGTCTTTCTCTACTTTACATATTCCCCTTTCTCTAATACACCACCCTCCCTCCCTCCTTCCTTTCCTCTCTCACACTCCTTCCTCTAACATGTGTCACTTCCCTCCCTTCCTCCCTCCCTCCACATTACTACCTCCATCGTGTATCTCCTTCCCACCCTCTCTCCCTCTCTCCCTCCCTTCCTCTTCCTATATCCCCTTCCTCTCCCCTGATCCATCACCATTACCACCAGCATCCCGCCCCTCCCCCTGACCTTCCTATCACCACGCGCGGCAGTGATGAGAAAGGGAGGGATGGAGAAAAGAAGGGGAGACCAGGAAGGAGACAAGAAGAGAAGGGAGTGACATAGATAAAAAAAAAAAAAAAAAAGAAGATACATTGTAGTTAGCTTAAGTTATCTTTTTTCTAAGACCATAACACCTGTGTAGGGCCTTACCTGTGGCCACTACACCCCCACTACACCCTCCCCATGACCGCAACACCCACACAACACCTTTCCCATGGCCACAACACCCTCGGTACATCCTCTACACCCACGACAGCCGCCTTACTCCCTCCCCACTGCCTCGACACCCACACAACACCCTCCCACCTTGTCCTAATCGGCTTAAGGACATCGCGACTCATTTAGGTATTCATGTCCCACTGTCCATAGACCTCGAATGGCCTTCCCATGATCGTTAGCGGCTCTCGTTGACCCCTCTTAACCGCCCCATTACGAGCTGGTCAGGTCACGTCAGGTCAACTCACGCCGGTCGTCGGTCAATATCAGATTAAGTGTGACACGCTTGACGATCAGCTGGCGGGTCACGTGGGTTTGTTTACAGTTTATTGGTGATTCTGTTTACAGCTGATTTTCTCTGGATTTTCCGGTTGATTTTTGATTTTTATTTACGTTCTGGTGACGATGTTTTATTTTTCTTCTTAATTGTTTGTTATGGGTTTGCTTTTTTCCTATAATATTTCAAGTCTTCAATTTGAGTTATTATATTTCTATTTTGAAGTCAATGTTTGGTGGGTTTGGGTTTATTTCGTAAGTCGATGTCTGTCTATCTGTCTGTCTGTCTGTCTGTCTGTCTCCCCTTCCCTAAGTCAACTCACTGGTAACTATTTGTGAGGCATGTTGGGTATGTCATGTCGTTCCCACACACCCTTTTACTCCCCCCCCCTTCTCTCTCTCTCTCTCTCTCTCTCTCTCTCTCTCTCTCTCTCTCTCTCTCTCTCTCTCTCTCTCTCGTCAATGGACAATGGTATTTAATGGTTGTGTTTCCACTGACTCGCTGACCAGGAGGAGAAGAACGAGGTGGAGGATGGATGTATTGTGGGAGAGGGAGGGATGGAGGGAAGGACGTGGAGGGAGAGAGGGAGGGGGGGGGAGGGAGGGAAGGAGAGAAAAATGGCGAGAGGATTACAGATAGGGAGGATGAAGGTCCGGTGGGATGTAGATGGACGGGGAGGGACACGAGGAGGAGAGAGGAATGGAGGAAGAACTTAAGGAAGGCTTGAAGGAGGAGGAGAGGAAGGAGTAGGAATGTAGGGAGAAGAGATTATAAAGGATGGAAGAAAAGGACTGTAAATGAAAGAGGGAAGAAAAGACACATAGATAAAGAAGTGGAAGAGGAAACATGTCTATTATTTAGCTTTACCTGTCTATTTCTATATCACAAGTACATTTTCATTTTCTTTACCTCAATAAGAATACTGTAGCGGGCAACTGTGTCATTCGATAATCTACCTTATGTACCCTGGAGGCAAAGGTGGAATTATTGACAAGCTATTGCTACTCTTTTTATCCTTGAGTAGCTACGGTAAATAAGCTTAAAACCTACCACAGAGAGAGAGAGAGAGAGAGAGAGAGAGAGAGAGAGAGAGAGAGAGAGAGAGAGAGAGAGAGAGAGAGAGAGAGAGAGAGAGAGAGAGAGAGAGAGAGAGAGAGAGAGTTTATCCTGGGTCTTTATCAAACATTATATAAAGTATTCTGAGGTTATGGCGCGTATCTTCACTGTTAACCTCAAATCAAAGGGAATACTCTCCTTATTGCAACCTATATAATATGTAATAAATATCATCTATTTACTTGTTATTTCATGGTAAGAATTGTTATTTTCCTGTTGATAAAAGAAGAATGCCGCACTACATGACAGACAGACAGACAGACAGATAGACAGATAGGCAGACGCACGGACAGACAGACAGAAAGACACAGAGGCAGCTGCTTTATATTACATCTTCAAAAACAATCATTATCTCCTCCTTATCACCACAACATAGTTTTCACCCACACACGACAACAACACAAGAGCAACCCACAAGCACTTCCTCCATCACAACCCCAACAAGAACAAAGAAGAACAAGAAGAACAAGGAGAAGGGGGAAAAAGATGAAAACAGACCAATATACAATAATGCAACAGAATGAGGCAATGGTCGGGGTCGGTATGGGGTCGGCGGCTGTCACACGGTGTAAGCTCTACTAGGGTCGTTTCTTATCTGCTTATCTGTCAGCGGTGAGTGGGTCGTTACCGCAGTGGACGAGATAACGTCACCAGCAGTCACCCAGTGTGTCCTAGCCTCCCCCCACGTCTTGGGAGGCCACGTCACCCCTACCATTTCGTCCACACACCCCCAGAATAAAGAGGAGGATGAAGAGAGGGAAGAAGAAAAAAAATGTAGGCAGGGTAATGAAAAAGAGAGGTAAAAGTAACGAAAGAGAGAGAGAGAGAGAGAGAGAGAGAGAGAGAGAGAGAGAGAGAGAGAGAGAGAGAGAGAGAGAGAGAGAGAGAGAGAGAGAGAGAGAAGAAGGATGAATAGGGTGAACAAGTTGCGGGTGAGAACTGTTAGCAAAGATAGGGATTACGTCGTCTTCGTTGAGGCGAAAGATGTTGTGGGTTGCCTCCGCCTTCCATAAAAAGAGTCTGAGGGTGTGTGTGAGAGAGAGAGAGAGAGAGAGAGAGAGAGAGAGAGAGAGAGAGAGAGAGAGAGAGAGAGAGAGAGAGAGAGAGAGAAGGGAGTAGGGAGCAGCTCTATACACCAGGATTAAGGCAAATTACAAGGGATCACCAGCTATAAACCTGGACTTAGGGACGCCACTAAGAAGAGAGAGAGAGAGAGAGAGAGAGAGAGAGAGAGAGAGAGAGAGAGAGAGAGAGAGAGAGAGAGAGAGAGAGAGAGAGAGAGAGAGAGAGAGAGGAGAGAGAGAGAGAGAGAGAGAGAGAGAGAGAGAGAGAGAGAGAGAGAGAGAGAGAGAGAGAGAGAGAGAGAGAGAGAGAGAGAGCGAGAGAGAGAGAGAGAGAGAGAGAGAGAGAGAGAGAGAGAGAGAGAGAGAGAGAGAGATGAGAGAGAGAGAGAGGAGAGAGAGAGAGAGAGAGAGAGAGAGAGAGAGAGGAAGGATGCGAAAGAGATCTATAGTGGGAAAGGAAACACACACACACACACACACACACACACACACACACACACACACAC
>JAPQNM010000017.1:12879106-12894106 GCA_029783475.1 Metacarcinus magister
CTCTCTCTCTCTCTCTCTTAACCTACCTTATATACTCTTAGGGGACGCCGCGGGGTGACACACACACACACACACACACACACACACACACACACACATACACACACAATCAAACCAACACTCTGAGTGAGGTGTTGGCCTTAGCGAGCCCTTGTGACGTCATGAAGGGCGGTGATTGGATGGACAACTAGATCACGTGACTCGGTGTGGCTGGGTGGGGTGGGGTGGTTGGGAGGTGGAGAGGGAAGGGGGCTACTGGGGAGGTGGAAGTGGGAAGTGGGGAGGTGAAGGGAGGTAGTGAGGAGGTGGAGGGGGTAAGGGGAGGTGATAGTGGTTGGTGGGGAGGTAGAGGGGGATAGGAGGGTGGTGGCGAGGATATAGGGGAGGTTGAGGTGAGTAATAGGGAGGTGGAAGGGGGTAGTGGGGGTAGGATTGCGTTATGTTAGGAAGTAAAGTCGTATTAGTTTTAGGAAATAAGTATTACAGACTTACTACTACTACTACTACTACTACTACTACTACTACTACTACTACTACTACTACTACTACTACTATTACTACTACTATTACTGGTTCTGCTCCTGCTCTCGCTGTTACCACGAATAGTAATAGTAGTAATAATATTAATAATGATAATAATAGTAATAATAGTCATTGTCTCGGTCAACATAAGCAATAATGCACATGTCGCCGCTACAGCTAAATCATGATCCTTTAAGTAATGACAATGACATTCACTTCATTTGTCTGCGGTGAAGAGTAAAAATAACTATGAAAACAAAAAAAATGCAAAGAATAAAGTATCATGAACTGTGGAGGAAAGAAAGTGAACATTAATATTAAAAAACACTAATGTTACAGAACAATATAGTGGAGCCACTGAACAGGCGGCTCCACTCTTGTAATTTATGAACACCGACGAAGACCAAAGACGGAGCTAAGAAAAGAAAAATAAACAATCGGAGGCGTTGCTTCTACTAATACAAATGAAGTGAAAGCAAGACATAAACTAAAGTAAACGGACAAGGAGGGATCAAAGGAGGAGAACTGATAAAAAATGTAGAAATAGTAGGACGGAGATGAAAATTTACGCACAATAACTTGACAAGAAGGTGAAGTTAAGCGTTGTGTCAATGTCACTGTAGTGTTAAATAGTTAACTTCTTCACTTTATGCATGTGAATGAATATACGTTTTCTTCCTCCCAAATATCGTGAAGGGAAAACTTAAGCAAATTGCGCAGCTGGTGGTGGTCTCTCATGTGATGCCCAGAAATATTTAAGAGCGATTTTTTACCGTTGCTTTTATATATATCCTCTTGTTTGCAGACTCCAAATGTATCGGTTTTCGTTTTAGTAAATGGTTTTGTAATTGAAGGTTTTATCTAAGGCATCCTGCAATTTGTGTTCTGACAGTAATTGTGGCTTAACACAACACTTTGTATGTTTATGTCAGTTTTCCTTTAAATATTCCTCGATGAAAACAATTTTGAATAATTTGAGGGTAATTGTGCAAAACCCTGTCGCTGCCCTACCACCAGGAAGCAGATCCGCCCCCCTTTCCCCCCCTTTCCCCTCTTTCCCTCCTTTACCTGCCCCCCCCCCACAGCGTCACGGCCCCTTCCCCTTCACCAACTTGTAACCTGTTCTGCGCTCATTTGCATGTTTTACCTGTTCGCAATCTAAAGGCAAAAACTACATATTTTCATATCAAGATTTTTTTTTTTTATATCATGCCTGATTGACCTTTTCCAGCGCCTCAGAACTCACTTACTTCTCTGTTAGGCCTCCATTTGTGTCACTAATCATTCAATTACAGTGTTCTCCTTATGTGGCTCAACACAATCGACTATTAAGCTTCGTTGAGAGTTAATAAATAGACCATTTATCTGGACACCATGAACAATTACATTTCCTTGTTGCCAAAAGATCACAGGTATTACACTTTTGCCTCTAAGTCTTAACAACTTCCAAATTCCAGATATTACTTTTACGAAATTATGCAAGAAATACTTTATTACCAATAATTTCTAACGGATTTACTCACAGGTGTGACACTTACGATAATTCTCAGGTAAGCAATTACTTAAATCATGCCTTGCGGTGCCCGGCGTCCTTACCGACATATGCTGTAAAACTTATATTCACAGAAAACGAAGTTGGGTTTATTACTACAACCAAGCGATAATAATCCACTTAACGTCCAGCTGAAGGAAGAAAACAGTAAGGTAGATAAAAAAAAAAAAGCATGAGGTAACTAGGTGCGTCCCGCCTGAAAGCCTTCCAACATATTAACAGACAGGGAGATGAGTGCTTAAGAAGCTGGCTGTAGTGGACACGGGAGGCTGGCAGACTGTCTCCCTCCTGGTGAGCCCTTCAAGAGATGAGGATGAGGATGCATCTAGATCTAAATTTCTGTATACATCCACCCAGAACTTAGCGGACCATTTTTCTGTCTCTTTTTTTGTTCTTTTTTTGAGCTTGTGTAGTTCTTCCTTCGCCTTATTTTAATGTAGAGAAGAGGAGGAAATAAAATTAATTGCAATAGCGGCGGCACATGACTATATTTTGTTACGCCAAGTCAATATTTCTAGCAATCTCTCTGTCCTTACATTCTAAAAGTGTGTGGAATCTGACGAGGGTGTGAGGGTGGCGGAGGACGACTTTTACCTACTTAGGAAACGCGACTCACTGAAGAGACTGCCGACACAGCTATCAAATCAAGTTAGTAATAAATCACCTCCACTTGGGTCACGTTACTGTCCCGCTCTTCTCCCGAGGTCACGGTCAATCTTACACTCGTGTTCTACATCACAAAGTAGTAACGAGTCGACTAAGCTGAGTCAAGTATTGAGTTAAATTAACTATCTAATATTACAGTTAAATTAACTTGATATAATATTAGGATCATAATTGCATGTGTTTGCATTAAGTAGGAAGAAGATCAAGTCTTTTTTAAGTTACGTATATTCTGATAGTCACTTGTATCGAACAGTAATTGAAGTGAACCATGAGTCGAAGCAGCGGTTGGAGCAAACAAGCTAAGTAGCGGATGGATAAATGCCGCATACCACCAGCAGCTGCATATTACATTTTCTCACAAGTCCTTCGCATAACACTAAACACCCTTCAGTTTATAATTACAATTATATTCTTTTTTATTAAACTAGTCATGATAACTTGAGACAGAGTGAGGATTTGACACTCGTTGGGATGACATGTCGATACTTTGACATCAGAGTCACCACAGACACACCTCTAGCTTCCCATCAGTTGTCTGCGTGAAGTGTCCACACAGCCCTCACACACTTTAATTTTGCCATAACACTTATATCAATACCGCTTCCTGACTTTATAATTATCACAACGTATATTCGAATGTCGTGCTCTTCGGTATCTCAGTTTATAATTGTTACAACGTGTATATTTAGTGTCCAGTGCTTCATTACCAAACACTTGCATCACGCCCGGAGACAGGCCACACTCAGGAACCACTACTAGCAAGGGGGACAACGTGCTTCATCTATGGGTGAGTGTATGAAGACAATGTTTCTGTATATTCTCATATATATATATATATATATATATATATATATATATATATATATATATATATATATATATATATATGTGTATGTTTGCATGTTATATTTATGTCTGTAGGACAGATTTTTTTGTTTTTTATGGGGAGATAATGTTACCAAAAGAATCATATATTTTTTTCCCCTTAACTTCGTCTCTTTTTTTTCCAAATTACGTTGAGAAGATAAATAAGTTGATTATATTTCTTCACGACGCTAGATTCCCTGTGTCATTTGTTCCTGCGTTCCTTGGTTTTCTAATTACTGTTAGATTTTAATAGTGTCGGTCGCCTAATCACCCTCCCCCTTTTCTCTCTCTCTCTCTCTCTCTCTCTCTCTCTCTCTCTCTCTCTCTCTCTCTCTCTCTCTCTCTCTCTCTCTCTCTCTCTTGTTGACGTGTACTAACTCTCAACTTTCACTCGTCAGTCACCAACCTGCAAGTTTCACCTGTTGTAAATCAAGGTTAGAAGCAAGGAATTTTTATATAATCTTTGCACTGACTTTTGACTAACCCAGAATTTTATTAGATGCATATCATTATAATTTGGTGCTTCAATTTTTTTGTCAACATTCTGAACAAGATTGAACACGTTGACCTGTTTATTTTATATTATATTTGACTATTTTTTCCTTTCCTAAGTTTTGGTATCAGTCTACTTTTCATTCTGCTGTCAAGAGAGTGTTAAAGTGTGTCTGTGTGTGTGTGTGTGTGTGTGTGTGTGTGTGTGTGTGTGTGTGTGTGTGTGTGTGTGTGTGTGTGTATATGTGTTAGTGTGCGTGTGCGTGCGTGCGTGTGTGTGTAGACAGTTCAAGAAACACACAGACATACATCACAGAACTAAATGGTGGTAATTATTCCTCTTCAGCACTTGGAACATAATTAAAACAAGGGAGGAAGTCTAATGAACACCCAGAGAGAGAGAGAGAGAGAGAGAGAGAGAGAGAGAGAGAGAGAGAGAGAGAGAGAGAGAGAGAGAGAGAGAGAGAGAGAGAGACACACACACACACACACACACACACACACACACACACACACACACACACACACTCACACACATAGCCCTTTATAAACATTCCATTAATCGTTCTTTGCATCCATCCATCCTTCCCTCTCATCCTATACACTCTTGCCAAATTCTACTCCCACTTACCCTTTCCACCACTCCATCTTCCTCCCTTCCCTCCCTGACCAAGAAAGAGATAGGGAGAGCGAGAGAGAGAGAGAGAGAGAGAGAGAGAGAGAGAGAGAGAGAGAGAGAGAGAGAGAGAGAGAGAGAGAGAGAGAGAGAGAAAGAGAGAGAAGGGTAGAGAGGTTAGAGAGGCCGCATCCATCACAGTTCAAGAATAAAGTGTTGTTGTATTAGTGGCCTAAACTCTCTTCTGGCTCCCCCAAGGCGCCAACCCGGACCCGCCCTGTTTATCCGACCTTTGCTTGTGATTGGCTGGCTTTGTTTTCAGCATCTCAAGGTTTTTTGTATTTTTAGGGTCAAAAGGAAGTTATGAAAGGAAATAATAGAATAATGATATTTGTTTGAATAATGTGAACTATAAAGAAAAATCGTTATGTACTCTGTCTTTTTTTTTATACTGATTGTTTTAGTGTTTAATGTTCGATGTTTGAAAATTGCGTACGAGTGTTTTGAAAGTTTGCGTAAAGTTGCGTAAGGTTAGATGTAGAAGCGAAGCACACACACACACACACACACACACACACACACACACACACACACACACACACACACACACACACTCACACACACAGAAGAGAAACGAGAGGAAGAACAGAATGAATGCATGAATGAATGAATGACTGAAGGAATGAATGAACATACTGATTTTAACTCGTGTGAACAGATTGGGCGGCGCCGAGGATCTATAAATAAGCACATCTGGTAATGAATTTTCACTCATTTGTTAGTTAAAGCTCACTCACACCCCCTCCCACCCCCAATACACACACACACACACACACACACACACACACACACACACACACACACACACACACACACACACACACACACACACTAACAGATCCGGATTGATACGAAACTAACACCGGATGTGCCCCGTTTATTTCTTTTTAATTAACATGTAGGTCTGAATCTCGCGTTTTCATTTATTATCCTCAAAGATCCCTCGGACTGCTCGGAGCCACGCGGGAGGCAGAGAGTGATCAGTATTCCCTCCACACGATCGCCCGCCGGGATATCGTCAGAGATCCTAATTTGGTTATGACACGCTAGCCTTTGAGTGTTCTGTGTAGCGGGGAAGGGCGGTATAGGGTAGTAAGAGAGCCTTCGTCAGAAGTTCTCTAAGGATGTTTATTTGCAGCACTTGAGGCGGTAATGGAAGCTTAGTGAAGGAAGTGAAGTGTGGAGTTGATGATCATTGTATTTTGGGATTAAATGGTTTGCGGAAGTGTGGGATTTGGATATGGGAGGAGGTTAAAAGGTAGGGTGTAATTTTGTTAACAGCTGGAGTATACACACAGATATACCCACACATACACACACACACACACACACACACACACACACACACACACACACACACACACACACACACACACACACACACACACACACGTTTGTGCTTAAATTCTATTACTTGGTCTGTTCCAAATTATATACTTGCGTGAAAATTATACCATGTAATTGTATACTTTTACAGCCGAGTTTATTTCTCTCCTCACATTTTATTCAACTCTTTATCTTGCATCTGTGTTGGCGTTGTTTCTCCGCCTCTACGTATTTACTCATTTCCATGAAGATTTCCTTGCGTGTCTCACTAATGCTCAGTTTCAGTTGCTACAATATATACTTTTGCCCTTTGTGTGTGTAATTTTCTTCGTTTCATATTGCTTTTATCTTTCTCTCAAGTCTTCAGCAATTATCTTATCTATAAGTTCTGACTGGTGTGTGTGTGTGTGTGTGTGTGTGTGTGTGTGGTGTGTGTGTGTGTGTGTGTGTGTGTGTGTGTCTCTCTCTCTCTCTCTCTCTCTCTCTCTCTCTCTCTCTCTCTCTCTCTCTCTCTCTCTCTCTCTCTCTCTCTCTCTCTCTCTGTGTTGCACCAATTTCTCTCTTTGCTCCCTCTCCCTCTTTCCTTCCTAACTAGATTTTTGCCTCCCTCCCTTCCTCCCGCCTTCCCTCCAGCGTTCATTACCTTCAGTCTTCAAAAAATCGCCCCAGATAAACTCGAAGGAAGTTGGCGAGGCTGTAGCGAGGTGGTTCGGCGTCACATGACTATTTTTACGTTTACTAATGAGGCGACGTAACTCTTGGCGCTGAGTTTAATTAACAAAGGAGTCGCAAGGGGGAGAGGCAGCCAAGGAAGAATTTCGAAGCTTCAGACTTTATTTTTCTTTCCTTCTCCCTCCCTATCTCCTGCTCACACACAGACGCGCGCGCAGTCTTTCTCCTTCTCCCTCTCGCAGTTTCATTCTTTCTTTCAATCTTTCTGTCTCTCGTCGTGTTCTTATTCCTTTTCTCTTTTCTGTTTTGTTTCCGAAGTCTGTAACTCTCCTTCTTCTTTCGTAGTTTTCTTTTTGCTTTGTTTCATTAGTTCGAAGCTTCATTGCCGGGTTCGATTTGGTTCAAGAAGATGGAGGAATAACGTTTAAGCGGCGTTACGGTGACGAGGATTCTTAAGCGAAATTCAGATCCCAAACTATGATAAAATGTGTGATGGAGTACGTGTGTGTGTGTGTGTGTGTGTGTGTGTGTGTGTGTGTGTGTGTGTGTGTGTGTGTGTGTGTGTGTGTGTGTGTGTGTTTGAGTCTGTCTGCAGGTTAATGTTCTTCATATATTCTCAAACTAAAGACCTTTGGAAGAAAAAAAAATTTGACTGTCAGTATTAATCTATTTTACTAAGACTTTTTTTTATTTAATTTTGGCTTTATTATTATCATTATTAATTGTTCTCATAAAACAGGGCCATCAACTATGATTTTGGTATATTTTTTTATATTCTATTTACTATATATTCAGTTGGCATTCAAAGAGACACTTACACTGACAAAGCTAATATTACAAACCCAACACATCACCACTGCTTTCAACCCTCTCCAATTAGCTGTTCCTGACCTAAACTTTTCCACAATTAATCAGAATTTCTTGCAATTATTCAGAAATGCAAACACGTGCTAACGAAAATAGTTGTGATTTGATGAAGAAGGAAAAAAAACCCCAACGAATTAGAAGATAAAATATGTGGTTTATTTATTACGTGTATAAGTGTCATGCAGAATTACAGCAAAATAGAGCATAATGATGTACATGAATTAGCATCACAATAAATTCAGTATAACACAGAACCAATCCTTTCCATTTTCTAATTATGATATGGCAGCATAACACAGCATAACATGATTTAGAACAGCGTAACAACACAGCACATAGACAGAACACTTAGAAAGAACAGCACAGTAAGACACAGTATAGACTATCAAACTACAGCATTGACGATAATACAGCATAACATAACTTAGAACAGCATAACACAGCAGATCAAAGTGTCCTAAGATTACAAAAAAAGAAAATGCCTAACAGCAAAAAAGAAAAGTAACAGCAAGAGAAAAAACAGCGTGGTAAAAAAACAGCATAACACAGCATAGCACAGAGACAAATTCCAAATTGCTGTGACGAAAACTGGTCATAAATAACGCAGAAAGAAGGAGGAGGAGGAAGAGGAAGTGAACAGAAGAGAAAGAATAGGCGTAACGTAAGGGATTTAGCAATTGGGAGAGAAAGAAAAGAAAGAAAATAAGGAAGGAGTGAAGGGGAAGGTGGCAAGGTGATTAATAAAGGGATGATGTGAGGAATATGAGAAGGAAGAGGAAGAGGAGGAAGAGGGCGGAAGGGAGAAGTGGAATGGAACAGGTAGAAGCAGTGATTATTTTCATAGGCAAGAGAGAGAGAGAGAGAGAGAGAGAGAGAGAGAGAGAGAGAGAGAGAGAGAGAGAGAGAGAGAGAGAGAGAGAGAGAGAGAGAGAGAGAGAGAGAGAGAGAGAGAGAGAGAGAGAGAGAGAGAGAGAGAGAGAGAGAGAGAGAGAGAGAGAGAGAGAGAGAGAGAGAGTCTGCCTAGGATAATAAGATAAGGAGGAAAGAAACCGAAATGAGGGAAGAAAATGGAAGGAAAGAGTAGATAGAAACGGAAGAAGAGGATGAAGTAGAGAAGAGGAAGAATAAAGAAAAAAAAAAGGGGGATTATTGAAGCAACACAGACAAGGAAAAAAAAAGAAAAAATATATATAAAACCTTGTCTCATGTACCTTGTGCTTGTGATGAGAGAAGGTTGGGAGTACATGTGTTTCCTGTGGCAGCGTGGAGGAGGGAGGCAGACGGAAGGGCGACCACACATATATCTCTGTCGTGGACCTGTTTATTGTGGTCTGCGGAGGAGGGAAATTACACGCATGCCAATGTAGAGGATTACTTTCGCAAATATCAACTTTTGTGGAGGTGAATTGCAGCATGGCAGGAAGCGTCGCCCTTAGTTACATCAATCAGACTCAGGTAGGCAGTTTTAGACAATTCAGGAACAGGTTAATTGAAAGTAATCGATAATTCCTCCAGTGAAATTAAAAAGAAATAGAACGAAGATTATTATGTTGCCCGTTCCAATTTTTTGATAATAAAAGAATGAGAGATTTATTGCAAGACATACTGGTTGGTATCAGTTATCTTTGAGTATGTGAGAGAAGCGTATTATCAGTAGAAATAATAGCAAGATAATAATTATACCTCACACTGACGCTCATCTGTCGCATCCCGGCGCGGTACGATCAACTTCACACCCACTCAGGCACCAATTTTTCAAAGCCGACCAGATGCTTTCCGACTCTTCCTTATCATCGTCATCGGATCATTACTGCAACAAGGAGCTAACAAGACTATAATCGAGCATTTATTATCAATCTTTACGCAGCGAGGAAGTCAAAGAGTTACGACCTAACTAACGGAAGTCCCCGCTTGGATGCCATGTCGTCGCGTGCAACACATGGCGGACGTACGATGTTAATCACTAATGACTTGAGGGTGATATATCTCACTCGGTCCTTTATCTTCTTGAATTACCTTGGAGCTCTCACTGCACTCTTATTATATCCGCGATGAACTGCCACCCAATGTTTACAAGTACAAGTCTGTGTGTGGCTGCCTAGTGGGTGTTCCTGACTCTTCACATTTCTGCGTCACCCCGAAGAGAGAGAGAGAGAGAGAGAGAGAGAGAGAGAGAGAGAGAGAGAGAGAGAGAGAGAGTGAGAGTGAGAGTGAGAGTGAGAAAGAGAGAGAAAAAAGAGGGGTGTAGGGTATGTAGTTTAATCTATTTGATTCCATTTACCCTTTTTCATAATAGGTTCATGTTTTTCGACAATTACATGGAAATACTTGACCGTTTAGTCCGGGTTTCAAGTCCATCTTCCCAGTAATTGATAGATAATAAGCAATCCGGAGATGGACTTGAGCACGAGAGGAAGATAACACTAGTAAAAGAACACAAGCTGGTGGAAGAAGACAAGGACGGAGGAATACAAGCCAGTTGAGAGAGAAAAAGAGAGAGAGAGAGAGAGAGAGAGAGAGAGAGAGAGAGAGAGAGAGAGAGAGAGAGAGAGAGAGAGAGAGAGAGAGAGAGAGAGAGAGAGAGAGAGAGAGAGAAAAAAAAATATATAAAAAAGAGACAAGCTTTGAGAGAGGAAGGGTGAGAGAGACAAGGCTTGAGAGACGAGCTGATAAAAGAAGACAGGAGAGAAGAAAATAAAACGAAACAGTACAAAGTGAATTACAAAACAAAGATTGAGAACAAGGAGGAGGTAGCTAAAGGGGGAAGGGAGGGAGGGAGGGAATAGGAGGAAACATCGGTTTTACACGAGCATTGCCAATAAAATGCTTCACGGTTTCGAGCACCGTGCAACCGGGACGAACCTTTGGTCATGAGAGCTAAATAAACTTGTATCAAAGGCTAGAATTAACCTTAATAACACACATTCGCAGGTAAGAAAGCGCAATTAACGCGTCCTGGTAGTAATTCGAGTGAACCAGTTTCCCTTCCGTTCCCGGCAATCAGCTCGGAGCTTCGCCTCTGCTCCGGATCTGGACACGAAGCGATGAATCCTAATTTTCCGGTCACGTCGAAGTTATGCCAAGTAACCTCTCGCTCCTCCCGGCTGCTTCTCGCCTTTTCTTGCCTCCTCTCGCCTGTACAGTAGCGGGAGGTGTTCGTTTTCTGTTTACTATGTTTTTTTGAGTTATAGATTGAAGGGAGGTCTGTGTTAGAGGGCGTAAACGGGAAGAGGCGAGAAGAGACAAGGTTGGGAAGAGACAGAATTATAGGGCGTGAAGAGCGGAAGGGAGTAAATTCTGACACGAAGCTCCCTGCGCCAGACCACCAAAATTTCGTTAAGTGAAATCTCTAAATTTATCTCTCATCTTTGTTCTCTCGCTCTCTCTCTCTCTCTTTTTTTTTTTCCACGGCTTTTTTTTTGTGGCTGTCATTATCAGGTATTAATAGATTTTCTTTGCCTCGCTTCTTTTATTCTGGTTGCAAGTCTATATTTAAGGAGGTAAATACGAGGTGGGAGTTATCTTAATGAACAACTTACCTTTTAGTACTTCCTTGCCGCTCATCCTTCGCTGCGTCAGGAGAAGGAGGAGGAGGAGGAGGAGGTGGAGGAGGAAGAGGAAGAGGAGGAGAAGAAAGATCTGCTTGGTCATCTTTGCTTCTTGTCTATCCTCTTTTTCCCTCTTTTCCTCCTCTCTCTCTTATCTTCATTCTTCGTTTATATAATGTAGGTTAATCTCTCTCTCTCACTCTCACTCACTCTCTCTTTGTCTCTCTCTCTCTCTCTCTCTCTCTCTCTCTCTCTCTCTCTCTCTCTCTCTCTCTCTCTCTCTCTCTCTCTCTCTCTCTCTCATCACCTGCCAGCTTAGTTAATACACTTTTACTTTCTTTCTTCCGTCATTCTTCTTTCCTTTATTCTATCCTTACCTTCTTCATTCCTCTGTTTCTGTTGGAAGTGACAGATTTCTGGATACTGTGAAGTTTTTCTGGATATCTTAGCATTTTTCATGAATACAAGGACGTTTTCTGGATAGGATACCATTTTTCTGGACACAGTTGATGATGCATGTGTACACTGGATGTATTGATAGATAGATGTGCATAGGAAGTATACGTATGTGTAGCTTGATAATGTATAAAGCAAGGAATCGTAGTTGTTTTGGTTTAATCCATTTAGTTCAAGTGAGTGAACAAAAAAAAGATAGCGAGAGGACTTAAGTTTCAAAGTATGTTGACTTATTGATTAACGTGATAATAATAAAAAGAAAAATATATAACAAAAACAATATATATAAGAATAATAAAAAAAACCGCAATAGATTTGGTTATCTATAATGTACAAGTATAAATGAACGAAAGACATAAATAAACGGTGTACTGAGAGGAGAGGTTTTGATAAAGTGCTTTCGTCGTATAGTTTTTAATGCCACAAGAAAATAAAAGTGAGGGAGAAAGAGATCCACCTTGTGCTTATTATCAAGGTAGATAAATAACCTGCTTGTATTATCTAGATGTAATTTATGCCAAGAATTTGCATTTGAAGTATATGTTGAGAGGAGTGTGTAACATGAACAGGAATTATCATTATAGTCTACTTAACTATCAGTCTCGTTCAAATAATTACTTCCTTAAAACCTTAATTATATACTTAACTAGACTGAAGCTTTTGAATCAATGCATCTATAATTTTTTTTCTAGGTTAATTGCTCTTTTTTCTTGTTTGTTTTTAAGTGTTTGTAATTAAGAGTTTATATATTTTTTCTTGTACATTTTTTTGTGATAATCCTTTGTGTGGTTTTATATGGTGTTTTTTTTTATTTGTTTTTATAGTTTTGTTTTTACAATTTTGTTTATACATTTGAGTTAACCTGTCATTGAGTATATATTTTTTTTTATTATGACTTCTTAGTTTATTTATTTATTTATTTTTTTTAACTTGTACTACAGACTTTTGAAGCACAGTGTTTGGTGTTCATTTTAGACATCAGACATAATTTTTGATGTTTTATAATGGAGATGTTTACCAACTACCCAACCATTTAGTGTTATGCGGCGGTTATGTTGCTGCAAAATTGCGTTCCATATATTTTAGCCTTTTTTTCATATGTATCCTGGTTGTGGTCATGCGTGAGGCTTGTGTTCTATATAATTAGTGTTACTTAAGAGAGCCTCTATATCAAGTAATTGTAGTGATATTTGGGACGAGTGTTGCAGTAAAATTGTATTGCAGTTTAAGTTGCAATACAAAGGCTTTTATTCAAATATGTCCGTATTAGTGATAATTTATAGGATTTGTGTTGCTGTAAGACTGTATTGAGAAAAACTTGAGTTGCGCGTGAGACTTGAGTTGCGTGGGACTTGAGTTGCGTGAGGCTTGAGTTGCGTGAGACTTGAGTTGCTGGAGATAATGTTGCGTTGAGCTCGTGTTGCATCCATCCAGCGACATGCATCAAGTCCTCTCAAGATAAAAGAGCAAGAATTCACCTTCCCATGACTTATTGTCTTGGCTATTAAGTATTTTATATTCCCTTCTGATTATCATCTTTGTTTGCATGCATATAAGGAGGGAAGCCTAAGAAAGAGACTCTGAGAGAGAGAGAGAGAGAGAGAGAGAGAGAGAGAGAGAGAGAGAGAGAGAGAGAGAGAGAGAGAGAGAGAGAGAGAGAGAGAGAGAGAGGAAGAGGAAAAGATAGACGTAGGAAGTAGAAGATAGCGAGGAGGAGGAGGAGGAGGAGGAGGAGGAGGAGGAGGAGGAGGATGTAATTAAGACGCTGGTGAGGTAAGAGAAGAGAGAGATGGAGGGAATGAGGAACAGAAAACGTGTCTTATCTCAGTACAAGACAGAGGGGGACAGCAGCCGTCAACCTCAGCCATGTATCATTAAGTATAACTCTCTCGTTCGTTCCACCGTAAAAAAGAAAAAAAAAGAGAAAAAAAAAAGTAAAAAAAAAAGAAAGAATAAAAGAGGTGTGATGAAGCTTCCTTACCTTCCCTGGCCTGGTCTGCACACCTGAACACCTGAAGGTCGGGCATACAGGTGTGGCCAATAGTTGTGAAGTAGACCAAAGATTTCACGTGTGTATTAAGAAAAAAAAGAAAAAAAAGTGTAGAGGCAGTAAATTATCGGCAGTACTAGTTTTTTTTCTCTATCACCAAGGAATAAAAATCGAGCATTGATATACAATTTTATTTACAATGTTTTAGTTTGGTGGGCCGGTGGTGGGGGGGTGGTAATGGGTATCGGGGAGGGTGTTAATGAGGGGAACACCTGAGATGTAAGGAGGAGGGGGGGAGGCTGATGAGAACGATGAGGGAGGAGCTTAAAGATACTGGGAACTTATGGTGAGATGACGGGACGTAGAGTGGGATTAAAGATTAGGAACAAGATGGTTTGTAAAGGAAGGGAAACAGTAGGAGTTGTGGGAGGAACACTGAATGGAGGGGAAGGAAACATGGCTAGAGGAACCCAATTGAAGGGGAAGTGAAGGGGAGTGAGGGGAGTCTTGAGATGTAGGGGACCCGTTTTAGAGGAAGGAAAAGGATCCAAATGGGTTGAAAGAGAGGATAGGGGAAGGGAAGGGGATTCTCAGACATAAATACACCATAAATTAGTCTACATAACCTGACACTGTACAGACTCCTCCTCCTGCAACGTTGTCACACGGAACGTTTTTGTACAGAGAGGAAAAAAACGTTTTGAGTCATGGTTACACTGTGAGATATCTTCTTACATTTATGATAATAATAATAATAATGATAATAATAATAATAATAATTATAAAAAACTTGATCTGCTGTTACACAATAAACGTTTAGCTTCATAGAAAAACGTTTCGAGTTGCAGGTCTGACGCCAAACACCATATTAGGAGGAGGAAACGAACACACAACGTTCTTAGCAAACAGCTGGAACGTTGATTTGACGGCTGAGTCTTTTCAGAGAGAGACAATGAGAGGAAGTTTTGCTCTTTTCGCCACTTTTACACAAATGATCTCCCTCTTCACCATCTCTCTCCATCACTCGTCACCGTAAATTCACTTCTCAGCACCGTCAAAGTTTTCTTGGCTCAAAAAAGAGAGAAAAAAATGTTACACTACACTATAAACATCCCTTAATAATAATCTTTTTTTCATTATTCATAAGATGTAATGGAGAGGAAACGTTCATATCATTGAAGACTCTACATGAGGGAGAGACAAAACACTTCTCTCCCATCACACACTTCACTCTTAGATCACCAAGATTATGATTGTGTTGTCACCAGAATATTGTTTTGACACTTTACAATCACACTACCTCCACTTTCTTTTTTTCCTGTGTGTGTGTGTGTGTGTGTGTGTGTGTGTGTGTGTGTGTGTGTGT
>JAPQNM010000017.1:12896606-12899106 GCA_029783475.1 Metacarcinus magister
GCCACAGACACATTAGATATAATGAATTAACGCGATGTTTTTATCCGTTGTGTTTGTGTGTGTTTTAAGTATATGCACGAGTGTGTGTGTGTTTGCGTGTGGTGTGTTTACTCATTTTTTGTCTCTATTTTAATTATGTTATGCTATGCCTTCATATTATTCACAGTACTCTTTTTATCTATTCATTTATCTCCTTATTCTTATCAACGATAGTGGATAAGAAGTTGAAAGAAGAGAGTTAAGATATTAATCTATTCTATTTATTTTTTTAAAAGTTGTTAAGTCAATGTAAACTAAGTCATCTTCCTTACACACAAACTCACGTTCTCTCGCTCTCTTTTTCTTTTTCTCTCTCTTTCTCAATCTATCATTCAAAAATCATAAACGAGATTTAACCTTTTTTATCTTGGCTCTTTTATTCTGGAACCAAATCTTGATCTGCGACTCGTTCAGACCGAGATCCCTAGCGAGGTCCTGCCGCCGCTTCTCCGTCAGGTACCTGCTGATAGACGGGGGACTTGGTGAATTGGGGATTTGGTGACGTGGTGATCTAGTACTTCAAAAGTAAAATTCTAAAAAAAATGAGGTCAGGTCTTGGGGCTCTATCGTATCACTAACATTTTGACATTTTGAAGTTTACATTTGCTATGCTAGACTTGTAGTACTTCTTGTTAATTAATGTGATTTATACTTGGTGACTTAATGACTGATGAATATGTTAATTGTTACTTAAAGCGTTAGGGTGTAAGTTTTATCCCTATTTCTACGACTTCTGTAAACTCTTTCTTTTCTAATGACTTTATTCCTTTCTCTAATTAACCCTATAAAAAAAAACCCTGATCTTAGAAACCCAAACTCAAGACTAGAGAACAGCTTTGCAACCTTATTTTGACCTCTATGTCCCGTGACCTGACCTGAAGACATCATAACCTTGGCTGACCTGTTTTCCTGGAATTCCTTCTTGAGTCTCGCCAGCTGGTCTGAAGTGAAGGCTGTGCGGGGCCGCTTCTCGTCCTTCTTGTCACGTTTCTTGATCCGCCGCGTTCTGGGGCCTGGTGGGCAAGACAGACAGGTGTTCAGCGTGGACAGGTAAAAAAGATTATGAGGTAATACATATCTTATCATACACAAAAACTGGCTAAGGATTATAACGAGGAAATTGATAAGGAGTAAGATAGCAAAATGACCCTCCAGTAAATTAAATAAACCAGAAGAGTTTCATGTAATCGATATTTCATGTTTTTTTGGGGTTGTTTTTTTAGGCTTTTTGATGCTCTTTTGAAATAGTCTAAGTTGTTGAAAGGTGGAATGAAACACAATGGAAGGTAGACTCTGAAGGCTTACCCATGAGAGTCAGTAATGCATCAGTGAAGGTCTTTGTTTTACTCACACAGTAATCCTCTTTACGTGCAAGTTTGTAAAATTCGTAGACCAATATAGACTCTTATACCAATAGCATTCTTTTAGCTGGTATATGTTCTTGCATCGTGGAAATGTGCTATGAATTACTATACTTATGTGTTTTTCTGACCTTTTGACATGTGCTTCAGTGGCATGTTATTCTGTTTAACTAGTAACACTTTTCTTTGTATTTTAGCTATTTCGATTATTATATTCTGTAGCAATGTCTTTAAATACTACAAACACGAAGATTAACGATACGGTAACGCACAGTGTATAACTAGCTATAGTTACACCCTTTCATACCTTCCTAAACACACCATAAAACTAACTCACTGTGGTGGTTGTGTGACATTTAAGAAGCCATGTACTCTTTTGGAAGAGGTCACTAAATTACTGATCACGTAACCTTTTTTCCTTCCCTTTTTAGTGGCGTTTTTACAGGTCTCAGGTTTAGGTGCAGAGCCATTGGGAAGGTGTTGCATGAGTGGTACGTGATTTAGTGTCCTCACCCATGCACGAACCCTGGAAACTGTATGCTTAAGAACCTTCATAATGACGGGTAGAAAGCCTGTCTGGTCGTATGTACCTTGCAGGATTTTTTTTTATATAGCTATGTGTGGCCTGAAAAAATGTACTTAAGAGTGGCGTGGACATGGTATGCTAATAGTAGAGTATATATTAAATGTGGATTAATAGATAGATAGATAGATAAATTAGCCTTCATTACTAACATACGTCATTACTAGAAATATAAATGAAAATCAATTGTATAGTTATAAAAAATCAACAAAGAATACATCAAATTATAATGAAAGCTAGAAAAAAAAAAAAAAAAAAACCGCACAGACAACGTAAGAAGAAGCAAAGGAAAATGATTAAGCCAAGCATGGAGTGGTGTGTTTATAGTAGCAAACCAGTAGACGGGTAGAGAATGGTAGGACAGAGTAGAGTAGGTTGTTTGGATAATTGCCGTCTGTAGCTGGGTAGCGTGGAGGAGGTGAAGGAGTACGCGGAGAGGAGTGTATTGAAACAAGACACGCTAATTATTTCTCGGTAGTCAGTTGTAACATGAATATTATAGAGGAGAAGGTGCAGC
>JAPQNM010000017.1:12906606-12914106 GCA_029783475.1 Metacarcinus magister
GCCAACATCATCAACCATCCATCCCTCCTGCCTCCCCTCCGTTCTTGCCTCCCTCCTTCCCTCTCTCCTTCCCTCCTGCCTCACCTCCCTCCCTGATACATCCATTGCCCGCCACTGGCTATGACTCGCTCGTTTCGTCACCCATATATTAATTCGGCCCAAACCAGACCTGATCCAGAGCCGTTTGAGTAGATAGTGTTAGCCACCTTCCTCCTCCTCCTCCTCCTCTTTTTTCCCCTTTTCCTCCTCCTCCTCCTCCTCTATGATCAGTTTCCTCGGTAACAAATTCGTGGTCTTATTTTCCCTTCTCTTTTGTTTGTTCCAGAATTATTAAGGTTTATTTTCTGCCACGTGTTGAGATTATTATTTTTTTTTGTCTTGTCTCCCGTTTTTGTTCGATTTATGAATGTTTATCACGTCGTGTAATTCCTAGTTTGACTTGGTAATGTATGTGCTAAGAATAATATCTGCCGGACTTGAGGAAAACTTTTGTGGAAAATGTCGGTGTTTTGACTTGTAATTTAGCTGATGTTATCTTGGAACTCAACTTCCTCTGCAATATTAAATCACATCACCAACTCTTGCGATATTAACAAATCCTCAGTCTTTCTTCTTTTTCTTCGATATAATAATGGCACAACACAAACTCCACAATATGAGAGAATAAGACGATTTAAGTTTTTCGAAATAGAATATAGCCTGAAATTTTCCCGATACGGTCACACGCGATGGAGGTCATTCTGGCGCCGTAACTCACGCTCTTTGTCAGGTTTACAACGAATACTTGGCTCCTGGTGTCCCTTCACTCTTCCTGCGGCCAAAGTACTCCAGGTAAAAGTGGACAGAGTCAGTTTTTAAAATCATCTTTCTTTGCAACACGTATACCAAAACGATAAGGTTTTCTATTCATCAATTTTCACATCCTGGTTTGACTCGTTTTTGTGTGTGAGTAATAAAAGAACGTCATTGCAATTAAGAACTTTTATGTTTAGGGACGCAGACGGCTGTGTTGAGTCTGTGTTCAGCATACTAGCGAGTCCAGGAAGCAATGCATATGCAGCACATTAACATTTACATCTACTAAAGGAAATGGCTGAGCAAAGTCTAAAAATACACAAGAAAATAAAGATGCACTCACACTGACGTTAATTAATCAAGCACAAAACAAGAGTCTGTTAGCCTGTAGTAGTAGTACGTAGCAATGACATGTAAATTACAATGTTTACAGTTACACTCTTATCACACAAGGATACTGAGGCTCTTGCACCGCTCTCAACCCCAACAAAAGACGACCTAAGACACTATTTACACCACGCACGGCTCGCCACGGTCAGGGCAAAGCACGTGGCCCTCCCGCCTCCCGCTACGCTGTCGTTCCGTGGGCAGCGGGTGAACCAAAAGACCTCAAACTGGTTCCTTCAGTAATTGAGGTTATTAAGTAGTGACTTGCTAGGATGGTGGTCCGTAGCGATTATTAATATCCTAGTTTGGTCACAGGATGCTGGGATGGGGACGGGGAGCAAGGGAGGGAAGGAGGAGGAGGGAGAGGGAGGGAGGTGGGTTTGGGTTCTCTCCAGGTGTCAAGAGAGAGGGGAGGGAAGGAGGGAAGGAGGGAAGGAGGAGGAAATGGTACTAATACTTGTGGTAGAAGAAAGAAGGGGAAGAAAAGGGGTCCTAATGAGGTGAGTGGAGAGAGAGAGAGAGAGAGAGAGAGAGAGAGAGAGAGAGAGAGAGAGAGAGAGAGAGAGAGAGAGAGAGAGAGAGAGAGAGAGCAACCAAAAACAAAAAACGAGAGAAAATAAAAATCAACACAAAATAAAAAAATTAAATAAAAATATCAAATACATAAACGAAACGAAAGAGTTAAAAAAAAAAAAACTACGAAAATAGTTCAAAAATAAACCAACGCCTAACAAACAAACAAACAAACACACACACACACACACACACACACACACACACACACACACACACACACACACACACACACACACACACACACACACACACACACACACACACAGTTACTCTTTAACAAGCTATCTAAATACATCTGGTCATTTATACGATCCATAAAATGAAATGGCACTCAATAAACGCAACATTTACGTGCAACACCAACACCAACACCTGTGAAATCGGTCTGCATCTGAGGCAATCACAGCCCAGACACTTCTCAGGTATTCAAGGACAGGTGTGGGGGCAACCTCACCTGCCCACCTCCACAACGAAATTATATAAGTGAATAAAAGTAAGAAAGGAATAGTACTAGTAGTCTAAATAGTAGTAGTAGTAGTAGTTGTTATAGTTGTAGTAATAGTAGTAATTGTCGTAGTGGAAATGAAATGAGTATATACGTAGAAGCAAGATAGAAGTCATAGTTGTAGTAGTAGTAGTAGTAGTAGTAGTAGTAGTAGTAGTAGTAGCAATAGTAGTAGTAGTAGTGGTAGTTATAGTGGCAATGAATACAGTTGTAGTAGGAAATTCTTACTAATTTCTCTCGAACAGGTCATTTGTAAGCACTCTGTCATTATATACTTTTTTTTAACCTCTTATTATCAGCGGCTCGTACCTGCCTACCTGCCTGCCTACCTGGTGGCCCTGATGAGCAACACCTGACGTAAAACAAAAACAAAAAAAAAAGAAAAGAATAATGATAAAAAAACAAACTAAAAATGCGAAAGGAATTAGGTTGGCCCGATGAAGCAAAATTAACTGATATTAAAGCGCATTAACTTTAAAAAAAAATCTAAAAAAAAAAGAGCTCTATATAAGAATACAAAGGAAAAAAGTTATTCACACACACCTGTACATTATACTCAATTTTTTATATATTTTTTTTTATTAATTGCAAGATTCGAATCAAGGACCACCAGGGCGCCTCCGTTGATACATATATTCAATGGTAAAACATAGCTACAAAAATTACTGTGATAGTGTTGGATCTTAACCCCCGTCCGTTGCGTCCGTGGTGAGTCTGCAAAGCTACTGCCACGCCCGGAGGTAACCATTGGTGCTAGGATGGGCGTGGGGCAGCTTCAGGGGACGAGGGATGAGTGGTGATGTTAGGTATTCTCTCTCTCTCTCTCTCTCTCTCTCTCTCTCTCTCTCTCTCTCTCTCTCTCTCTCTCTCTCTCTCTCTCTCTCTCTCTCTCTCTCTCTCTCTCTTCCTTGTTCTCCTCCTCCTCCTCCTATTTCTTTCCACTTCTCTTCATTCCTTTTCCTCCCCTCATTTATCTTTCAGCTACACCCCCTCCTAGCTCTCCTCATCTCCCATTCATCCCTTACCTCTCCTCTTCCCCTCCATTCACCCTCCTCGCCTCCCCTATACCATATACATGACCCCCTACAGTCTTCCTCATCCTTATATATCCTTCCCTTGCAGCCTCTTTCTCCTAACATCCTTCAGACATTATCCTCAGTGCATCCCTCCTACCTATCAATCCTCCTTATACTTCCTGATCTTCCTTGTTACCTCTCTTCCTCCTCCCCTTACATGGTTTTCCCCTATATGTATCGACCCCTTAGTGCCCTCCTTGCCTCCCCTAACGAAAACTTGACAATAATCTCGATGAAAAATGATCGTCTGGCCTGATAGACAAGTGACTGTAGAAAATGTGTGTTGAATCATCATTTTTGAAGCTTAATTGAAATGTGCCCTTGAGATGAATGGCTTCCTGGAGGGGGAGGAGGAGGAGGAGGAGGAGAAGGAGGAGGAGGACGAGGAGGAGGAGGAGGAGGAAGAGGAGGAGATGAGAAGAGAAACTTGTTTTGTGAGGATATGAAAATTCTCACTCTTCTCTCTCTCTCTCTCTCTCTCTCTCTCTCTCTCTCTCTCTCTCTCTCTCTCTCTCTCTCTCTCTCTCTCTCTCTCTCTCTCAGCCTTCAGGTTCTTTTATTATCGTCCTCGTCTTTAGTTATTTTCCTCCTTCACTCTGTCTGTTCTTATATTTATTTCTTCTTCCAGTCTATGTCCTCGCCCATTTTTCTTTTTTTATTATTATTATCACTTATCCATAATTTATTTATATTTTTTGTCCTTACGTCCTGCTCCTACCTCTCCTTTTTTTTTCTTTTTTTTTCGTTACTCACTTCCTGTTCAATCTCCTCTTTGTTCTCTATCTCCTGCTTCTACTTTTAACCTCCTATTTCTCTTTTTATTTCTCTCTTCACTTCATTCACACCTTATTCCTCGCCTTCTGGTTTCTCTCCACCATTCTTTCATCTCTTAGTTATCACTTATCTCCTCCTCCTTCTGCGTAGTATCATCCACCTTTATCCTTAACACTTTCTTCAATATGGCTACAAACTCACATCGAACAAGCTAACCAATGCACTCGAATTCATCCTATTTTACGTATTTTTCAGCGTTGCTCTCATAACCTCGCTGTAACTCGCCAATAACCAGCAGGAGCTTGTCATTACCTGCCATAACTTGCGCCGATTAACCATAACCCCGCCAGCCTGACTGTAAATCGCCGGGGAATTCGCTACAGCCTCGCCGTAACTCATCACTACTGCCAAGCTCCAGCGCCGCTCCTGTGGTGGTGGTGATGGTGGTGTTGGTGAAGGTGGTGCAGCAGGAAAATAAGAGGAAAAGAAGGAGGAGGAACAAGAGGAGGAGAAACAGGAGGAAAAACAGGAGGAGTCGGAAGAGTACGAAAAGGAATTCTAGGCAACGTAAATTTCTTGATATTTTAAGCTGTCTTTTTTTTTGACATTTTTCGACCTCCAGTACTGCTTAAACCACTACCACTACTACTATTACAGCAACGGCAATAACAATAATAACAACAACTACTACTACCACCACCAGGCCGAGTCTCGCAGCGGTAGTAAGATATAATGTTGGTGAGGCCAGATGTTCCCGTCTCCAGACAAGACACCATCTAAACATTGGCCCTTAATTTCCCGGGCTGAGAGAAGTGATCAGGGAATGTCGTGGCGTTTTACTACATTGCAAGAGGGAGAGAGGGAGAAAGAGGGATAGAATGAATCGAGGAAGAGAAGAGAGGATCAGAGAGAGAGAGAGAGAGAGAGAGAGTAAGAGAGAGAGAGAGCCCGGTAGCTAATTGCAGTAATGAAGAGAAGGTGAGAGCGGAGGAGGGAGAGATGTTCTGACCCCAAATATATGAGCTGCAAAACGGCTCGTATTTCACACGTCTAGAGATTAACTCGCTCGCTTAGACGCTCGCTGCGGGAACTTGGTGCGTCTGATGCGAGGTTTTAGGAAGAAGGAGAAGAGAGAGAGAGAGAGAGAGAGAGAGAGAGAGAGAGAGAGAGAGAGAGAGAGAGAGAGAGAGAGAGAGAGAGAGAGAGAGAGAGAGAGAGAGAGAGAGAGATTCCACTTAATTGCTTTCTCACTCCTGTCTTTCCTTCCTCTTCCTTACGCCCTTTACACTAGACTTTCCTTCCTCCCTTCCTTCCTTTTATTCATTCATTCATTTTCTATTCCTCTTCCTCTTCTTACTTCTCTCACCTCATTTTTGTTTTCTTTAGGATTCACTTTTTTCTTGATCTTGTTTTTAATTCCTGAAATTTATGGTTTTCCTCATTTATGATATTTTTTTTATTATTTATATTATTATGTTATCATGTGGATGGGAATAAGGGGGTGGTGAACTACTACTATTACTACTACTACTACTACTACTACTACTACTACTACTACTACTACTACTACTACTACTACTACTACTACTACTATGGACCTTCCCCTCCTACCGGCACCAATCGCGATGTTTCCTCTCTGCTGCATCTGTGTTATGTACTAATTAGAGTTTACTGCTGCCCCTGCTCTCTCCTGCCCGGGAAGGGGTGAAGCAGGGAGTAGTAGAAGCTGGCAGGGGTTAGAAGGTGTGGCAGGGTCTGAAGCACGTGGTAGCAGTGACTGATATAAGTTAGTAAATATTAGGATGGTCTGACAGGGGATGGGAGAGAGGGAGCAGGGAGCAGCAGGGTATGGCAGGGGTTAATAGATGCTAGGAAGGGCTGGTAGAGGTTGACAGGGATGTGTTAGGGGTTATAGACGATGGCAGGGGAAATCTATGTGTATTAAGATAAAAATGAGCGAGTGTAAAAGTGAATTGAAAGTAATTAAAAGGAAGTAACGAGATATAAAATAAGTTAATATCATGTGAACGATTTAAAAGCAAATGGATGTTATTAATACATAGGTGATACTTAACATTTTTCATTCCTCTTAAAATGTTATAGTGCCGAGTGGTGATGCTTGCACGGCGAGGTGATTTGGTGGTTCCCTTGCCGAGGTTAATCATTTGAGAAGGTAATTAGACAGGTGATTTAGATTTGACGACCCCCAGCAGGCAGGTAACTCATCCCGTTAATGGCAAAGGTAAATGAAGAGTAGCAAAGAGTATCTCAGGTGTGTGTAATTGAATCGTGTTTATTTTTAAGTGTGTATATATTATTTTTCAAGCTGTATTGGTATTAATATATATTTTTGTTATATTATTTTTTCTGTTTTGCTCATGTCCCTTAAGTTCGCATGTATGTATGTATGTATGGCTAAATGAACACACTCAAATCTTCAAAATACACACATACATACACACACACACACACACACACACACACACACACACACACACACACACACACACACACACACACACACACACACACACACACACACACACAGGCAAGGGGTGGACTTGTGTGTTTTATCAGGTGAAGCAGACGCGCCTCAGAGGTCATTATTAGCTGTACTCAATGGCTCAGAACAAATTCTTGACGTATGGTTGAAGACGAGGGTGAGAGAGGCAAGGAAAGAGGCAGGGAGGGAGAGAAGGTGGGAGGGAGGGTAAGAGGGAGGGCCAACACGATGAAAGAGGGGAGAGAAGGGTAGGAGGGAGAGAGGGTGAAAGAAGGGAGAAGAAGGAGAGGGAGGGTCTGAGGGAAGAATTGAATTAAGAAAAGTGTTTGAGAGAGAAAGAGAATTAGGTGTAAAGGATGAAAAAGCTGGAGAAATAAAATTGTGAAGTGGAAAAGAGATAGTTAAGCCGTTCTATGTAAGGGTATAAGAGAGAAAAAGAATAGGACGCATAAGGAACTGAACCGTATCCGTAACCGAACAAGGAAGAACGACTTGTGTTTGATTAACGAATGACGAAACTATTTAATTTCAAAACCAAATTCTAACTATTGTTTGTATAATGAAAATGATCTCTGGTTGATTATGGAAAACGACTACTAACAAAACTACTACTACTACTACTACTACTACTACTACTACTACTACTACTACTACTACTACTACTACTACTACTAATAATAATAATAATAATAATAATAATTGATTAAGTAAGAAGCAGATCACAGTAAGCTTAATTCTACATGAAAAATAGTCCTGTTAGCGAGAGAGAGAGAGAGAGAGAGAGAGAGAGAGAGAGAGAGAGAGAGAGAGAGAGAGAGAGAGAGAGAGAGAGAGAGGCACCATTCGTCAACGCTCCTCGCAATGCACTATTATCAAGGAAAACT
>JAPQNM010000017.1:12916606-12921606 GCA_029783475.1 Metacarcinus magister
TTAATGAATTAGTGTTTGTGGATTACAGTAGCAGTAGATAATGGTGTTGGTAGTAGTAATCTCCCCTTACTTCCACCCTTCCTCTCTCACCCCTCTTCCTATACCTCGTCGTCTCCCCCTCTTCCTTCCTCTCCACTTCCTTTCCCTCTCCCTCCCTCTCATCCGCCCTGACGTGGTGTTTATCTCCAGGGAACCTTCTCCAACAGCTGTGGCCAATGAGCATCCGCAAATAGGGTTTTCCAGGGGCCGGGGACCAATCAGAGCCCGGCTTGAGAGACTGGAGCCGGGTTATTTACTTTATCGCGGCCGTTGATTGGCTGACTCAATTTGCGCGGGAACTCAGGCCATCCAATTAACTCGAGGGATAAGTTTCTCTTTATTTGCAAGCGAGTGTGTAGTTGGGGTTAAGATTTTGTTGGGTTTTATGCGGCTTTACGCTGCATTTAGCGGCTCAGCGCTCCCGAGGAAATGTTCTGTTGCGGTTTATCCGGTTTAATGCTTCATTTACCGGTTCATAAGTCATGGAACAGACTCTGAATAGCGTATTGAAGTCAAATAGTGAATGTGTTAGCCGCTCAGGGAAGAGGTCGAGTCTCGAATACAATTTCAGTTCAGATTAATGCTTTCGTTGTTTTGTGATTTACTCTTGAGAGGAGAAGAAGGTTTTGCGGCCATGGCCTTGGCGGCGCGAGGCTTCAGTTACGGTCACGCTTCTCCGCCTTCACACTCCTTCAGGCGGTGAAGCGTTGACATCGGGCTTGTTGAAAGGTCTCGGGTTTTTTTCATCGGCTTAGTCTCGTGTGCCCGTTCATGCCTCGCGTCTGGTTCCAATGATTAGGTTGGAGGCTCCAGGTGCAAGGCCTCGTCAGCCACGCCGCGGGAGCCTTGCAATCATCATGTCAATAATACATTCAACACATGACTCAGCCGTGACCCTGCAGTGAGCTTTGGCGGCGGAGGGGCGAGAGTATGCGTGTGGGTGGATGTATGTGTGTATGTGTATGTATGTGGGTGTGTGTGTATGTAACTTAAAAGCGAGTATGTATGCTTCAGCAGGAGGCAAGTATGTGTGTAGCTTTACTTCAGACTTAAGTGTGTGCGGCTCTCCTGACAGGGGTAAACAGCCGGTGGTAGCTTGTACGCCGTGCTGACAGGGATGTGGTAAGGAGGGAGGGCTAGTGAGCGCCCCCCGAGGCCAGGGGATGAGAGAGTCAATGTTGGTAGTAGGATGAGATGAAATTGTATGTTGTTTTACATGATGAGGTGTAGGAAGAGGAAATGGAGGGTTAGGAGATTGAAGAGGAGAAGAAGAAGAAGAAGAAGGAAAAGGCGATGAAGGTGGAATATAATGAGATAGAAGGAGAAACGAAACAAAAGGACAAGAAGAAGGAAAAAAGTTAGGAGTGAGGAAAACTTGAAATTGTGCACAAGAGCGATAACTTGCGACGCGGGTGAAATATCAAACGAACAGAAGCGAGAAAAGAAACAAATGATAGACCAGGAAACAAAAATAAAAAAACAAACACGTTGGAAAATACATAAAGAAATCGCAAAAAATAAATAAGTAAACGGAAAAAAGAACTAAAATGAGAACCAAAAAGAAAAGACAAACGAAAATTAAACTGAAAAAGGCAAAAGGAGAGACGAGCAAGCAAGGAAGGAAACGAAAGGGTAAAAAAGGAAAGAAAGAATGGAGGAAAGAAGGAAAGGAGAAAGAAGGAAAGGAGAAAGAAGGAAAGGAGAAAGGAAGAAGAGGAGGAGGGGGAAACTCTCCCTCTGACAGAAACAATAAATTCTCTACTCGTGCGCTGATAAAATTCATTATCCACAATATTTATTCCAAATAGTTTACACTGCTAGGGGGAGCAAGAGGGACTTAAGTGGCGGCCGTGACACCCTGCGGAGATGGACCCTTACGCTGGGGGGCAATAGGGGCCAAAACAGGCTTCAGGGGGGCGTCCGGGGGGCACTCCATTATCAGGCCCTTCACGTACAAGTTTTATACAGGCGACGGAGGGAAATTTTTTCAGTGCAAATTAAAAATTCTTGTCCGGTGTGGCGTCACTCTGGGCGAGACGTGTTTATTCAGGCGAGTCAGCCAAGGAATGTTTCAATTTTCTCGCCGGATCATCGTTTATTTGGCGGCTAGAGGGGCGAGGGAGGAGAAAAAGAGAGAGAGAGAGAGAGAGAGAGAGAGAGAGAGAGAGAGAGAGAGAGAGAGAGAGAGAGAGAGAGAGAGAGAGAGAGAGAGAGAGAGAGAGACACACACACACTCACATACAAATTACTAAACGAAAACATGAACACACACACACACACACACACACACACACACACACACACACACACACACAATTAATATCGCGCATTTTGTCACCGAAACGCAACATTTCCATAAGTATTTAATTACATGCACGCGATAACATTAGTAGACAGACAGGCTTATAACATTACCTTGATGTCATGGACGCAATATATACCCAACACAACTCTGCATATATAATGAGATAATATTACCTGGTGAATTAACACAGTTCCTAATGAGAGAGAGAGAGAGAGAGAGAGAGAGAGAGAGAGAGAGAGAGAGAGAGAGAGAGAGAGAGAGAGAGAGAGAGAGAGAGAGAGAGAGAGAGAGAGAGAGAGAGAATGTTAGTACCACATTTTTAGTATTCCAATTACATCATAGCATTACCCATACAGTCCTTTCTTCACCACAACCACTACAACCACAACCACAATCACCACCACACACCACACGTCCCCATGCAGCCATCCTCCCTTACACCCTAGAGTCTCATAACCCTTCCTCATACCACGCATTACCTCCCCTTCCCCTCACCTCACAGACCCTTGAATATACCTGCCTAACCTACGTCACTCTGATTACCCACACGACCCACCGTACACCTGCCCGGGACACCTGTGCAAGGCAAGGACCTGACACCCATGAAGACAGAGCTAAGCCACGGAATGCTATACAGCCTTTCGTTACCTTGTTAAGTGGACGTACTCTCGCCCTTTCTCTCCCTGGCGGTGGGCTGTGGCGGGCCGCTAATATAATGGACGGTAATGCTTGCATGTATTCAGTGAGTGGGGATTCCTGCCTCTGGGGGTGACAAGCGGCATTTTAATAATCACGAGTCTGAATCTGTAAAACGGCATGTCAAGTCACAACCGTATTTCGAAAATCAATGTGAGTACGGAGGGAGGAAGGGAGGGAAGGAGGGAAGGGAGGGAAGGAGGGAAGGGAGGTCAGCGATGCAATTGGGTAGGGATCACAAGGGAGGAGACCAAGGGGGGAGTGGAGGAAAGAGAGGGAGTAAAAGGGTTATGTTGGGGGGAGTGGAAGGCCGGGTGCAGCGCAGGCAAGAGGGAGAGTGAACGAAGCACAATGGAAAACTAACGATAACGAAGGGAATAAAGGAGAAGAGAAGATGATAATGATACTAACTAAAGCGAATTTGCAATTATGATACAAAACAAAATCAAACAAATGCAAAAATTATAGAAAATATACAGAAAAAAATGCCTTTGTAATTTAATATCATAGCGGAGACGAAGACGAAGTGAATTAGGCGGGGAAAATATTTTAAAAGAATGGTTAATATGAACATTCCTTTAGGGACGGTTCAGTTTTGTTCTATTCGATGTTAAATGAAGTTGGTCAGAAGCTAAAGGAAAGAATCGTAGAATGAATTACAAGCGTATACCTGCACAGTGTTGCCAGTGACCGCGGGGTGAGCAAAGGATTATTCACTTATGCATTTGAGTTCTTTTTATCTATTCACCTTAATCATCATTACTGAAAAGGAGATAAATAGATAACGTAAAATCACAACAGAAATATGAAAGAATAATAATAAAAAGACAAAAAAAAAAGGTAACAGAACGAGGAATGAAAATAAGATAAAAATAAACTAGAAAAAACACTGATGAAAATTATGAATTGCACATGAATAACCTAAGTACCATCATCACCACTACATCACCACCACATCACTACCACATCACCACCACATGACCACCACACCACCCAAGTCACCACAGCGGCGGGGACTCTGCGTCAGACTCCTGCTTGAGAATACTTAACGAGGTCCACCCTGACGGCCGAGCAACGGAATATACTGATGCTGCACCGGAGAGGAGGAGGAGGAGGAGAAGAGGAGAGGAGGAGGAGGAGGAGGAGGAGGAGGAGGAGGAGGAGGAGGAGGAGGAGGAGGAGTAGAGGCGTGTGGTGTGTGCTGCGGCTGTGATGTAGAGGCGGTGTGCTGGCCGTCCGTCCTGTGAGTTGTGTTGGGAGGGTAAGTTTGCTGCAACACACACAGCATATTAATTCCTGCGGTAGAGCGATGAGTGACGCTGTGCAGTGCAAAGACATGCCGCTCACGTGCCCCGGTGTGTGTACCATTAGGTGTGGTGTGTGTGTGTGTGTGTGTGTGTGTGTGTGTGTGTGTGTGTGTGTGTGTGTGTGTGTGTGTGTGTGTGCGTGTGCGTATGCGTGTTTGTGTGTGTGTGTGTGTGTGTGTGTGTGTGTGTGTGTGTGTGTGTGTGTGTGTGTGTGTGTGTGTGTGTGTGTGTGTGTTACCCCAGGCCCTGCTTTGCCCCTTCGCCCCAACACTTGCACATTGTGACGCTAGGAACACCCTCTGATCGCAAACCTCACCTTGGGGTCAGAATAGTCATCGTGTGGCCACAAAACTACCTGTGGCCACTAGCTTCGCCATGTAACGCATAAGAAAAAAACAGCCTAAGGCCTCACACTTCACCCTAAGGCCATGGAATTCCCTTACAATGCAACACACCTTTGAGCAGTGCCACGCCTTGTTCTGCTACACTACATACCTTCCTTTTTAGTGCCGCGGTTTCTCCTGCGTCAAATGTGTCTATAGCGTCACGGTGGTGAGGTAACATTTCTGACAGTGAAACTACTATATTTGTAAAACTGAACCTAAGGAATTCTATTCTTTTGTGTAATTATTACTGATGTCAGAGGGTCACGT
>JAPQNM010000017.1:12926606-12929106 GCA_029783475.1 Metacarcinus magister
ACTGTAAGTGGTGATTATCTTTCTGCATGTTAGTGAATTAAAGAGTATACAAGCATTGAGTGAGTGTAAAATAACGATAAATAATACACCAGACCGCCATCACAGCGTTGGAAAAGACAGCATATCGAGAAGGCAAAAGAATATCATCAAATACTCTCACCGGATACGTATATAAAGACTCTAATCCTTGATGGAAGGTTTCGTTCAAGCAACAAACCATCGACTTCATGCACCACTTCAATAACCGTCGACTTGATGCAACACTTCAGTAAATACGGAGACACAATGCTAATCTTCCACCTCCCCTTCCCTCCACCTCCATCTCCACGCACTTTTAAGGGGAGAAACTTGATTGTGTCAGACTTACTTACATACAGCTTAAGGCAAGTGGAGCAAGCAGGAAGCGTAAGAACTTAACTCAAGGGGCTGACGGTATATTCCTCATAGTCAACACGCTTGTAATCAACATTTCGTCATGCTGTCAACGGTAACAATAGAACGACATTGATATATATTCGAAAGCAGATTAATAAGAGGAAGTTGAGGCTTCACGAACAGGTTACAGAGACTAGGTGGAACGAATATGCCAAGTGAAGCCGTGCATTCAACAAAGTATTTAATGCCTGATAAAAGATGCGCTAATTTGATAGAACTTCGCGGGATCTTCAACGCTATAATCTTACTCTCGTTCGCTACAATTAAAGTGAATTTGCTTCAGTTTTCATTTGTTGTGCTGCAAGCAAGACAAGCTTCTTCCTGCCTCTGCCACCTGTCCTTAGGGTGTTATAGTATTCATCCTTCTATTCATATGATCTACATGTCTTAATCATTCTCTCCATGCTCTCATTTTTTCCCCCTCCCTATCTCCCTCACTCGGTTTTTTTCCTTCATTCTTATGCATAAAACTTGCTTCTTAATTCTCTTTGTGACCCACTGATGCAAGGTTTCATCAGCGTTTTCATTCTTTTATCTCCGTTTCCCGGTAAAATTTAGAATTATGTGCCCTGATAATAATTCTTTACGCGTACCTTCCCCTCCCTCACCTCCCTTCCGTCCCTCTCTCAAAACTTGCTACTCGGTTCCCTCTCCATCGGTCTAATGAGAATATCTATCAGTATCTTCACTCTTTTATCCCAATTTTCCGGTAAAGTTTCCAAATTGTCTGCCTTAATAAATCTTCATGCCTCTCCGCTCCCTACCACCCCCCCTCTCTCTCTCTCTCCCTCTCCTATCTTCATCCAAGCTCTATAAGACTTGACTCTTCTTCTTACACCTATTCCATCCATCTTTCTAACGCAAGAGTTAACGAGTATCTTCATCTTCTTAAAGCAATTTTCCGGTAAGCTGTGCAACTGCCTGCCTGCCTCTGTTTATTTATATATTTCTTTATTACTTATTGTATTTAAGAGCTAAGGCGTGTCAGGTTGTCTTATAAATGGAAGTTAATTGTTCTATTTAGAATTCATTATAGTTTTTTTGTTATTTATTCTACTTTGTTTGATATATATCTTTACGTTTTTTTTATTTTTATTAAGGTGTTTATGGTGAAATTGTTTTTTTTATTCTTTTTCTTATTGCATGTTTGTGTGATAAGTAAGTCGCACATAAAGGTACATGACATTATGTATTCCACTCACAAACGCACATACAAGCTTCATCATTCCATTAGTAAACGCACACACCTTCATCAATCTACTTAGTGTGTACATAACTCCCATTCGTAGACGCACACAGCTTCATTATTTCTCTATCACACACACACACACACACACACACACACACACACACACACACACACACACACACACACACACACACACACACACACACACACACACACACATACACACACACACACACACACACACACACACACACACACACACACACACACACACACACACACACACACACACACACACACACACACACGAAATGACAAATGTGTGAACTTCTTACAATGTGATATAAACGTTTATTTATCGATAATGTGTGTTGGTTTATGTTTATGAGAGAGAGAGAGAGAGAGAGAGAGAGAGAGAGAGAGAGAGAGAGAGAGAGAGAGAGAGAGAGAGAGAGAGAGAGAGAGAGAGAGAGAGAGAGAGAGAGAGAGAGAGAGAGAGAGAGAGAGAGAGAGAGAGAAGCGAGAGAAAGGAAGTCAGATGAAGCAGGTGTCCAGGCAGGTAAAGGGGGTCAGTCAATCAAGAAAACGATTAAGATAATTATGAAAGCCAATTTTACGCTCAAGTTTGGCATGGAAAGTAATTACATCGAGACTCATGGAGCTGTAAGCAAGCACAACAAGATGAGTGTACGAATATAAACGTTACTCATCTCTACGTCAAGTAAAGAAAGAGAGAGAGTGAGAGCGAGAGCAAGAGAGAGAAAAAAAAGAGAAAATGAAGAAAGAACACAAGAGGATGATGAAAATATTTTGTAAAGTGAAGTGAAGTAGAGTAGAGTAAAATAATCTCGATTTCTTAATAAACAGCTGAGGCGA
>JAPQNM010000017.1:12934106-12941606 GCA_029783475.1 Metacarcinus magister
ATAGCTTCGTCTTCCTCCTCTTCCCCCGTCAGGACTCTGCCTCATCCCCTTTCAAGCCTCTTACTCTCCACTGCCACTCATACTCTCAAAGTCGTATTTATTTTTCCTCCCTTATACCTGTTTTTTTGTATAATTATGTTGATGTTACTTTTTAAATTTTTTTTATTTTGACCGTTCTTTGTTTCTTATCCTGTTTAAGTTGTTAATTGGTATTGCAGTGTTTTTTTTTCTCTTTCTTTCTTGTTCATTAACGTCATCCCCATTCTGAGTCTCTAAGGATGATGTTAAGGAGGAGATATATCGCCCCTTATTTGGCACCGTTGATAAAGGACTGACACCGTACACATTCCTTGCATTCCAAACCAACATAAAGTATAAACTGCCTTAATCGAAGTACATTTAATATCATCCGATTAAAAACAACTATACGGCCATTAAGCGATGTTGTCAATGACCAAGAATGAAATATATTGAAGAAGGTTAATAGAGGTACGAAAACCCGGCAGGTGAGGTGGAAAGGTGAGAGTACAGGTGAGGGATGGTGGAGGTTGGCGTCCCACCCTTACCTGGCCGGGTCAAAGAACAGGTGAATCGAATGTGTGGAATCTGACACGAAACATGAGTGTTGTAAATACAATTATATAAAGGTTTCTGTATTTAGAAGTGTTATATTTGTTGATTTTGATATTAAGTATTAGGAATGTGATGCTATTATGTTGCTAGTCTCATTCCTAAGGTAATGTTGATGTTTTTAATCCTTTCATTGCCACAGACAGGGAAGGATAGAAGTCGAAGAAGGTTTTTGGTTTTCGTAATTCCTTGAAGTGTTATAAATGAGGCAGTGAAGGAAAACAAATAGATGATCTATTCATGCAATTTTAGTGTGAGTTTAACGTCAATACGAAAGGAATGAAAATAACTCACAATACTCTTCCTCAGATCACATTCATATAAACTTAAAACATTTGTGAACGAGTATCGAACCTTAAATTACATACACACACACACACACACACACACACACACACACACACACACACACACACACACACACACACACACACACACACACACACACACACACACACACACACACACACACACACACACACACACAGACACACACACACACATAAACATTAACAAAACTCGTATCTTTCTTTCGTTACACTCCCCCCAAAAAATGATCCTAATAATATCAAACGTCAAGTGTTACGAGCAAATAAATAGAAGACACAAACAAGCTTCTTTATATTTTTTGTCCATTCATCTTGAGGGAGAAGGAGGAGGAGGAGAGGGAGAAGGAGGAGGAGGAGGAGGAGGAGGAGGAGGAGGAGGAGGAGGAGGAGGAGGAGGAGGAGGAAGAGGAGGAGGAGGAGAAAGAGGAGGAGGACCCAAGAGCGAGCGTCTGACGGAGTTCCGGACGATCAATCATGAACATTTCTAGAGCTTGACAGAGACGGGCACAGAGAGGCGTGTTGGTCCAGCCACAGCCTTACCCTCCCACGTCAAGGGGTTCCATCTATTGCCACACACTGACCGGTACTTGTGCTTGTAAGTGGCGTTGGGATGGTGACTGTAGCCCTGGTGGTGATGGTGGTGATGGTGGTGATGGTGGGTGAAGGTGGTGGTGGTGGGGTGGTAGTAATGGTAATAATTCGTGTGGTGATGATGTTAGTGCTGATGGTGTTGAGTACTTGGTGAAAGTGAGGTCAAGTGGTAATGGTGGTGGTGACTATTATAGACATGTGTGGCTAGATTAACGGAGTGACTCTTAGGACGAAAGGAGGAAAAGGAGGAGGAGGAAGACATGACAGGAAGGAAAATACGGCCAGATGAAATAGAAAGATTATTGACAGGGTAGCGAGAGCACAGGAAATGAAGTGACAAAGAGCGATAGTTTAGAGAAGAAAACAGGGTAAGTTACAGGGTAAATAGGGTAGGATGCAGAAGGTGATGGTAGAGGAACAGTGATAAGGGAACAGGATATGGAAGGGTATAAAGGTAGGGGAGGGTAGGGTAGGGAATGGTAGGGTACAGGAAAATAGTGTGGGAAACAGAGACATGATTGGGAGGATATAGGGCAAAGTGTAGGGGTGTAGGGTGATGGGTGTAGGAAACAGTGTATGGCAGGGTAGAGGAGGCAGAGGAAGGGAGGTGATGGCAGGAGTGGTGGCGGCGGGGGGTTGGTGAGGTTATCAGAGAGAGTCCACGTGGTCAAACACAGAATGATTTATGAGTGGCACTGTGGAGGGTTGGCCACTGGGGGTCTGATGTGGCCCTCACCCCCCTCCTCCATCCATCTCCTTCCCTCCCTCTCTCCTTCCCTCTCTCATTCCCTCCCTCTCTCTCTCTCTCTCCTTCCCTTCCTTCCTCACCCACCATCCAGACGCCTCTCTCACTTCAACACTGTCTTGCAACCTCCTTACACACACACACACACACACACACACACACACACACACACACACGAGAGAGAGAGAGAGAGAGAGAGAGAGAGAGAGCAGAACCCTTGTAGTACTTTAATCATTTGCCAAACTCTTATTACCTTCTTATTCCCATCGAAACTTTCCACTATTGAATCCCCACGTCACCTCCACGTCACCTTCTCCCCTCCCCCCTCCCTTTGTACCTCTTGGGCAAGCACGTCCGTCTTCCCCAACCTGAAGGAGGCGGGGAAGACCCTAAAACACTCATCGGCGACGCAGACACACGAGAGGCACAACCAAAACACTCAAGTCTACAAATAACGCATTGATGAAGTGGATGAGGAGGAGACGAGAAAAGGAAGGAGATGGAACGAAGGAAGGAGGGAGGGAGGGAGGGAGGGAGGGAGAGAAGGGAAGGAGGATGGGAAAGGGAGGGGTAAGTGGTCAAGATGAAAAAGTGTCTCTGAGTGTCGCGTCTCAACACTTGGCTGGCGAAGAATGTCACTCCTACAACGACTTCACAGTGTCGTGCTGGGAGGGTGACGGACTGCCTGCATCCGGATGTCCGACAGAGCGACAGCATAAACACACCATTTTTTGCGCCATAATGGTTCAGGTGGGGGATGAAGGGGGTTAATGGGGGCAATAGGAGGGGGAATAGAGAGCTTTCAAGGTGAAGAGAACCGTGGGTTGTAATGAAGAACGCGTATGTGCTAAGAAGGAACAGGAATCACATACAAGAACGTTTTTTTTGTCGTGCTTTGAAGAGAGACAAATCATAAGCTTAATTAACAACGAATCACAATTAAGAATACTTTATGCTTGCAAAAAAAAATCAGTCAATCCAAATCAAGAACATTTATAAGCCATTCGATGATAAATAGAAATATTCAAATAATTGATTCAAAGCCGTTTGAGTGTACCATTATTTATGTTTAAATTGTTTCCTTAATTTGAATGATAATGTTATAGTGTTAAGACACTATAACATTATCATTCAAATTAAGGAAACAATTTAAACATTTACAAGACACATGTCAACCTTTACGACATGTGACATCAACCACCAAGACCACGTATCATTCTCGCGCCAAAAACATAATCATACATAAGCAACACGTCCACGCAGCATGATGTGATCTTGCACTTTCTCGCGCGTTACGAGACAAACAGGACCGCGTTACGGGTGGGTGGCTAGCTGTCAACCTTCCCTGTCATGCACCACCTAACTGAGACATCCTTAGGGCATGGCTGTCTAACTAGTCATAATTAGCGAATGGTTCATATTTCTCTCCTGAGTGATAATTATATTGGTGGCCATTAAACAATAATAATTTTCATAAGGGGTGAGAAAAGGGAGTGGTGAGAAGGGTGAGGGGAGGATGAGGGGAAGTGGGGCTCGTGGGTGATCAAGGTCGCCTATTTTTACATCCCCAATTAAGGGTCTTCGTTGTGTGGTAACTCTACGTCGAGTGTCGTAACTCCGGGTTGGGTAATGGAAGGAGAGTCTTTAGGGAGTGGAGAGAGGAGGAGGGAGTAGAGGGAAGGGATTGCGATTAAGAGGAAGAGGAAGAGGAGGAGGAGGAGGAGGCAGAGGAGGAGGAGGAGGAGGTGGAGGAGGCGGAGGAGGAGGAGGAGGAGGAGGTACCAGGGGTGTGATAATTGTTTTTAAGGTAAATTTTAAGGGTAATATTACATTGCAAAAGGTTCGTGACCCTAGAGTAGAAGGAGGAGGAGGAGGAGGAGGAGGAGGAGGAGGAGGAGAAGAGGTAAGCCAATATAAAAGGTAAATAAAGAGAACCTCGATTAAAGAACATGGAAAATAATCATAAGGAAGAAGAAACTCAAGAAAATTTCCCCTCGTTTGGTCAAGCTGTTTTGTGTTTCCCTTTCCTCATCCTTTCCTTCCCTTTTTCTCCATCTCATAATTTTCCTCTCCTCTCCTCTCCTCTCCTCTCTTCTGATTTCCCTAACCTCACCCTATCATTTATCTTAACCACTCTCTCTCTCCCTTCCACACTTTCTTTACTTTTCATCTTCCCTCCTTCATTTCCACTTTTCTTCTTTCTTCTTTCATCTCCTCTTCTCTCCATTTATCTTCTCCCTTTCCTCTCCTTACCACCGCCTGACCAGCAAAACTCACTTGAATAAATCACTTGAAGGTAATCACTGAAGAGAGAGAGAGAGAGAGAGAGAGAGAGAGAGAGAGAGAGAGAGAGAGAGAGAGAGAGAGAGAGAGAGAGAGAGAGAGAGAGTAAACACTTGAACGTGAAACCATTAAACGAGATTATCGAACAAAATATGCGATGAATTACGAATCTTTACGCACATCCTCCTCTTCTTCTTCTTCTTCCTCCTTCTCCTCCTCCTCCTCCTCCTCCTCCTCCTCCTCCTCCTCCTCCTCCTCCTCCTCTCCTCCTCCTCATCTGGCGCCTCCCTTAAACCCACTTAATTACGCCTTTCACCCTTTTCGCACTACCTGTGTCCTCCTTTCACGCCTCCTTCAATTGTCCTCTCTCTCTCTCTCTCTCTCTCTCTCTCTCTCTCTCTCTCTCTCTCTCTCTCTCTCTCTCTCTCTCTCTCTCTCTCTCTCTCTCTCTCTCTCTCTCTCTCATAAAATAACAAATGACGGTCAACAAAAGAGAAATAAGCAGACAGACAGACATACAGACAGCCATACAAACAGACAGACAGACAAAAATACAGACAGACATACAGACAGAGGGAGGCATGGAGAGAAGGGTTAGGAAGGAGGGAGGAAAAACGGGAGGGAAAGAAGGAAATACCTATGTTGTTCCTCCTATAATTTGACTTCGAAAAAAGATATTATTTTAACCGCAGGAAAAAAAAAACTGTGACTAACTGAGACAGAGCGAGAGAGAGAGAGAGAGAGAGAGAGAGAGAGAGAGAGAGAGAGAGAGAGAGAGAGAGAGAGAGAGAGAGAGAGAGAGAGAGAGAGAGAGAGAGAGAGAGAGAGAGGAGAGAGAGAGAGATGAGAGAGAGAGAGAGAGAGAGAGAGAGAGAGAGAGAGAGAGAGAGAGAGAGAGAGGAGAGAGAGAGAGAGAGAGAGAGAGAGAGAGAGAGAGAGAGAGAGAGAGAGAGAGAGAGAGAGAGGAAAAAGAAGATAGCAACTATAGGATGAAATGAAACACAAAAGAAAAGCAGTACAATGGAAAGAAAAGGAGACGAAAATACAGCAAAAGAGAAGAAATGAGACAAAAAAAGAAAAAAACGAATTACATGAAGAAAAAAAAAAAATTCAGAAAAGGATATTAATAGAAACGAAAGATAACAGAGTAAAATTAAGACAAATGAAGTAAAAGGAGAAAGAATCAAACTCCTAATAGTAATAAGAATAGAAGGAGGAGAAGAGTAAGAAACGCAACAAAAAAAAAACATTAAAAAAAAAGAAACAGAAAAAAAGCAGAAAAAAACACAAGAAAATAAAAACACAATTGACTGAAACCAAAAACATCACAAGAAGAAAAGCAGAACACGAGGAACAACAAGAAGAACTGAGTTGCAAAATAACACAAGATTCAGAGTCAGTCCGTCCGAGCCTGAGGAGGAGGAGGAGGAGGAGGAGGAGGAGGAGGAGGAGGAGGAGGAGGAGGAGGAGGAGGAGGAGAGCAGCAGCAGCAGCAGGCGAGGACCACACAAGGGGTCTGGGCGGTGTGGCTGCATGTAATTGTGGCTGCCGATCTCTAATACAACAACCTGTCAAGGGAACAACATGAAGAGACCACAGACGAGGCGGCGTCCGGACCCTCTCGCGCGGCCACGGCAACCTAAAAAGAGAGAGAGCGAGAGAGAGAGAGAGAGAGAGAGAGAGAGAGAGAGAGAGAGAGAGAGAGAGAGAGAGAGAGAGAGAGAGAGAGAGAGAGAGAGAGAGAGAGAGAGAGAGAGAGAGAGAGAGTAATAAAACCATTATGAGAGAAAAAAAACTATGGTATGATAGAACGTTTTTGAAATGGATAGAAGTAATAAGAAATAGGTTAAAAAATGCATTCCGAACTTTTTTTTTATTATTTTCTACTACTCGTTCATTTTATTTCCTTTATGCAATTTACAATTTTTTTTCTTCATGCGTGTTATTTTTAGGTGGCAGGAAACTATTAAGTCACAGATTACAGTACTTGACTGACTGACTGACTGACCGATTGCTTCTTGTGACTGACTGAATGACGTGTTACCTCACTGACTGACAAATCAACTGACTCATCCTACACTTGACTGTGACTTAGTGACTGGCAGCTTCGTTAACTGACTGACTGTCTCTTATACACCAGACTGACTGACTCACAAGACTGTTTGACAAGCATATTAACTGTCTGATTAATTTGCCATATTTTGAGCCATCTGACTGGTTACTTGGCTGGCAAACTTATGACTGGATGACTGGGTGACTGACTGTGGGACTGGTCTCGCCTCCATCCTCCCTATGTATGTACTTAACGACCCATACATCAAGTAAACCCCAAAGCTACCTTACTGGTGTGTGTTAATGGTTTTGTCCCCACCACACACCATCACCACCAAGCCATCTTAAGCCCCAGCATCCCACTATCATCTCCATCCCCATCACAGCCTCCCTTAACCCTTTCACTAGTAATTTTTCCCTAATCTCTATAGCATCATCATCCACTTCTCATTTTTTTTTATTCCACTCCTTTCTCAGCCCTTTATTTCTATCTCTACGACTTCCACATCACCTACATCACATCAAACACTGTTCTCCTCACCACATCTTCCCTTCACCTCCCCAGTCTCGTCTTAACCCCCAATTCCCGATCCCCAACCCACAAGCTGCCCTCATGCCCCTCATACCTCGACCTTCACCACTTCCTCGCCGCGATCCAACCCTCACATCCACCTGCACGACTCACCTGCCTCTCCACCGTCCCTCATCCACCACCACCACCTCATGCTAGTCCTCAACCTACCTCACAACAACCACACTATAGAACAACCACAACAGGGACCACAATCCACCGCCACAACGATAACTTCACCACCACAGCGGTTAGAAGTCGGGCGGAGCGGCGGTGGTGAGACAGGAGAGAGGGAAGGA
>JAPQNM010000017.1:12946606-12954106 GCA_029783475.1 Metacarcinus magister
CAACAACAACAACAACAACAACAATAACAACAACAACAACAGCAACAACAACAATTAAAAAAAAAGTAAAAGATTCAGCATTATAAAAATAATACACGGAACAAACAAGAAAGGAGAAAAACGAAAGAAAAGACGATGCAAATAATCAAAAATCAGGTGTGAGGAGAAGGAGAAGGAGAAGGAGGAAGAGGAGAGAAATAGTGAAAAAGAAGGTAAGGGAGAGGAGGAGGGAGGAGGGAGGGAGGGAGGGAGGGAGGGAGGGAAGGGACTATTATAGGAGCAGGAAGAAGATGAGGAGAAGGAAGGGAAGGGAGGAGGGAAGAGGGAGGGAGGAGAGGCAAAGTCAACAAGCCGACCAAATGCCCGATCTGCCGAATTTTCCAGCTGGTTAGTCGGGTAGAGGAACCGCCCAGCCCGACCCTCAGAAAGATCAATTGTTGGTCTCAAGTGATCGAATTAGCCAGCCAGTTAGCCACTTTGAGGAGGAGGAGGAAGAGGAGGAGGAAGAGAAGGGAGGAAGAGGAAGGAGGAGGTGATGAGAGTGGTGGGTCTGGGAGGATTAAATTAGTGGTATACGAAACGAGAGAGAGAGAGAGAGAGAGAGAGAGAGAGAGAGAGAGAGAGAGAGAGAGAGAGAGAGAGAGAGAGAGAGAGAGAGAGAGAGAGAGAGAGAGAGAGAGAGAGAGAGAGAGAGAGAGATGAATAGATAAATTTGTAGTAGAACGGATAGAGAAATAGCTCTCCTAATTAATAGATAGATGAGCAGATAGCGTTTTAAGGTGAGCGGGAAGTTAAATGGAACTGTACGTGAGCTATCAGAGTCTTAATTAGAAAGCATCCAAAGCCAGCCATTCCACATTAAAAAAAAAAAAGAAGAAAAAAAACCTTCACATCAACCAGGATAATAAAGAAAACGGGAACACTACAAATAACGATAATGGTAATAAAAATAAAATTGTAACCCCTTAAAGAAAATCCAGACGAGGCCGATAGCAGGCAAGCAGGCAAGGAGAGAGAGAGAGAGGGAGAGGGAGGGAGAGAGAAATAGAGAGAGGGAGAGAGAAATAGAGAGGGAAGGAGAGGAGAGGAGGTAGGTAGGATGGAGGCTAGAGAGCACTACTTTCCTTCGCGCGCTTATGAATCACGTTACCATTAATATTGAGTTATAATAAGGCAGGCGGCGTGTTCTACCTGCTATTTGTTGCCCGCCACCGCTGATTACTCGAGCGTTTAAAACCAATTACGCCCTTGCAGTCCCTATTAAAGCCAATTAATATGCAAGATATGGCAGTTTTTTGGGGCAGCGTGATAGGCTGGACGGCACGGGGACTGTTTCAAGGGAGAATTACACACCCTAATGATGGCAGTAAACTAAGACTCATTTAAGTGGAAGGATGGAAGGTGGAAGGGGATATCCGCCCCCCATCCCACCCTCCTCCTCCTCCTCCTCCTTCGCCAAGACCTGTTTTTTTTTATGCTAATTTGGCGATTCAACACTGAAATTTTTGCTCCAAGACCCCCATGTTTTTGGTTGGAGGCCTCTATTAAGGGCGCCAAGGGAGTGTCGACCCTGGTATTAGGTGGTGTAAGGGTTAGATTGGTGCGTCGATGAGTGACGAAAGTGATCCCTTGTGGAGGATGGGCCAGAAGGTGACGTCATGTTCCCGCCAAGCTATTTATGGACCAATCTAAGGGCGAGGTCAGGACTAGTCTTTCACTCACTCCGTTTTCTTTCTTTCTTTTTTTCTCTCTTTCTCTCTCATTTGCTTTTCTTTTAACTCACTCTGACTCACTCATTTGTAATTTTTTTTCTTCTTTTCTTCTTGTAACTCAGTAAATGGTATGATGAGGATATTTTCTACATGTTTTTATTTTTATTTTATTTATATTTTTGGCCTCTTTCATCATCATCATTATCATCATCATCATCATCATTTTCATTCGCTCCCTTCACTTTTCTTCCTTCAAATTTCAGTCATCCTTTTTATTTTTTCATTAGTTTTCCTTTCTAGTCACCTTTCTAAGCTGTGAAAATCATGGGGTTTGCATCATTAGGGATTCATTATGACCCATTAATAATATTTCTACTAATGACACAAAGACCAAACCATTACCACATGCAGATAATTCCGGAAATGAGAGAGAGACAGAATTACACTAAAAAGTTTTCATATTTATTACTTGACATTTTTTCTTTTGTTATATTTTTGTCATTTATATATACAAGTTTCCCACCTGCTTTCCCCTCCCTCTTGTCACCTGTCCTGCCTCCCTCTTACCACCTGTCTCCCCTCTCCCTTGTTTCCTCTTCACCTGTGTTGTCTGTCTCCCCTTCTTGTCGCCCCTTCTCCTCTCACTACGTGTTTCCCTCTCCTTCTGTCACCTGTCCTGTCTTTCCTCCTCCCCCTCCCGTCCTTTTTATTCTTCCTTCTTTGTTCCCTTTTTATTATGTTCTTCATGTCCTTTGCATCATTCGTTTAATTTTTCTATTTTTCCTATTCGCTTCCGTCAATTTTATTACATGTTATACCTTTTTTTCCCTTCTTTATATATCTATCTCTCTCTCTCTCTTTCTCCCATTTCCTTTCTTCCTTTTCCCTTTTTCTCTTTTATCACTTTGTTGCTCTCATGGTCTTCCTTTCTTTTAGTTCTCAATTCTTTTTCAATCCTATTTCTCTCCCTAACTGTCCCCTTCTTAGTTTTCCTCCCCTTCCCTGATCACCTGTCGTTTCCTCACCTGTCTTAACGCGGAGCTTCTGGTAGGTGACAAAATTAGGGAGTCGCGCCCCGGCCTGGGAGTGTCCCCGGAATTGAGTTGTATATCGCCAGGCTCTGTGATTTGCACTACCTGCGTGACCCCCATCAATTAGCTCACCTGTGGACACGATATTCCAGGTGGTGTGACTTCCCAACCACTCACGCTCCCTACTTCCCTCCCTTACCTCAGCCCTTCACTCTCTCTCTCTCTCTCTCTCTCTCTCTCTCTCTCTCTCTCTCTCTCTCTCTCTCTCTCTCTCTCTCTCTCTCTCTCCTTTATAATGTTCTCCTCCTCCTCCTCCTCGTCCTTCTCCTCGTCCTCTGATTCTAACTCGTTTTCTTCCGTTTCTTCTTTTCTCATTTAATCTCTTTTATTTTCCTATCTCTCTTTTTTTCTCTCTCTTCCTATATGAATTTTTTCTTTCTTGCTACAATTTCGGTATTTTTGATAGATTTGATGTTATTTCGGTAAAATTTGTATGCATTATTTTTTCTTGTGATATGGTTTTACTTCCTCTTCCTCTTCCTCCTCCTCTTCCTCCTTCTTTTTTACCGTCTTTTTTTCCTCCTCCTTGCATTTTCTCCCTCATTTTACTTCCTAATCATCCTTCATTTCATTCTCCAGACAATCTTTTTTACGTTCTAGAAAATGTTAAATCCTCCCAGACGTTCTTGTCCAATATTGGAAAAAATTGATTATCTCTCCCTCCTTCCTCCATTTCCTCCCTTCCTTCCTTCCTTCCTCCGTCCCTCCCTCACTTGCCCTTTTCCTTCCTCCTTCCATTTTTCACTCCCCCTCACCACCTTCCTCATTTCCTCCCTTACCTCCCCCTTTCTCTACATCCCCTCTTCTCCCTTCCTCCCTCCACTCCCCTTTCTCTTCCCTCCAGTCAATTTTCCCACCTCCGCATCTCCCTCTTCCCTCCACTCCTTTAGAACCAATACTCCAGACCACCTTCTCCCCTCCTTCCTTCTCTCCTTCCCTCCCTCCCTCCTTTCCTCCACACACTCTGTCCCTCTCAATCAGAGGTAAGTGGCCACCTGTGTATGGCATGGTCTCCTTACCTCCTCCTCCTCCTCCTCCTCCTCCTCCTCCTCTTTCTCCTCCTCCTCCTCCTCCTCTTTCTCACTACAGTGCTAATAGCTAAGTGTTGCCTGTAGTTAAGGACACTTAGCACCGCCTCTATCCTTATCAACTCCCTCTTTTGTTTCTCTCTCTCTCTCTCTCTCTCTCTCTCTCTCTCTCTCTCTCTCTCTCTCTCTCTCTCTCTCTCTCTCTCTCTCTCTCTCTCTCTCTCTCTCTCTCTCTCTCTCTCTCTCTCACTTCTCTCTTTTCAAGGAATTTTTTTTCTTCTATTTTTGGATGTTTTAGTTTGTCTTTTTTTTTGTGTGTGTTTTTGTATTAATTTATGATGTGTGTGTATGTGTGTTTTGTTTTTTATTACTTTCACATAGACACGCTACTCTCTTCCACCTTCCAACCTCTAAAAAAGTGATCCAATAGTAATTAGTAACTTTTATGATACACAATATTTTATGAACGGAAATAATAGCATATGAAGAATTGTATTTGTGTTGGAAGAAGAAAAAAAAAAAAAAATCAATGATGTTCTTTCAGTTTTTAGATTTTCTTTATAAATGCAAATATAGTCCGTCACATTTAATTTTATATTAATTAACATAACACCAACACCTTGCTTTATATATATATATATATATATATATATATATATATATATATATATATATATATATATATATATATATATATATATATATTGGATAAGAACGTCTGGGAGGATTTAACAATTTCTAGAACGTCTGGAGAATTAAATGAAGGATAATTAGGAAGTAAAATGAGGTAGTAAATGCAAGGAGGAGGAACAAATTGACGGTAAAGGAGGAGGAAGAGGAAAAGAAAGAAGAAGTAAATCCTTATTACTAAGAAATGATTGTATATATAACGTATGAAACAAAATTTCCCGAAATAACGACATGAAATAAAAAAAAACGAAATTGTATATATATATATATATATATATATATATATATATATATATATATATATATATATATATATATATATATATATATATATGTATATATGCTTTTCTCACACATATAAATTTTGCTCATTAGTGTGATTTTTTCTCAGTTCATAATACTTAACACACCAAAAGCATAACACAAACACATTGTAAACTAACACATTTATTTTACATTTCATAGCAAAATATACTTTACTCCCACTTATAAATTTCTTTCATAAGTGGATGTACCCTTTACTTTATAATACTTCCCTATACTTTACCAATACCATACATCACACACCACATTATACCTACCATTACCACCACATCACTTACCTGGTAGTCACTTTACACTTAATACTTTACCACACTTATAAGACTCACTTAATACGCCTCCATCTTGCCTCAAGGCTCCTCCGTTCCCCAAAATGGCTGTGATTATCGAAAGTGAATCGTTTATACCCTAATTATCGGTCATAACCACCTCATTATGCATGGGATGAGGTCGTTCTAGGTTGGTCCAATCCCCGACGAGGAAATTTGTGACGTCACGAGTGTAAACCAATCATACGCCTTGACCGATGATAAAGTATTTGTCAACCAATGAGAAAAAAGCGATAATTTGACACGAAACAAATAAGGTTGGGTGATTTTCTTAGGTTATTTTCTCTTTTTTTTTGGATGGGGGGTGGTGAGACGGGTGATAAATATAATAGTATTGACAGAGAATAATAAAAACGATTCTTTTCTCTCTCCCTCTATATATCTACCTATTTATCTATCTATCTTTCATGCAAACTTTGAGAAATAGTTACAGATTTAATTTAACTATACTAAACAAAGACTAAAAAAAAAAATAATTCAAAACAAGGCCACTTTATCACTTGAAAATTCACCTAAAAATCAGCAGAATAAAACTCCAACATAAATCAGTAACAATCAGTGAGTCAGTCAGGTCAGCACATCATTCCCCAGTCACCAGTCACCAATGAGTCACCTGCTGACGACAAATAATCAGTAATCAGCGTCTGTCAGCAAGTGGTCTCGCTACGGGTTACATAATGGATATATCAGAGTCAGCTCACTCTAGTACGTGACCCTGAAAACTCCGCCCACACCACACAACATGGACCTAATGATTACTTTGGTGGTTTATGTAAGTGTTGGGATAAGGTGTGAGGATGTGGGCGGGAGGCTGGAGGTGGGAGACTGCAGGTGGGAGGGTGTAGGTTGGAGGGTGTGGTTGGGAGGGTGTGGGTGGGAAGGTGTGGGTGGGATGGTATAGGTGGGAGGGTGTGGGTGGGATGCTGTGGGCGGGATGCTGTGGGTGGGAGGGTGGGGGTGGGAAGGTGAGGATGGCAGGGTGTGGGTAGGAGGGTGTGGGTGGGAGGATGTGTGTGAGAGAGAGAGCTTCTGTATGCAGGTGTTAAGAGGACGATTATTGTTACCTGTTCTAGTTCATCATACAAAGCTTTTTGTAACATATGTTTTAATAGTGTCTGTGTTTTTATTCAATCTTTTCTATTTTTTTCGTTAATGATTTTAATACATACTGTAATAAGTTTTTATATATATTTTCTTTTCATTATGTTTTATTTTCCCATTCTTCATTGGTTTTTGTCGTTAATTCTTCAATTTATTTGCTCTCTTTTTCTGAGTCATTATGTTTTCCCTTTGTGGCTTTTATCTTCTCTAAGAAAAAGAGGAAGAATGTGAAGAAAAAAAACACAATCGATAACAACTGTAAAAGAGCGAAGTAACAAATTGCATAGAATTACACAAATAAAAAATAAACCTGAAAAAACATACGGAAATTGAGGTTGAAAGCGAGAAAAAAAATGTAAATTAACAAAAAACACAAACCATTAAGACAAAAACTGAAAAAAACTTGAAAGAAAACGTCCCCAAAAAGACACAAAACCAAGGAGGAAGAGAAAAAAATAGAAGGAGGAGAAGAAACAAGAGGAAGACTGACAGGAAGAGACAACAGACAAGCGGCATTTTAACGAATCGTCGCTGCGGCTTTCTTAATGTTATCTGTAACCGTAATTATCCAACTGACGGCCGCCTACGAATCCTCCTAACCACATGGTCGGAGTTTATCGCTCGGCTTACGAATGTTCTCTTAGGCGCGTCCAGTCCCTCTCTGACACTGCCTCCGCCATACCTTCGCGTTCTCTGTTCCTCCTCTTCCTTGTCCGCCTCCTACTCCCCTAGATAAAGAGAGGAAGGGAGCCAGGTGAAGGGGACGGAGGGGGAGCTAAAATAGAAGAAGGAGAGTGGGTAAAACAGGAGGAAAATGGTCTAAACTAACGAGAGAAGGTTTGGGTCTTCTAATGAGGTTCCTTTAAGCCTTGGGGGCCTAACCTTTTCCGCTAAAGGGCCTGTTTTTAGCAGCTTCTCGTCAGGGCCGCATGACAGTGTTAAATGGGGAGGCCTTTGTCCTGCCTACGGCCAGTGGCGATGGTGATGATGGCGATGACGAGGAGGAGAAGGAGGATTAACAAGAGGACAAGGAGGAGAAGGAGGAGGAGGATTAAAAGAATAAGAATGAGGAGGAGGATAGATGAAAGGAGGAAGAAAAGAAGAAAGGAGTCATGATATTGGAATAGTGATGACAAAGTAGAAAGTATCAATTAATATTAATGGTGAGACAGAAAACAAGATTCCCAGAACAGATAAATGTGCTATCAAGGCTTCATTGTAGCTCATT
>JAPQNM010000017.1:12956606-12964106 GCA_029783475.1 Metacarcinus magister
TTTTGAACGGTGATTTTGCGTCTCGTGTTTATTTCCATTTTCCAACTCAAATTCAAACTCTTGTATTTCTTATTTCTTGTTTGCATACTTACTCTCATGAATCACACACACACACACACACACACACACACACACACACACACACACACACACACACACACACACACACACACACACACACACACACACATGTAATAAACTAGTGTGAGACTTAATGTCCGACTGGAATGAAATAAAGTGTGAAACATTTGGTGGTGGCGATGGTGGTGGTAATATATAGTGTATTTTTTTTTCTCTCTCTCTCTCTCTCTCTCTCTCTCTCTCTCTCTCTCTCTCTCTCTCTCTCTCTCTCTCTCTCTCTCTCTCTCTCTCTCTCTCTCAAAAACAATAGTAGTAATAATAACTGATAGGAAATGATACCTAGTTGTTTCCTACTTCTTCTTCTTTACTTTCAATTCTTCTTCTTCTTCGTGGTTTAATGCGGCGAGAAAGCTTAATGCACGTACAGAAAGTTTATAAATTTCACGCCCTCACCAAATCAACGTTAGAATTCTCCGTATTATTGCCTCTTCACTCTTTCTTTACTCTCATTCTCTATTCCCGTTGAGTTCTTGTAAGTATTCCTTCACATTACTTTTTATGTCACCTCCCCTTCTTCTGTACGTATGTATATATTATTTTTACTATTTAACTTTTTTTTTTTTTGTATACTTTTCACAGTTTTCACCGCATATATTCTTTAGTGTGTGCATTTTTTATAACTTTTTTGGTTCTCTTCTCCAATTTAAATGTCACTTTTTTTTCTTTCTTTTTTATAAGTATCACGGAATATTTCTCTTCGGCCTGAGAGCACCTCGAGTATTCCTTTTTTGACATTAAGGACGTGATGGAAGACGTCATTATGAGAAGGTTAACTATTTTCGAGGCTCTGATGGATGCAAAGAAAATGTTGTTTCGTGGATGTATTTCGGGTAAACTTTTTAAAGAAAATTATCTTATTGTAAGTAAGTTAGATTTATTTTTATCGCTGGACTTAAACAATACATTTTTTTCAGTTTATTTCTTACGCGTTAATGAAGTTATCAATTTGGTTTATTATATTATTGTTATTGTTATTATTATTATTATTATTATTATTATTATTATTATTATTATTATTATTATTATTATTTATCTGTTTTCTTTCCTAACACTCATAACTTTTAGCGGTCACTTCTTATTTGAGGCAAGATTTAATAGCACAATAAAACCTCAAAACAGTGACGTCACATTTCAATTGCCTTACACAATCTCTTTTTCTATTCCAAGTGGATGCATTTTTTTCCACTTCAACTCGGTGAAAAATTTAAAGCGTCATAATTTTCCTTTTTTTTCAACCATATTTATTTTCGTTTCAGAGGAATGCAGTGAGGCGGGTTTGTTTACATCACAACGAAGGCACTACTTTTGTGGCCAAGGAATGAAACTCAAGTAGGGTCTGCAAATAATACTTCTCTATAAGGTATTTCCTCACCACTGTATCTATGTCTATTACTTTCCCTCTTTTCCTTCAATTGTACTAAGATTGCAACATTTTCTTTGATTATTCAGTTATCTGTTACTCGTGTGCATCTTAAGCTGAGAATCTTTGTTTATAGATGACTCGGTGTTAATTTACTTCGCATTTTTGTGGAAGAGAAATGCGAGCCGAAATATTTTACGTAACCAAACTATATCTAGCGCTGTGTTGATGTTATTCGTGGATCAGGTTTCCCCGCTTCTCTCCTTATCATTCCTTTATCAACTTCCTCTTTCTTCCTTCTTTTGCATCTTTTATACCACTACTATTACCTTTGTTCTTCTGTACCTTAAGACATGTCTGTAAATCCGTCAACTTTGTCAACTTTTCTTTCCTATAAACACCTTTCTCCTTTCCTTTTGCTATTCTACCTCTTTCTCCTCCTCTTCTTCCTCTTCCTCCTCCTTCTCCTCCACCTTCTCCACCTCTCCTTCCACCCGTAAGTGAAATGGCTCTATTAAATTCCGTTGCAAAAAGCCGTAATACAGTACTACATAAAACCTGACAACATAACCCTGAAATAACGCCGCTCCGGAGCACAAACAGGGGACCGTGAGGGAAAACATACTCCTGATTACCTCACTCTCTCTCTCTCTCTCTCTCTCTCTCTCTCTCTCTCTCTCTCTCTCTCTCTCTCTCTCTCTCTCTCTCTCTCTCTCACACACACAAGATTTAGTCATATTTGCATCGTCCAAGGAAAGAAACAGAGAGAGAGAGAGAGAGAGAGAGAGAGAGAGAGAGAGAGAGAGAGAGAGAGAGAGAGAGAGAGAGAGAGAGAGAGAGAGAAAGTGAGACAGACAAAGTGAGAGACAGACAGAGACAAAGACAGACAAACAAACAAACATATAAATAGAAACGCACGCGCACACACACACACACACACACACACACACACACACACACACACACACACACACACACACACACACACCATAGACATAGATGCTTTAGACTACATATACGAAACAATAGCATTTCGACAGGGAATGAGAAGGGGTGAGGGGAGGTGAGGGGTGGGTGGGGGGCGCATCTCCCTCTGCGTCCTGTTGGGGTTCTCCGGTCACCTATTGTTTTTGGGGAAAATGCTGCGTTAAATTTCGCGGTTGCGGTTGACCCTTGACCTCCAGAGTAATTTACGAACGAAGTCCTCCACAGTTTTTTTTTTTTTACGCAGTTGTTTTCACCTTCACACACACTTATACGCACATACGCACATGCATCTATTTATGAAAAAAATGGGCGTTCAATGAGGTGCTAATCGAGTTATTAAAAGTGTGTGTGTGTGTGTGTGTGTGTGTGTGTGTGTGTGTGTGTGTGTGTGTGTGCAAGACTGCGGGGTGCATTCCTACATTACCTGGAAGAAAGAGGACAAGAGAAACACCCACCTGCAGAAGGCCTGTCGGAGTAGCGGGTGCAGTAAACCCAGGCAGGCCACAGGGTGCCCCCCACCTCACGCTGCTCCTTCATCACCATGCCGGCGGCTTGAGGGGCGGCGCCCCCTGCATTCCTGTTGGGGTCCTTGGGGTCCCTAGCCGTAACCCGCGACAAGTCCACCGGCTGTTCGCTCGTCTCTAAACTGTCCTCGAGCCGCCGCCCGAAGTCCGGCTTAAGGATGTTGTCGATGGAGAACTTAAGGGCACGGTGCAACGGGGCGTTGTTTGCCTGGTGGGCGGCGGGCGGGGTGCGGGGTGGACCGGGACTCATGGCGGGGTCAGGCGGCTCCACCTTGGGCCCCGCCGCCCCCTTATCCCCCGCGCCGCCGTCGCCGCTGTCGTCCACGTCGATCATGGAGTCGTCGGTGTCGTGGCGTGGAGTCGCCATCGGGGAGTTACTCCCAACGGAGATGTCGTCGTCGGTGGGCTGGGAAGGCTCCATGCTCTCTATTGGGTCGCACATGGGGCCGTTGCGGTTCGCCCGCTAATTACACTCACTGCGGTAATTACCGTCTCGTTAGTAGCCGCTTGAGGCCGCCGGGAGCAGCTCAGCCCCGGGGCCGGGCAACAGCCATGGGCGGCCGCCACCTGCTGGGGACCTGCCGCCGTCGGCACACGATGCTCGTACGGCGGGAACGCACACTTTCCAGGTGTGTCGGAGCCGAGTCGCACCTGGCAATTAGTAGCACCTGCGGGCGGAATACATGATGGTGGCGGCGTGAGTGAGAGCCAGCGGTGCCACTAGCGGAGGGCAGCACGCGGCGCCATCGTCCCCGGGGAGTTGTTATCACCGCCACTAACACATCCTCAACGCCGGCGATCACACTACAAATTACCCGGCCCACCCACCAATCACTGATGACGTCACTGCGCAGCGCAGCCCCGCCTCCAGGCACCCACCACGTGACATCCGCCAATCGTTAATCGACCTTTGATAATGGGCGGGACCGGGGCGGAGGGTCGACCAACCAGGGGCGGCGACCTTCTAGGCCCCGCCCACCGCCAGATAGTGTTTCCCGGTGGCCGCCGCGAGATTACAGTGGGGCAGATGATGGCGGCTGAGCTACGCACACACCACTGTCACCTTCATAATGGCCATAATTGGTCTCTATTTTCACCGCCATACTCATAAATCGAGGGTGTCGCTGCTAACAAGAGCACTGAGGACCTTAGCGGCCTGCCCCTCCCTCCCGCCACCCCCGGCGACCAGATGTGGCGCTGGAGGGGCGGGAGGGAGAGGCAAGGCGCGGGGAAGGTGAGGAAAACTCCTACTTGACTAGAGACACGGCGTTGTTGATCTTGCTCCGAGGACTCTATCGAAGGACCATCCCAGCCTCCCTCTTCTTCCTCCTCCCTTGTTTCTCCTTTCCCTTCTCTTCATTTTTCTTCTTTTGATCGCCTTCATAAGGCAACGGCTCTTCTGTGTGTGTGTGTGTGTGTGTGTGTGTGTGTGTGTGTGTGTGTGTGTGTGTGTGTGTGTGTGTGTGTGTGTGTGTGTGTGTGTGCACGCGTATGTGTTGCCATTCTTATGCTTGTTTGTTTTCTAATTCTTTTTTTGTAATTTTCATTTATTTTTTATATACACTTGATTAAGCTTTTTATTAATTTTCTTCTATCCCCTCTACCTTGTTGTTTGTCTTACTGTCTGTAAGTATGTCTTTATATTCATATCTCTCTGTCTGTCTGTCTGTTTGTCTCTCTCTCATCCTTTATTATTGAGCTTTCTTTTCCTCCTTCCGGAATTCACGCTATTCGTCTCCTCCTCCTCCTCTCCTCCTCCTCCTCCTCTGCCTCCTCCGCCTTGTACAAAATCACAGGCGTCACCCTTAGCACATGTTAACGGGGCCGTCTGGGTTAACCGAGCTGTCACCACCTCAACCAGAAAGTGTCTTAAAGATAGTCATATATCAAGATAATAGCAATGCCAGATAGTTAAGTGGGTGTCATTTATTTCACTGCTTCCTCCGTCACGTGCAATGGTTACAGGTGAAGGAAAATAATAGAATGAAACTTATATTATAAAGGTTATAGATGTAATTGCAATGGATGGCGTTGTACTCTGCGGGAAGTGAAGCGGTGTGTGTGATCGGTGGAAGTCTGCGTTAACTCTACGGTTATCACGCACCTGTTTTCGTTATCAAATTGCCGTGTTTATTTTTTGTTCAAGCGGTGAATGCTCTCACTCGTTCACCACGTATTGCTAAGCACATGTTGGCAAGAAGTAAAGATACATACACTATTTATAAAGTAATAGTAATACATTTCAGTAAGATCTTAACTATTGTTGGCTGTTTTTATAACTATTTTTTACCCTACAAATTATTACATGCAAAGCTCTCCATTATAATGTATCGTATAAGTTTATCCATCAATTGCACGTTATAGTTAGATTCTTACATCTCTCAAAATTGTATGCCACGAAAATATTAAATCATTTGAGGAAATCGTTAACCCGTCAAGTGCCGTATTTTATTTTCATTGGTAATTCACTTAAGCAGGAGTAACCATCCATTCTGCATCTTATAGTAGTGTTTTGAGCACATTATTTACTTGCTTGTTGGAGGCACTTTTAAAATACATCATGTTGTAACGAGAGAGAGAAAAAAAAGTCTTCAAACCTGTTCACTTCAACTTACGCAAATAAATATAAAGAGATTATCATACACCCCTAAAAAAATATGTTACCCATTAAATAAAACGAGCATTGAGTTTGACATTTACCTCAACTATAATTTTGCAAACTGCTTGATTCTCACCTTAGAATAATATTTAGGCAATAAGAAGGGGGGGAAATATAAGTTTCTAAAAAGAGAGAAGAGAATGACCTCTCAAAAAATTGTTCAAGAAAAAGGGGGAATAAAAAGTTCATCTTACGTAATGGAAGAACATAAATAAATCATAGGAATAAAAACAAAAAAGCAAGTGCCCAAGTTATAGATTGAATAAATGTTTTGACCTTAAGAGGAGAGGAAAAAGAGGACAATATCTTCCAGGTTTTGCTTGAGTCGTAAATTACAGGTTCAAGTTAATAAAACCAGGAATGTATTTATAAGTGTGGAAGTACGAAGAAGCTTATATAAGGCCTGAGCAGAAGAAGAAAAAAAACATGTAACAGAATCAAAACACACACAAAGTTCAAGCACAAGTTATAAACAGATTAAAATTCCCCTTGACAAACAAAAGAGGATCAACATGGCGCTTCAGAGCATCAAGTGAAACAATATAATCCTTAGTAATCAAAGAACTGCCTCTCTCGCCCCTAACACTACCACACTTAAGGCCTGGGTTTGTCAATATCTCTAATTACTTGTTGCGCTCTCTCTCTCTCTCTCTCTCTCTCTCTCTCTCTCTCTCTCTCTCTCTCTCTCTCTCTCTCTCTCTCTCTCTCTCTCTCTCTCTCTCTCTCTCTTTTTCTCTCTTTTGCTATCTCTTCTCCATCGTTTCACGTTTCCTCTACCTCCATTTCTCCCTTCCTTCCTTCTTCCTCCAGTGCTCAGGTTTCCTCATATGAGAAGAGAAAGAGGAGAAAAGAAAATAAGCAACAGAGGGAAGTATAGATAAAGAGAAGGAGCAGGATAAAGAAGAGGAATAGGAAGAAGAATAATAGCGGGAAAGGAGAACAAGTTTAATTGAAAACATGAATAAACGTATATAAATCACACACACATACACACATAAATAATATTCACACTCTTATTCAAACTCTCCTTCATTTCCTACACAATCTTTCTTATGACATGCAATCAATTTTTGCTTGAGTGTTCTAATCTTTCCATTACACATGAAGCGCTTCAGCCATAAGCTTCCTCGTGAGTGAAGTTTCCTGTTCTTTTCTTTGTGAAGTTTGCTACGTAATTACCGGAACGTGTATAATTTAAACAGAACTCTTGCACGTGCACAAAAATACTTCATACGTACGTCAACAAAAAATTAAAACTCATGTAGCTCGTTGTTATGCTTCATGGTATTGTTGTTTTATCCACTTGACCGCAACTTTGCCGACACACAGGTTACATTATTATACACCTGACTCGCCTTTTGATTTGGATTATTCGTGTGTCAAGGATTATAACGCTGATGCAAAGCCGCTGCTGTTTTATCTTCAATGATTCTGAATTCAATTGATTTATATATTGATACACAGACACACAGATAATTAAACAGACTGATAAATTGATATATAAGTAGGTAAATGGATGGACGAGGACAATGACAAATAGATACATAGACAAATATATAAGTTATTGTACTGTATATATCGACTTTCATCAAATTAGTTATTACTGAAGATGCAAAACTACCTCAACCTAACCAGTGACTCTTGAAACTATGCTAGTCTCTGCCAATCTTTGTTATTAAATTTAAAAGAGTTTCCTTGTGTAGACCGACCAACCTTCTCAAGTCTTCTTATTCTAATGAGCTTTATTACGTTTTTAACTCTTATTTTCAGTCGCATATCTTTGTCTGTCTCGTTTTCCTTGTATTACGCAGTGCTGTATCTTGTGGTCT
>JAPQNM010000017.1:12966606-12974106 GCA_029783475.1 Metacarcinus magister
GCAAGAGAGCGAGAGAGAGAGAGAGAGAGAGAGAGAGAGAAAGAGAAAAAGAAGCTCGACTGGATGTGGTTAAGGAACAATTGATTTTTATTCGACATATATTTTCATCACGAGCTTCCACAACTCACTGATTCCATTTTTTTTCCCATTCAGTGGCTATGACGAGGGCGGGACGAGACGGGGCGGGTAGGGTAGGGGAGGAGAGGGGAGGAGAGGGGAGGAGAAGGGAGAGGAGCAGTGGCGAGCTCCATCCCCTTCCTCTACTCCTCTCGTGTGTGTGTGTGTGTGTGTGTGTGTGTGGGTGTGTGTGTGTGTGTGTGTGTGTGTGTGTGTGTGTGTGTGTGTGTGTGTGTGTAAATGTTTAACAGCTCATGAATGTCTAGACAAGTCGACACAGGCTCACGATGAAAGCCAAGAATTGAATAGCGCGTTAATACAATGTTACTTGAAAGTTGCTGGTCGAGTCTCACACAAAAGGGTTGCAAAGATGCCGTCTTGTCGTGCGATGTTTGAGGACAAGATCAAGGCTTTTCCCTTCAACAGAAAACAGTGGATCGTAACGAAGAGAGTGGCGAAACGCTGCAAGTGGAGTGCCGTAGGGGGTCTTTCTTTTCTCCGCTTCTGTTGATAGTATAAGTATATTAACAAACTTCCTTCAGTTATAAGAAAGGTAATTGTAGTTTTGGTTCTACTGGGATTTTTTATGTGATTGATCATAGAATAATGTTTAAACTGATTCGAATAATATTGATTCTTGGACTGACGCGTGCCTGCAAAACTATTGTCTGAACTGAAGCGAATTTACGAAACCTATGAATATCATCGTGGATAATAAAGACAATAGAGTAGCAATTGTGGAAATAGATAGCAGACATAGAAAAAAAATGTATATAACAAACATGAAAGACACGAAAATATCCTCAGCAAGACTGTTGGCAACTATAACACGCTTCCAAATTGTACCATTAGTCTACAACGATAAGAGTTATGAATAATATATGTAATTTGATTAATAACAAGGTGTGTGATGAGAGAATGCGTTTAAAATCCCGTCATTGACCGTACGACCTAAAGCTGTAAAAGTGATGTCACCGAGCTGGAATCACAAGTTGCAGTGGTTTTTCCAATGAGTCGTGCGCAAGGAGCTGCGTAAAGTCACCCCTTAAATATATATTTTCTTTAAAAACAACCGTAGAGTTTTCTATTTATATCAATGAGTAACTACGATAATATATGTTGCAGCCTTTGTGGTGTCTTGTGGCTGAAGGCAGCTACGAGACGAGCCTCTTTGATGCATATGATGAACGTAGATAGAGTCAGACTTGATATGGATGACTAGTAGAGGAAAATGTATTATTTTACATCTTCACCAGAATGCTCTAGAGAATTCAGGGTTATATTTTTGCATTACCTGATACATTCTGAGAAGATTTTCTTAATTACATTTCCGTCGCAAATTCTTAGTTTGTGAGATATTCAATGATTTCTGTAAGACCTTCTCTTCGAAAAATAAAGTTTAGTTTGGTTTGAACAAGGTTCTGTTATTTACCATTGTAGGTTAAGGTTTGGTTATATTAGGTTATGCTAATATAGAAGATATCATATGTTCTCTATGACCAAAAGTAGGGAGTTGGATGAGGTGAAGACGTAAGACGCAGATGTAAAAAGACGCCATTATGGTGAAGATGTAAAATTTTATCGTGGAAAAAATAGTAGGTTGTGAATAGCGAAAGGAAATAAAGTTAAGAGAGGTTTTCGTTTTCGTGGGGAGATGCATAACACGAGACATATGCTGCAGCCACTGACTACCCTCGAGTTTGGCTTAATCTTGAGGTATACTAATTTCCCACCGTGTTAGTGACCAATACACAGCGATCATTAACCGAATTACCACATGTGGCTTGTAATCACACTCACAAACCCTATGTGGAAGTAGAACTTTGAGGTTTCAGCATTTACAAGGGTCAGAGATATGTTTCCCAGAACCTTTGCATTCCCTGTTATATATTTGTTTTATAAATCCTAAAATGATTTACCATACAGAATCTAGGAGGGGTTGGGGTGGTTGCATAGTGATGGGCTTCTTGTTCATGGCCATGTTTTATCTCTTCATCTGGAAATCCGTGAACCGTCGCGAGCGAAAGTCTAAAGGATTTCAGATGGTACAACAGCAGAAGAAGGTGGAACAGCCGAAGAAAGCGGATAAGGTGTGTATCTACCTTTCTCCAGAGGCTGAGGAGAGTGAGCTGCCTTCCCTCACAGAGCACACCGCCGTTCCCCTGCGAGGCCACAACATACTCCCAGCCTTCATCAACGACCATTATTGTGAGATGTTCGTTGACTGCGGCATCACCTCGGCCATCATGAAGTACCAGGCGGCGAAGCGGCTTGAACTTCTTCAACTGGCCACCCACAGCAAGACAGTTCAATTGCAGATGTGGACCGAGAAGGTGATGTCCGTGGTGCAGGTGTTGGAAGCAGTGACTGTGAGGCTGTTCGGCGGCGTTTCCTTCCCCTGCATATTCCTGGTGGGGCCCAAACACTGTCCAATCAACTCCTTGGAGGGTGAGATCTTCCTAGACAGTGCCACACTCCGCACCAATCACGTCATTCAACGCATCTCCTCCGCCTCCTCCACACTCTTCTTTCCCAACCCCTTGCCTAAGTGGAAGCCCCGTGTTAGCCCCGACACCATTTACGAGCTAGCCAACGCACACCTTCGAAAGGGCCTGGAAGAAGGTCAAGTAAGAGTACTCGTGGACACAGGCGCACGATTCCTCTACTGCTCAAACAAGTACCTGATGGCGCCTGTACATTTAGTGGTGGCGGAAGGGGTGGAACTCTTTGCTGGAATAATGTGGGTTTGTCCCACTACATACTATGACTTCATCTTTGGTACAAAGCTGCTGTTCAGGTATAACTGCGTCCTGGACTTTGCCAATCAATACCTGTACTTTCATACCGAGAATGATGGTGTGTATCGCGCGCAGCTCACCAGTAGAACACTTACTTAAAGAGCTGAGGATGAATTGTGTTACTATTAATTTATAATGTCATCGTTTTTGTAACATCTTTGGTCGTGTTATTCATATTTTCAAACTGTCTGTTGTTGTTTGACATTGTGTATCGTGAGGTGAGTGTGTTGGTTGTGTTGGATGTGGTTGGGGTGGTGGTAGTGGATCGTTGTGTGGTTGTGGTGGTTGTGATTGGTGTGGTGGCAGAAGGGTTAATGAAGGACGAATTAAACACATTTTTTCAGGTGTTCAAATCCACCTGTAGCACACACCTGAGTTTTATTGACTACCTCCCTCATCCCTTCTAATCTCCTCTCTTCCTCATCACCACTACCACCATAACCCCAAGACTCACCCACCAAGACCACTTGTTCCCCTTCCCAACCCACAGTATTTTGTCACCCTTTCCTCTTCTCCTACTCACTCCCCTTTTTCCTTTTCCCTTCCTCCTTCTACCCTTTAGTTCTTCTTTCTCCTTCCTCTTGTGATGTATTTTCTCTCAAGGGACACATCAGTAAGAAGAAAAGGTCAGTTTGATGTTTGAAAATATAAAATAGTAAAGTTATCCATTTTATATTTTCCTTGAGAGAAATCCTGTATAGAATATTTTAGGGTAAGCTGTATTATTCACTACTTCTCAAACATGTGAATCTGTTTTGCACATGATGAGCTTGATGTGTTTGCGAATGCTTTATAGTGAAAACCCAACTTTCTTATCTTGAGTTTTCTATCACTATTGAAGTTGTCTGCTGGGGACAGGGAGGGACGTTATGATTTTTATCTTCCTTGAGAGTCCTGATGAACCTTGGTGTGTTGATACTTTACCTTCTCCTTGCTTCCCATTCTTACTTTTCTTCTAATTGGATTTTCCCTAAAGCTAAAATTTAGACATCAAGCTCCCTCTATTGACAGCAAAATTTGTCTCCCTGATGTCAGTGGAATACGAAACTAAGTCGATGGTTTGCAATATTCTTTAATCAGAAGCGAAGCAAATAATATTGTTCTTGGACAGTAAGTTTGCGTGGTCTGCGTCCATGGGTCAGCGGCGAGTGAGGGTTCTGTTACCAAGGATGCCCTCCGAAGTGTCCCTTGTGTCCTCCTGTGTAGCCGTGACGCTCATAGCTGTCGTCACGACCGTAGCTTGAGTCGTGGCCAACGGTATGCAGCTTCTTGAAGATAACACCGCCGTGATACCCTGCAGTGGCCATGTACACCTGCATCAGCACCAACAGCACCGCCACCATCATGCAGTACAGACGCGCCATCTGTCAATACACGTGATGATTTGATACCCAAACAAACTTCAGTCATATCAGAGTTTACTTAATTTATAGTTTCAGTACAGACAAGTCGAAAAAATATTTTGGTAACCTGATTGGTCATGAAAAATACATTGTTTACTACCTTATCTATCTTCTTATCATTTAGCTGTTTTTGAGAAGTAAATATTGTTGTGAAAATTCTGGGTCTAACCTTATATATATTTGCCAGTCTACAGGAAACGTAAAATAAAGATTAATGCTATTGAATTGCATGACTGCTTTTAAATGACTCTTAAGTGTTGAATTGTGACGTTTACCAACCTAGAGATAAGAAAAAACATTACATACTCTACTTATCTTTACTTACTTACCTGTTTCAATTTAAATGATATGTATTAAAACAAATTATGGGTTACTAAAGTCACCTATTGCATTATTCCCATAAGTGTCGAGTACCATGAATCTCAATACCTTTCATTTAATAATAATCAACCTTTACCTGCCGATTTCGTATGGTTTCCCCTTAAATACAAACTGAGACACATTGACTTTTTTTATTTCCTCTATTCAAGTTCTCAAGTGACCTTCTCATGTTATATTACCGTTGCTACTCTGTCTGGGTAAGGAGCGTCAGGATACCTTTCTTACTATATCCGTCTGACTGAACCCCAAGCTACAGGCAACTCAATTCCCTTAAGAGGAGGTTCACTTACTTCAAGTTGCTGGGCTTCGTATGGAGTGAGTGTGAGGAGTCTGTGGTCTGGAGCTGTATTTATACATCCCTGGTTTCGTTTCCATTTCTCCTTCCCTCTCCCTCCTCCTCCACCTATAATTCCTCCTCCTCCTCCTCCTCCTCCTTCTCATCTTACTTCTTGGAAATTTCCACTTCACTTCTTTAATTTAAATTTTATTTACCCTTTATTTTTTTTTCATTGCAGGAAATATTTTACGCAACTTTGTTTCTTTTTTATACATACTATATCATAAATCTCAGATTCACCATTAATTTACCTCCAAAAAGACTAATAACAATCCCTAACATACAACTTTATGAAACACTTGTGGGTTCGCGTAGAAAGAAAGATTAATACACGTACATACCATATTTATTTATTTCTTGATACGGACACAGCCTGACCTTGAATAGAAAATAGATTATATGATCTTGTATTACTGATCGTGACTGAAGGTGGAGGGCGGGAGCGGCGGTAAGGGCAACGAGGATCTGTGATAAAAGTGGAGGTGTTGCATGATGGTGGTGGTGGTGATGGCGGTGGTGGTGGAGGTCATGGGTGGTATGTCCTTGGTAATGTAACGAGGATCACGTCGTCACAAAGTAGTTTCCATGGAGACGTGAAATACTGCGACGAGGAATAACACTTGTATAAATCTCGTTCTGAACACGTTACTATCCAGGAAGTCAGGAATTCTACTTGTGTGCTTCCCATTTGTACTGACAAGCATTATTTTCTCATTAGTAATTTTCAATAAAGTACACGAGACAGTTTTTTTTTGCATGATATAGATACCACCACAATACATATAGTAAAAAGTATTACTTAATTATCTCACTTCAGTATGTGTGTTCATACATTCATGAAGGTCACACAAGAGGAGAGACTTAAACAATTATAAATAAATTCTTTCGGTAACTCGCGCCTTACGTAAAAAAGAAAAAAATGAAAAAAAAAGCTGATTTGCATAATGCATTTATTTTTCATGATGGTGTGCACGTCGCCGCATATATGACAAACCAGGCAGGGAAAGCTATTATTTTTTTATATTTTTATTTTATTATAGTAACGTTGAGCCACAGTGAAGGGAGCTATAGAGGGAAGGGAATAAACTAGGATGAGACAGTTATAGTTATCAGTTTATTTACAATGACAGCTGATAAGTTAGTTACTTTGCCACGTGAAGAAGAATATTAATATTACTCATGTATGGTAATAACAATGACAATTAATAGGATAATTAGTTACCTCGATAAGAATGATATAATTACTCATATACAACCATAATAGTGACCGTTAATGTATTAATTGTTTTTCCCACGCAAAAAAAAAAAAAATAATAATTACTCATTTATGGTAATTGCAACGACAAGCAATAAATCAATTACTTCCCCACGTAGAAAAAAAAAAAGTTTATTATATTCGCTACAAACAAGAAAAGAAATAATGGAAACAATTTTCTATACATAAAAGAGAAGTGTCTGGACTCCGCCAATTACCGTTAGTTTGCTGCTTCTGCTGGACACACACGAAATAATGACCTTGAATGCTCCTGTTATAATTTATCTTCTCCTCCTCCTCCTCCTCCTCCTCCTCCTCCTCCTCCTCCTCCTCCTCGACCTCCTCCTTCTCCTCCTTATTCCCTCCCTCCAGCCAATGTCATGAATGTTCTTGCCTCATCTCTCCTTGAACATTTTTTTTTAGCGTACCATCACACTTTTTTTCGTGTCTTATTGTTCTTCTTCTTATTGTTGTTGTTGTTGTTGTTGTTGTTGTTGTTGTTGTTGTTGTTGTTATTGTTATTGTTATTGTTGTTGTTGTTGTTGTTGTTGTTGTTGTTGTTGTTGTTGTTTGTTGGTCTTGTTCTTGTTCTTGTTCTCCATCTTCTTCTCGATCTTCTTCTTCTTCTTCTTCTTCTTCTTCTTCTTCTTCTTCTTATTATTATTATTATTATTATTATTATTATCATTATCATTATCATTATCATTATCATTATTATTATTATTATTATTATTATTATTATAATTATTATTATTATTATTATTATTACTATTATTATCATTATCATTGTTATTATTATTATTATTACCATCATCATCATTACCATTATTGCTATTATTGATCATGTTCTTGTCCTCCTCCTCCTCTCTCCTCCTCCTCCTCTCTCCTCCTCCTCCTCTCTCCTCCTCCTCTTCTCTCCTCCTCCTCCTCCCTCCTCCTCTCTCCTCCTCCTCCTCTCTCCTCCTCCTCCTCTCTCCTCCTCCTCCTCTCTCCTCCTCCTCCTCTCTCCTCCTCCTCCTCCTCCTCTCTCCTCCTCCTCCTCTCTCCTCCTCCTCCTCTCTCCTCCTCCTCCTCTCTTCTCCTCCTCCTCTCTCCTCCTCCTCCTCTCTCCTCCTCCTCCTCCTCCTCCTCCTCCTCCTCCTCCTCCTCCTCCTCCTCCTCCTCCTTAACTCATCCTCATATTACATTTTTCTCTCTCTTTGCTTCATC
>JAPQNM010000017.1:12976606-13041606 GCA_029783475.1 Metacarcinus magister
ATGTTTTTGAAGGAAAACAAGAAGAAAAAACAAGTGTATTTATTTCCATTTTTATATCTATACTAACAATCTAATTCAATATAACAATAGTTTAACAAAACAGGCATCTCTTGAGCTTTCTTTACTACTCTATATATATATGTTTTACGTATACCTGATATTTTTCGAGCTATTTAAATAAACATGATTCCTACCAAAAATTCTAAGGGGGTATTTCATGAAAATTTCATCCAAATGTCGATACTTCCAAATCTGAAGGGCACGCTGAATAGGATTCTGGACTTAAATTTTCTGATTATTTCAAACTGCAAGCGAAGCGAAAAGTTTGGAAGTTACGAAACGACCCCATCCAAAATTTGTCTGTGTGTCTGTATGTGTGTCTGTCTGTCTGTCTGTCCGTTTATCCGTCTGTCTTCTATCTCCTCCTAGACCACTGGAGGGATCGGAATTAAATTTTCAGGGGTCGTAGGCATCACTCCTTAGATGGTTATTATATAATAAAAACATATTGTTATTATGTAAATTTTAAAGTTATTTTTGAAAAACTTTTATCTCGCTTAATACTGGTAGCACATATTCATACTTACCTGCCACAGGAGACACCTTGACCTACTTCCTACCTCCCTTTCTACCTCCTATCTCCAACCTCCCTTTCTACCTCCTACCTTCTACCTCCAACCTCCCTTTCTACCTCCTACCTCCTAGCTCCAACCTCCCTTTCTACCTCCTACCTCCTACCTCCAACCTCCCTTTCTACCTCTTACCTCCTACCTCCAACCTCCCTTTCTACCTCCTACCTCCCTTTCTAACTCCTACCTCCTACCTCCCTTCCTACCTCTTACCTCCCTTTCTACCTCCTACCTTCCTTTCTACCTCCTACCTCTCTTTCTACCTCCTACCTCTCTTTCTAGCTCCTACCTCCCTTTCTACCCCCTACCTCCTACCTCCTTTTCTACCTCCTATCTCCCTTTCTATCTCCTACCTCCCTTTCTACCTCCTCCCTCCTACCTCCCTTTCTACCTCCTACCTCCTTTCTACCTCCTACCTCCTACCTCCTTTTCTACCTCCTACCTCCCTTTCTACCTCCTACCTCCCTTTCTACCTCTTACCTCCCTTTCTACCTCCTATCTCCCTTTCTACCTTGTGAAACACATGGAAGAACTTTCTTTCCTGAACGAGCAGTTTGGGTATGCTGGGTGAGGTTTTTTTAAATTTCATGGTCACCCAGCATGTCTATTTATTTAATTATCAAATCAAACCCTTTTTCACCCCTACTTGTCTATTAAGAATTATGGAATTATTTAATATTTCACTTAACTGAGCGATGCTGGTCTCCAAGACAAAAATGCGAGGGAGTTCAGTTGAGTTACCTGGAATGGAAGGATCGTCTCCTAAAGCGTGCCACATTTCCATTTTTCACTTGAAGGCTGTACCAGGTAGGACTGAAGATGATGATAAACACTTGGTACCTGCTTAAAAGTAGTCATATGTACCACGCACAGACACATTTGAATGACATCACATATTCAGTACTCTTTTAAACACCAAACACGAGGGAGAGAGAGTGAGGGAGATGTGTGAGGGGCAAGGATGTGTTGGTGTGTACATGTCACACCTTACAGACGGACATCGTCAGACATACAAGTGTTTCCCGTTCACCATTAAAAAGAAAACGTAAATCATGCAAGTCAAAAGGTAAAATCAAAGATACGTCGGAAAGAGAGAAAGAGAAAAAGAGTAAAATGATTTAACTTAGACCTATGAATAGCCATTTCTTTACTTGGAACAACATTACAACATCCATAGATAATGCTACAAAGGTACTGAGTGGTATGCTAATCAACCTTGAGCTAAAGCGATGTCACAACACTCAGAAAAGACCCAGTATATGAAAGCCACACGACCAGCTCATCCCAAGAGAGAATCATCCTCCATAGGACCCCGAAGGAATGCTGAAGGACTTACCAGGTGTTGTCAGGATATCAAAGAGAGAGTAAAGGATACGAGAGGACATGCAATAAGTGTAATACCAAGACTCTGTGACAAACTGAGTAAAGAGAAAATTGATACATATACAGTTTAAACTAAGAAAGTTTACGTTTTATTCTGCTCTACTGAAAACGTTAAGAAAATTCAATGGGAAAGTAAATGAAACTGCAAAGGAAAAGGGAATAGGAAAATTATGGACGGAATGAGGATGAGGCATGAGAAGAATGACGCAAGAAAAGTAGAGGATAAAGGGAGAAGGAGGAGGCTGAAAAATAAGCTTTGTGTGGCAGAATTCTTTTCCTCGACCCAGAAGAAAAGACAAATCCATAAAATTCATAAATATTTACCATAATATTTACCGATATTTCTAAGTATTACCAAAACACGATGCGTCTCAGCCTTACCTCGCCTACTTAACCCTTGCAACTACCTTATATATGAGAAATAAAACACATGGGTGGCACGTGCAATGCATTTAATCAACACTTAACAAACAGGGTACTTGAAAGAAAAAGGTCATCTGGAGGGAGCCGGATACAGGACACTAGAGGTTAGTATCAATTGTATTTATATTTATCATACCCATAACCACCTTCATCACTTCCTCCACCGTATCCACCACCGCGTTCATAGCTGCGTTCGTAGTTAGCATGACCGCCGTAACTGTACTCTTTCTTCTGGGAGAAGTAAGGTCTGTGTGCCTCAGACATACAGACATGAAGCACTACCACCAGCACCACCAACACCATCAGATAGCGACTACTCATCATCTGTAGAGAGAAACCACATGAGACTACCACTGTGAGAGAGAGAGAGAGAGAGAGAGAGAGAGAGAGAGAGAGAGAGAGAGAGAGAGAGAGAGAGAGAGAGAGAGAGAGAGAGAGAGAGAGAGAGAGAGAGAGAGAGAGAGAGAGAGAGAGAGAGAGAGAGAGAGAGAGAGAGAAAGAGAAAGAGAAAGAGAGAGAGAAAAAAAAGATAAGATAAGATAAGATAAGATAAAATAAGATAAGAAGATACGATAAGATACACTTTATCATCAAATTGCACATATTGTAAAATGAGAAATTCTTTGTGGTGGGAGCTCATTAGAAATAGTATTAAATTAAAACACAGAGAGAGAGAGAGAGAGAGAGAGAGAGAGAGAGAGAGAGAGAGAGAGAGAGAGAGAGAGAGAGAGAGAGAGAGAGAGAGAGAGAGAGAGAGAGAGAGAGTTCTTACCTTGCTTAGTGTTAGTTGAGGACCTGCGATGGAATGATGCTTTCCTTCTCAACACTACCTTCTTATATACTCTACCAGCTGCTCCTTCTCCTCCTCCTCCTCCTCCTCCTCCTCCTCCTCCTCCTCCTCCTCCTCCTCCTCCTCCTCCTCCTCCTCCTCCTAGCAACACCATTTTCATTTTAGCTATTTTTTTCAACTATAAATATGCTACCCGAGATGGCTTGGTCCAGTTCCTTGTTGGGGAATTCGGAGGAATACAAGGGAATACAAGGGAATACAAGGGAACACAAACAGCAACAGACCCTAGGGTCCCTGCGAAGGCTGTTTGATATAACTACTCTACACCAACTACTTGAATTAGAGAAAGGATAGTACAGTGGAAGGCTCCTCTCCTCCCACCCATCCCTCCAGCCGAAGCTGGCAGGAAAATAAGTGATACCATGTAGTATAGAAAAACTACATGTAATTTTCGAGGTAAGTGTGAAATAGTAAAAAATTTAAATAGCGGAGGATACTATACTATACTATACTATACTATACTATACTATACTATACTATACTATACTATACTATACTATACTATACTATACTATACTATACTATACTATACTATAATAGACTACCACTAATGTTGGTACAGAATCGCATGCTCATATCAAATGGGAACTGGTGCAGTAGACACAGACCAGTAGGAGGAGGAGGAAGAGGAGGAGAAGGAGGAGGGAGGAACAAGAGTTGGGTGACCTCCAGTACGTTGGGGAGGGAGAGAATTGGTTTGGTTGCCCCTCCTCCTTACTTGTGGCGGTGGTTGTCCATTTGCTATTTCGTTGACCTTTTGTTAAGTGAGAGAAGATCAGGTCATGAAACTTGGAAAAGAACCACGCGTGTGTGTGTGTGTGTGTGTGTGTGTGTGTGTGTGTGTGTGTGTGTGTGTGTGTTTGTGTGTGTGTGTGTGTGTGTGTGTGTGTGTGTGCGTATGCGTGTGCGTGTGCGTGTGTGTGTGCGTGTGCGTGTGGGTGTGTGTGTGTGTGTGTGTGTGTGTGTGTGTGTGTGTGTGTGTGTGTGTGTGTGTGTGTGTGTGTGTGTGTGTATAGGGGTGTTGGGATTTCAAGAATATATACGTAGTTTAATTGCTGAAGACCATAAAAAAGTAGGTAAATTTGTGTTCTAGTTTTTGTGCGTCTTTATGTACGTATATCCATCATGTATGTGTGTTGTATGTGTATGTATGTATATGTATAACGTCCCAATAACTCTTACAGTACTATTAATGTTTTACAACTAACTTCCTCTTACAACTATTTCCTTTACTTCAACTTCTTTCCGTCATGTCACGATTTTCCTTAGCTCATGAATTACTATGTTATATAAGAAACGATTTTTTTCTCCTTTCACCTTCCTTCACCTTCAACCAAACATCCGCCTCCGATGTGTCTCGGGATATTCCCCTCAAATGGAAAAAAAAAACTTGAAACTTGCTGGGGAAACACACACTCGGTGGTGGAGGTGGAGGTGGAGGTGGAGGTGGAGGTGGAGGTGGAGGTGGAGGTGTCGGGGGTGGATGGAGTGGCTGGGTTGGGAGAGAGATGCAGCCTGAAGATGGACGAGTCACTGAGGTTATAACAGTAATACTAGTGTTTTATGTCATGTAAAGTGAACGACCGATGTCACAAACTGTGATTTGCGTCTTTTTTTTTATACAGCTCATGACTAACTCAATGGTATGAACACTCTTGTTATTTGTGTTTTGTTTATTATATTTCAATGACGTTGCATTGATGTTAGTAAACTTAAGAAAAATTCCATTAAAGTATAGTTGAGAGCAAATGATAAGTATCATGATATAACATAAATAATGATATCAACAATAGGTAATATTTTTTAGCTTCCTTTGCCACACGATCCATAGAGGCGGATATAAGCCATCGGATGGTAAAAGCAATGAAGCTTTCCACGTAAGTTTTAATTAAGGAGAAAGTCCTTGATTAACTAGCGTGAGGTTGTATGACAGAGCCAGATAGCGTATGAACATATCTTATTACAAAAGAAAGGGGAGAAGAAAGGAGAGATGAAAGTATGAAGAACAACTTATAAGTCTGAAACAAACGGTGAACGTTGAGAGGGCAGAGTCCCAGGCACTGCAACATACAGACACAGGAGACCAATGTAGGGAAAGCGTGGCTAGGACACAATGAGTAGAACACTGTTGTCTATAGGGAGTGACGTGCCACTGGTATCCGGCATTTCTAGTGTTGTAACGCAAACTGAACCACCTGAATGGGTCATCGAGACTGGGTGAGGAAGAATCTCAAGCTGACTTATATCGACTTAATATAAAGAACAATTATAAATAAAAAATAATGCTATGTATGTCTCCAGTGCGGTGTTATGATAACCTTTAATGGGTTCCTTTTTTGCACTACCTCCTCTGCCTCAGCACCATCCACCTTTCGTGACCCTTCTTGTTCCCATCATTCACTATCTTCTTTACCCTTCGCCTCACCACCTGGGGTTCACCTGCGGCCGTTGATGTTTGAGGCTCCCACTTCCCGGCCGTCGCCGCCCCTCCACGTCCCTCCTGCTGCAACTCCAGTTTGTTGTTGCTGTGCGCATTGCCGAGCGTTGCAAGCCTGGGAATTCCTAGAACCGGTTCCGTCCACTCCCTCCATGCACGCACGCACACACACACACACACGCGCGTACGCACACACACACACACACACACACACACACACACACACACACAAACACAGACACAGACACAGACACAGACACAGACACAGACACAGACACAGACACAGACACAGACACAGACACAGACACACACACACACACACACACACACACACACACACACACACACACACACACACACACACACACACACACACACACACACACACACACACACACACACACACACACACACACACACACACACACACACACACACACACACACACACACACACGGTCCGCTAGCGTAGTGGTTAGCGCACTCGGCTCACAACCGAGAGGACTAGGGTTCGATCCCCTGGGCGGACGGAGATTATTTAAGTGTGTCTCCTTTCACGTGTAGCCGATGTTCACCTAGCAGTGAGTAGGTACGGGATGTAAGTGGAGGAGTTGTGACCTCGTTGTCCCGGTGTGTTGTGTGTGAGTGGTCTCGGTCCAACCCAAAGATTGGTCTCTGAGCTCTGAACTCTTCCATTGGGGGACGGCCGGCTTTCTCGAGAGAGACCAGCACACACACACATACACACACATCCCTTATTCTCCCTCATGACATCTTTCCATGTGAATGACTTGAATCGAATAGTAAATTTGTTTGTTCAGGCAGTTCATCTACGTTTATTTATGTAATTCATATTATTCTAGTGCTTCTAAACAAAGGGTTGTCAGTTGAGGCTGCATGCGTCACGGCCTCCATGCACAACAGTTATGCAGCGTCTGATCACTAAGGCATAATGCATACACATGAAGTATTTATACACTATCTGTGCAGATTAGAAAACAATATAATTCACAGATCGACAAAAAATATTATTGTTTTCTATCTCTCTCTCTTTGTTCTGACATTACTGCATTTTACATGTTCTGAATTCATGTATAGTAACTGTTTCTGGAAGTAAATTTGCAATGAAAAAATTGCACTAAGCGTATTTCAGAATGACGTGGTGGGCATCCTGTAACCTGTTTGCCTTATAAGTATGATTCCAACACGGCTCATCATTAGTCGGCTAAACTATCAACACTATAAAAAAATAAATAAATAAATAAACTGGGGTCGGGCGTGGCGGGAAAAGTGTCTTTCATATGGTAGATGCGACGCAGTAGTGAAGGTAGAAACAAATACCCAAATAACCCGTAAGACGAACACCTGACGCCACTGATTGCATCTACAAAACCGAAGGCAACAATCGGGGAATCCTTGACCGGTTAGCAAAAAGTAGGAATTCTGCAAGTCAGTGTCGATATACGTGGTCAACACGGGAGCCTCAGGGCGTTGAGGTGAGGTGAGGCGAGGTGAGGCGAGGTGAGGTGAGGTGAGGTGAGGTGAGGTGAGGTGAGGTGAGGTGAGATAAGCCTGGCTGTTGGGGACGGGAAGGCAAGAGTTACAAGGAAGAAATAGTCTGTAGAATGGAGAGATGGAAAGGAAGGAGAATAATGAAGGAGGAAGGGAATGGTGGTGATGAGGAAAGAGAGGAACAGGATGAGGGCTTAGGAGGGAGAAAGGAATTGGGAGGGTATGGTAATGAGAGAGGGAATGTAAGTGATGGGTAAGAAGAGGGGAAGGTGGGGAGAGGGAATGGCAATTGCGAGGAAACCTGTTGTAGGATCATCTCCCCTCCCCCTCCCTCCCCTCATCCTTATTTCCTACCTGGGCTGTGGTCGTGCAGCTCCTCCTCCTCCTCCTCCTCCAACAGTGATAATATGTGAAAAAAAAATGTGGTAGAAGTTGTAGTAATAGTATTTGCAATAATAGTAGTAGTAATAATATTAATATTAACAATAATAATAATAATAATAATAATAATAATAATAATAATAATAATAATAATAATAATATTAATAAAATTGATAATGATAATAGTAATAATAGTAGTAATGATAATAATAATAATAATAATATTAATACTAATACTAATAATGATAGAAATAATAATAATACTTATAATAATATAATGATAATAATAATAGTATTAATAATAATAATTATAATAATAATGATAAAACCAATAACAATAATGATAGTAATAATGATAGTAATAATATATATACCTCTCTATGTAGGATATATATACCTCTCTATATAAGATATATATACCTCTCTATATAAGATATATATGTATATATATATATATATATATATATATATATATATATATATATATATATATATATATATATATATATATATACACCTCTATACAAGATATATATACCTCTCTATATAAGATATATATAAATCTCTATATAAGATATATGTATACCTCTCTATATAAGATATATGTACCTTTCTATATATGATATATATACCTCTCTATATATGATAGATTTATATATATATATATATATATATATATATATATATATATATATATATATATATATATATATTTCTATATTTAGCGAGAAGCAGGTAATTTCACAAATAACTTTAAAATCTAAATAATAACAATATGTTTTTAATATATAATAACCATCTAAAGGTTGATGCCTACGACCCATGAAAGTTTCATTCCGATCTCTCCAGTAGTCTAGGAGGAGATAGAAGACAGACAGACAGACAGACACACATACATAGAGACACACAAACAAATTTTGGATGGGGTAGTATCGAAACTTTCCAATCAACTCGCTACGCTCACAGTTTGGAATAATAATAATAATAATAATAATAATAATAATAATAATAATAATAATAATAATAATAATAATAATAATAATAATAATGATAATAATAATTAAGTAAATAGACATGCTGGGTGACCATGACACCAAAACCACTCACCCAGCATACCCAAACTCCTTGCTACAGTTTGGGTAGTTGCTACAAAACACATTGCCTTGTCGTCCTAAGACAATCTGAGCCATGGAGTGAAGGATACTGCCTGATGAGTCTTGTACCTCAGATTTTGTCTTGTTGCTGGGATAGGAGCTGCAAAGTAGAGTAGTTTATTTAGGACCTTCTCATCCCCCTCTAAGAATGCACTTTTCAGTTCTGCCACAGGCAGATCTTGGGCACACCGCTTGGCAAACACATTTAGTGTGTTTAAAGCTGCATGCCTCCGCAGCATATTTGTGCACACAAATGTGAATGAATGGTGGGTCACAAAACCATGTGCACGGTCCAATCTCATCAGATGGCGAAAGTAGTCTGCCAAAGTCGGGTTAGCTCGCAGTCGCAGCTTGGTGTAGTCTCCTTTTCCATTGGGAAAAAGATCCGGAATTGCCTTGCTGAAGTAACCTGTTGTGAATTCGGAAATTGGCCGTTGATCTCTAGTAGGCCATTCAACATTTGCTTGTTGGTTATCTGCCTTAACAGCAGCCCTGAACAAAGTCAATAGATTTTCTTGTTGTATAGGCAAGTCAACCGTAGATGATGGTTACCTCGCCGACTCTTCGTTTACAGCAGAATCTTCCTCTTGTGGTATGTTGTGTGGAGAGGGGTCAATTTGGGGGACGGATTGTACAATTGCATTCTCTGGGTAAATTGATACGTTCTGTGTGGGTATCTGAATGTGCCGATAATCTTCGTTATTTTCCTTGAGATATTGGAGGGCAGCAATCAATGTGTCTCTTCTCACCAAGAAAGATCTGGTATAGTAGCATTGGGGCTTTTTAGCACAATTACTGGCAACTCCTCGGGTATGCGGGGCAATAAATGAACAAAGTCAGGGATGTCCTGCTTGAAGATGATGGTGTGACCTCTTGACGCATACGATCTACCCATGTTATAAATGGCGATGATGAGGCAAATCAGTGATATCGCTGACTTTTCAAAAGGTGTGAGGTAGAAAGAGAAGGTAGAAAGGGAGGTAGGAGGTACAAAGGGAGGTAGGAGGTAGAAAGGGAGGTAGGAGGGAGGAGGGAGGTAGGAGGTAGAAAGGGAGGTAGGAGGTAGGAGGTAGGTAGGAGGTAAAAAGGGAGGTAGGAGGTAGAAAGGGAGGTAGGAGGTAGGAAATAGATAGGAGGCAGTAAGGAAGGTAGGAGGTAAGAAGTAGAGAGGTAGGTAGGAGATAGGAGGTAGAAAGGGAGGTAGGAAGTATGAGGTAGAAAGGGAGGTAGGAGGTAGGAGATAGAAAGGGAGGTAGGAGGTAAAAAAGGAGGTAGAAAGAGAGGTAGGAGGTAGAAAGAGAGGTAGGATGTAGAAAGGAAGGTAGAAGGTAAAAAGGGTGGTAGGAGATAGGAGGTAGGTAGAAGGTAGAAAGGGAGGTAAGAGGTAGGTAGGAGGTAGAAAGGGAGGTAAGAGGTAGGTCACGGTGTCTCCTGTGCTAGGTAAATATGAATATGTGCGACCAGTATTAAGCGAGATACAGGTTTTTCACAAATAATTTTAAAATTTACATAGTAACTGTTAGTCATGTCAATTTATGACAAAAAAAAAAAACACTCAACCCACAGCAAATTGCAATAAAAGGTTTTTCAGTGGTTTTCATTCCGACTGGATATACTGATCAACAGAAAAAAGTCTATCAAAATCTAACATCCCGAAATTGGTCAAAACTGTCATTTTCAAGATGGCCACCACCGGGCTTTGAAATACCTAAAACAGCTATAACTTCTTTGATAATTGTGATAGAAACATAATTGTTGGTTCTGGTCCATGATTTTAATGGATCAGCAATCCAATGGTGTCAATGAAATTCAGATTTGATCAGTAGTTAACAAAAAATCCAAGATGGCGTCAAAAAAAAATCCTAACCCCACCCCATTATAACGGATGGCAGTGAGTAATATTTGAGTGTTGAGTGTTTTTTTGTCATAAATTGACCTGACTGCACCAGATAATAGCCAATTGAAGGGGATCGTGCTTAGGCTGGGTGCATTTCACACGTTCATGAATCTGCTTGGAGCAATAGGTACGTTAATGGCGGGAACAGGAGTGAAAACCATCCTGGAATTGGTGTACGGTGAAAATGCGGTAGTTCATATGTTGTCCGGAAAAGGTGTTGAGAGGTCATTCCGTGGCCATCTACTGGTGAGCAAGTGTTTACATCGAATTATTGTGACATCTGTAGTGGATGGAAAACCTGAGGTCATGCTCCAAGTAAAAGAGATTGATAAAATGTATTCATCTTTGCTAACGGGTGACATCTCTCTTGAAAGTCTTGAAGAATCAGCTGCAATTGTAAAGATCATTGATGAACTTGAAAATAAGAAATCTGAACTTGCTGCACAATCCAAAACGAGTAAGCTGTGGCTGGGCTATCAGGAGATGCTCCATACTGCTCGGGCAATGATCAAGGCAGATCGCACTGGGGCTTGGAATGATCACTTGCAAGCTGTTGCTGATGCCTTGCCAATATTTGCAGCAGCTGGACACTACAACTACCTGAAGTCCGCGTATCTCTACGTATAAGAAATGAGTGAACTGGAGAGCCAACACCCAGATGTTTATGAGAAGTTTCAAAATGGCTTCCATGTGATCCGGCGAACAAACCAGTTTTGGACAGACCTCAGCTGTGATCTAGTCGTTGAACAAACACTCATGCGATCACAGAGGAACAGCGAGCATCGTGGACAATGTCAGCCCCCATAACATCGGAGGTCAACGTCGCCATGCAGGACTTTAATGATCTCACATACGCAACAAGCGAACACCATAAAAAAGCAACTGGTGCCAGAATTGAAAGAGATGCATCCGACCTCTCGAAGATAAGCACAAAGCTGAATGCATTTTCACCTTTCTCCTCTGATCCTACATTAAGAAATATCATAAATGGTATCGTGGCAAACGAAGACATCAACGTGCATGAATATGAAGCTGTTGGGAACAAAACCATCGAGAGAATGATTGGACAACCTGTGTTTTCCTTCTTCATCAACAGGACGGAAAAAGCAAAGACCCTGAGAAATTCTACTGCTCTCCAGGTTACTCCTCACAGAACCATCGACTCTAGTGTGCTGTTCCAGCGACTCCTCTTGGTTTTCCAGACAGGTGATGTGTCACTTGAGGACGTGGTGAGTTTTGAGCTCAGTCCATACCCATCATCCCTCTTTGAGGACAACAAGATATTGAGGAAGGCCGACAAGCCTCAACTCGCTCAAGCTGTCAATGACCACTGTACCAAGGTACTGGCATGTGAAGGAACATCTGAAACAACGCCTTCAGCACACCTTAAGACTAAAAGGTATGTGCTTGATGGTGGATCCTTGCTGTACAAGCTCAAGTGGAAGAAGGGAGATACATATGGCAAAATTGCCAGAGCATATGCAGATTTCACAACAAAACACTATGGGACAGCAACTGTTGTCTTTGATGGCTATGGTGCAGGACCTTTGATAAAGGATAACACTCAGCAGAGAAAGGGACAAGCCAAGAGCTATGCGACTGTCAACTTCACCGGAGAAACTGAATTTGACGGAAAGATAGATGAATTCCTATCTGTCAGCAGTAACAAGCAACAGCTGATCGCATTAATAGGTGAGCAGCTGAAGAAAGTGGGCTTCACAGTTATTCAGGCATTAGGGGACGCTGATGTGGACATTGCCAAAACAGCCGTAGACACCACAATTCTGCATTCCACCACACTAATCGGAGAGGACACATATTTGTTGATGCTTTTACTCCATTACTGTATACCAGATAGAAAACCACTATATTTCAGATCAAACAACCAGTCAAGAAGCAATCTGAAAGTAAATGACATCAATCGGATGAAGCATCTTCTTGGGAATAAGTTGTACACTCAACTGTTATTCCTGCTCGCATTCACAGAATTTGAATCAATATCTCACATCTCATGTGTATGGCATTGGGAAGAAACTCGTGGAAGATGATCAAGTCCTCCAGTTGTGTGCAGATACATTAACTTCGAGAGGCGTGAGCCGCGCTGAAATACAGAAACTTGGCAGCCAAACGATGGCCGTTATTTTTGGTGGGGAGAGCACAAGTTCTCTGTCAGCCATGCGTTGCAAGATATTCACAAAGAAGGTCACTGCTGTCTTTCGTTACACCTGAATGTGTTCCCCCAATGGAATCTGCCACCAAGTTTCATCGTCTCCGAGTGCACTACCAGGTCATGGTTTGGATGGGGATGGAGGATGACCTCGATCCATTGGACTGGGGCTGGGGACTTAAAGAATCAAGACAGTCAGTTAGAGGAGAAGAGTTGATGAGACGAAAAGCTTTAGACTCCACCATGTTTAATAAAGCTGTGTGAGTTGACCCCCCCCCCAGACATGAGAGCCATACTCCATACAGGTGCGGATGAGGCCCCTGTACAGAGCAAGCAGCTGAGAGTGAGTGAAAAGTGGACGCAGACGCCATGGAATACCTAACTTCTTGGAAGCTGATTTAACAAGAGAAGAGATATGACATTGCCACTTTAGATTTTTAGTAAAGGATAGACCGAATGTGTTAAATGTGGAGGAGAGGGGAAGTTGAGTGTCATTGAAGAAGAGGGGATAGTTATCTTGAAGGTTATGTCCAGTAGATAGTATCTATCGCTATATGTCCGTATTTGCAGACCTATTTATATTTATCTGTGTACATTCCTACATCAGTCACTTTTGCCATTTATTGTTTGTTTGCATGACTGACTGACTGTGCGTGCGTGCGTGCGTGCGCGTGTGCGTGTGTTGTCACGTACCTCTCTTTATATTTTATTTAGATGTCTAGGGGTATCTAAGAGCCAGTGACAAACTTATATTTATTTATTATAATCCAAATCTCCCGAGCACTTAATAACAATGTGTCCGTCACAGTAATATGTACATAGCTGATAATGTAGTGCCAATCACAACTCCAAGTCACAACTCCAACCAACACAACTCCAACCAATGTATACCTCACTTCCTACCAATCTCCAACCAGTACACAACTCCAACCAAACACTAACTCCAAGTCACAACTCCAACCAGTCTCAACTCCAACCAATCTCAACTCCAACCAATACTACTCCAACCAGTCTATAACTCCAAGTCACAACTCCAACCAGTCTCAACTCCAACCAATCTCAACTCCAACCAACACTACTCCAACCAGTCTACCTCACTTCCTACCACCAACCAAAACACATACCTTTGTTTTCACCACGTGGACCTCCACCACGTTACAGGACCTCAGTCCTCGCCAACCAGCCAAACCCCACACCTGTGACCGAGAGAGAGAGAGAGAGTGTCATAGGGTTTTTTGCCCTCCTTACATATTATTGTAAGTAAGTAACAATAAAATTATTATGTAGAACTCGTGATGATAAAACTGTAGGATATGTACCAGCCTTCCGACACCAACCTCTATTCACTCACCTTCGGAGGCTCTGTAGGGCCTAAGTTTAAATCTTAATGTACCCAGAGTGTTTGCAAGTAAACAAGTAGACATACTTCTTTAGTTTATTTAAATAAGATCACCCTGAAAAAGAAGTCATGATTAAGACTCACACCCCATTCACTCGCTACCTGGCTATAAAACTTAATTGTAAGCCTTACGAGTTTCCTTACTCCACTTAAGACCTTCCTCTCTCGAGGAGGTAGTGTGTACGCGTGCACGCGTACACACGAGGGCGCGAGTGCGCGCGGGAGTACACACGAGGGCGCGAGTGCGCGCGGGAGTACACACGAGGGCGTGGGCGGCTCGCGGGCGTGGGTAGCTCCACCGCTCCACAATACACTCCACTCTCCACCTCAGCTCCACACCCGGTTTCTTCTGCAAAGAAACTCCAAGAAACTCCACCTCTCTCCACACAGCTAGACTCAGAGTCACTCCACTAGCTAGCTCCACATAAAGGCTCAGTCTCACCCAGACGATTCCTCTCTCTCATGAGGCAGGACAAAACCAGACTCCCCTTAGAGACAACTCCACCTAATCCACTTAGCTAAACTCTGGTAGCTGAACGTGATTCCACTTCACACAGCGTGACTCAGAGTTACGTGGCTAGATGGTTCCTACCATTTCCACTTAGCTACTCCACACAAAGGCAACTCCACATAGCTAGCTAAACTCTGAGCAGCTGTACGTGATTCCACATCACACAGCAAGGCTCCACCGCCTCACACAGCAATGACTCAGAGCACGTGGCAATATGGGCCCTCCCATTTCCACTTAGCTACTCCACTCACTAGCTAAGCCTCTCCACACAAAGGCAACTCCACTAGCTAGCTCCACGTGGCTCCACGTGGCTCCTCTTACCTTTACTCCACCTCACTCACCACCTAATCCCCACCAGTTTCTTCCCAAAGAAACTCCACGCAATTCCTCACGCCACCATGCAACTGCAGTCCACCCTTTGGACTATGCAAGATTGCAATGGCGACGCGAGTAACAGCGTGGAAAAAGAATTTCACCCCAACCTGACCTCTCTCAGTCTATGCGCCACACCAACTGACCTCCCGCCCGGCCGGGTCACAACGGCTCGCCGCTACCCAGCTCGGTTCACGGACATGCCACTGACTGCCAGAATGCGACACTCTGGTTGTGTTAATTCGCATAACACAACCCCAAATTAACATGCGCGTAAATGTTACACATCATGCAACTATCTCTACAATTAAGTAGACCTGCTTGCATGCAGAAAATGTCTCCCAGCCTGATAATACCCCCCCCCATGGAGATAAAGCATTTTGGTTTCAACTCGCCCATTGTCCAGAATGCCCTGATCTGATTGGGTCAGGCACGGCTACTTTGTGTGACTCACCGAATAAATATTCGGCTTAAAATTAGCGTCCCCACGTGTGGTAGACAACGGGAAACATTCCAAGCCCTCTCCCAAGGGAGCTCACCTCTGACACGTAGGCCCAAATTTCACCCATGACATTCGCCCCTGCTTGAAAAATTTTTACCAAGGGAAAAAATTTGCCATGAAAAAAACTGCTGCAGACATTTTCTTAACCGTGCACTTATATGCTACCTGGCTCTGGTCATGCAACCTATTAGAATCCAGACACTCACTCGATCATACCTGTGGTGTGTGTCACTCTACCCTTAGCTCAGATGACAAGACGAGGCGCCCACAAGGAAAAACCCCATATTTACGTTAAATTTCATTCTAAGGGAAAACTCTAGGGCACGGCGCCTTGGTCTGGCTTAGGCTTGCTCAGGCTGTTATACCACATTTAATTTCAAGTGTTATGTAGTGCCTGTATGTTAACACGGTGTAGATGGTGAATATGTGGTGTAAAATGCAGGTGTAACATAGTGGAAATAAATAATCCTGGCTACCTGCCTATTTATCCTATTCAACCACGCCATGCAACACACCATGCAACACACCATGCGCCTTAGACACCATGCACGTAACATTGACTGGACCTCACGTTTACTCGCCAGTAAACGCGACAAAAAAAATGCCCTGCACTGCCTCACAACAGTGCCAGTTTCCATTTTTTTTTAGAGGCACTGCCTCTGGTCCTCTCGTGGCAAAAAGCCACCAATGCCGGAATATATCCGGAGCTATCACTAGCTCGTGGCAATATGGGCCCTCCCATTTCCACAGCATCAGCCTGTATGTCACTAACTTGCGTAAGGACAACGTCCAGTTACTTTAACACACTCTGGGTTACATTCACGAGTCCCTGTTCGGGCTCCAATTGTCATAGGGTTTTTTGCCCTCCTTACATATTATTGTAAGTAAGTAACAATAAAATTATTATGTAGAACTCGTGATGATAAAACTGTAGGATATGTACCAGCCTTCCGACACCAACCTCTATTCACTCACCTTCGGAGGCTCTGTAGGGCCTAAGTTTAAATCTTAATGTACCCAGAGTGTTTGCAAGTAAACAAGTAGACATACTTCTTTAGTTTATTTAAATAAGATCACCCTGAAAAAGAAGTCATGATTAAGACTCACACCCCATTCACTCGCTACCTGGCTATAAAACTTAATTGTAAGCCTTACGAGTTTCCTTACTCCACTTAAGACCTTCCTCTCTCGAGGAGGTAGTGTGTACGCGTGCACGCGTACACACGAGGGCGCGAGTGCGCGCGGGAGTACACACGAGGGCGCGAGTGCGCGCGGGAGTACACACGAGGGCGTGGGCGGCTCGCGGGCGTGGGTAGCTCCACCGCTCCACAATACACTCCACTCTCCACCTCAGCTCCACACCCGGTTTCTTCTGCAAAGAAACTCCAAGAAACTCCACCTCTCTCCACACAGCTAGACTCAGAGTCACTCCACTAGCTAGCTCCACATAAAGGCTCAGTCTCACCCAGACGATTCCTCTCTCTCATGAGGCAGGACAAAACCAGACTCCCCTTAGAGACAACTCCACCTAATCCACTTAGCTAAACTCTGGTAGCTGAACGTGATTCCACTTCACACAGCGTGACTCAGAGTTACGTGGCTAGATGGTTCCTACCATTTCCACTTAGCTACTCCACACAAAGGCAACTCCACATAGCTAGCTAAACTCTGAGCAGCTGTACGTGATTCCACATCACACAGCAAGGCTCCACCGCCTCACACAGCAATGACTCAGAGCACGTGGCAATATGGGCCCTCCCATTTCCACTTAGCTACTCCACTCACTAGCTAAGCCTCTCCACACAAAGGCAACTCCACTAGCTAGCTCCACGTGGCTCCACGTGGCTCCTCTTACCTTTACTCCACCTCACTCACCACCTAATCCCCACCAGTTTCTTCCCAAAGAAACTCCACGCAATTCCTCACGCCACCATGCAACTGCAGTCCACCCTTTGGACTATGCAAGATTGCAATGGCGACGCGAGTAACAGCGTGGAAAAAGAATTTCACCCCAACCTGACCTCTCTCAGTCTATGCGCCACACCAACTGACCTCCCGCCCGGCCGGGTCACAACGGCTCGCCGCTACCCAGCTCGGTTCACGGACATGCCACTGACTGCCAGAATGCGACACTCTGGTTGTGTTAATTCGCATAACACAACCCCAAATTAACATGCGCGTAAATGTTACACATCATGCAACTATCTCTACAATTAAGTAGACCTGCTTGCATGCAGAAAATGTCTCCCAGCCTGATAATACCCCCCCCATGGAGATAAAGCATTTTGGTTTCAACTCGCCCATTGTCCAGAATGCCCTGATCTGATTGGGTCAGGCACGGCTACTTTGTGTGACTCACCGAATAAATATTCGGCTTAAAATTAGCGTCCCCACGTGTGGTAGACAACGGGAAACATTCCAAGCCCTCTCCCAAGGGAGCTCACCTCTGACACGTAGGCCCAAATTTCACCCATGACAGAGAGAGAGAGAGAGAGAGAGAGAGAGAGAGAGAGAGAGAGAGAGAGAGAGAGAGAGAGAGAGAGAGAGAGAGAGAGAGAGAGAGAGAGAGACCCCGCTCTCTTCCTTATATATGACCCCCACCCTTTGTGACCTAGCTTGCCCTCATACAACTGTATACCTCCGCCCTCCGCGGACTACACCTCACGTACGCCAACCCAACATTTCCCACACACAAGTACATAACACATCACCCATCTTTTCTACCTACCACATGTATAACTCAACCTACATAGCAACTAACTAACCCCATACATCCTAATCTATACTTATTTACTACATGGTACCCTGGTGACACCCGCGTCTCCCGCATCCTCCTCGTCAAGATGCTAACACAAAGCATAAATGCGGGATCCGCCATTTTCTTACAGCTTCTCAGTTAAATGCACATGTCACATTTAAGTACCATACTACATACTATTATACATATCACTACAGTGTGTGTGTGTGTGTGTGTATGTGTATGTGTGTGTGTGTGTGTGTGTGTGTGTGTGTGTGTGTGTGTGTGTGTGTGTGTGTGTGTGTGTGTGTGTGTGTGTGAAGGGAAGGGGGGTAGAGGGGCAAGGGGGGGACTGAGTACTGTGTATAAGCAATGCTTGATCTCTTTATTCTCTCTCTCTCTCTCTCTCTCTCTCTCTCTCTCTCTCTCTCTCTCTCTCTCTCTCTCTCTTTCTCTTTCTCTCTCTCTCTTTCTTTGTCTCTCTCTCTCTCTCTCTCTCTCTCTCTCTCTCTCTCTCTCTCTCTCTCTCTCTCTCTCTCTCTCTCTCTCTCTCTCTCTCTCTCTCTCTCTCTCTCTCTCTCTCTCTCTCTCTCTCTCTCTCGCTCGCTCGCTCGCTCTCTCTTTCTTTCGTAGCAATGAGTTCAAGTTAAACAAATTTCTATTAAAAAAGTGAAAGGCATAAAATGGTTCATAAACGTGAGGCTTAACGACCTAACAGTTACCGTATATAAGATTGAAAATCCTGTGAAGGTTACATAAGGATATGGAAAAAGGGCATCAAGACCAAAAAGCTGACTTGTGATTATTTACTGTATATTTTAAATCTTATGTTATAGACGCATAGGGACTAAACTTACATATTTACACACAAACAGAGGAGGATGGAGGTAAGATATCTTCACTACATATTGTAGTTGAGATGTTATGGACGCATTGAGACAACACTTGATAATTTCAACACGCACAGAAGAGCCAAAAGACAGCAGTGGTTGGAGTTAAACACATACACTTTTGCACCCACAGGTTGGACCCACAGGTTGGACCCACAGAATCTACTACTGAATGAAACTCCTTCAATATTCTGGGCACCTTGGTTTATCAACCTGTCTTGTTTAGGTATGGGAACTAGTTTATTGAATTTTTTAATTCATTTTAGAGCACAATGAACAAAAATAACGATAACAGTAACATGAATGGTAATTATTACGATGTCCTGGGCGTGGCGGCCGACGCCACCCCAGAAGTAATACGGAAACAGTTCCGCCGTCTCGCCCTTGTCACACACCCGGACAAGAACCCCGATGACGTCAGGGCGGCCACTGTAAGGTTCCAGCTGCTCCAACGAGCTGTGGACACTCTGTCTGACCCCGAAAAGCGGGCGAGATACGACGCCAAGCACCGGAGGCACCAACACCAGCACCGGCAGGCTCGGAAGGACAAGGCCAAGCCTTCCTCCTCCTCCTCCTCCTCCTCCTCACACTCTTCTTCCTCCTCTTCACACTCTTCTTCTTCTTCTTCTTCTTCTTCTTCTTCTTCTTCTTCTTCTTCTTCTTCTTCTTCTTCTTCTTCTTCTTCTTCTTCTTCTTCTTCTTCACACTCTTCTTCTTCTTCTTCTTCTTCTTCTTCTTCTTCTTCTTCTTCTTCTTCTTCTTCTTCTTCTTCTTCTTCTTCTAACTCCCGCAAGTTTTCCTTCTCTTCCTCTCCAACCTATACTTTCAAATACAAAACTACAGGAGCAGAGGAGGTGTCGGCCAAGGAAAGCAAAGCCAGGAAAAGGAGGCGACAGAGACAGAAGCAGCAGGAGCAGCGGAACTGAACATGCCGCCAGGACGTGCCGGGAACTTGTCAGGGCTGTGGCAAGCCGAGGTGAGGCGCCGGGCGGAAATTTCCTATTACCGACATTCGCGTGCGTAATCTATCTATCTCTCTTTCTATACGCCACATAGATAGATAAATAGATAGATTAAAATATTTTAATAACTCGACAATTACGACTTGCTGAGCTGGTAGGTAGGTAGGTAGTTAATTAGTTGTTAAGTAGGTAGGTAGGTAGGTAGTTAGGTAGTTAAGTAGTTAGATAGCTAGATGGTTAGGTGGTTAGGTAGGTAGTTGTTAAATAGATATGAATGTATGTTTGTATGTATATATGTTTGTGTTGGTAGTGTGTGGGTGTCTGTGTGTTGGTGGTGCCTGGGTATTAGTGGAATGTATGTGTGTATGCGAATGTGTGTGTATTGCGTGGAGTGAGTGTATTTGTGTATCTGTGTGTGTATGTGTGTTGGGGAAGCGATTGTGAGTGTGTGTATGTGTGTAGGGGAATGAGTGTTTGTGTTGATGGTGGTGCCTGGGTGTGTTTTGGGGTATTGATAATTGGGGTGTGTTTTGTAGTATTGATAATTGGGGTGTGTTATGGGGTATTGATAATTGGTGTGTGTTTTAGGGTATTGATAATTTGGGTGTGTTTTGGTGTATTGATAATTTGGGTGTGTTTTGTAGTATTGATAATTGGGGTGTGTTATGGGGTATTGATAATTGGGATGTGTTTTGGGGTATTGATAATTGGGGTGTGTTTTGGGGGTATTGATAAGTGGGGTGTGTTTTGGGGTATTGATAATTGGGGTGTGTTTTGGGGTATTGATAAGGGTATGTGTTTTTTGGGTATTGATAAGGGTATGTGTTTTTTGGGTATTGATAGATGGGGGTGTGTTTTGGGGTATTGATAATTGGGGTGTATTTTGGGGTATTATTAAGTGGGGTGTGTTTTGAGTTATTGATAATTGGGGTGTATGTGTTGGTCTGCGTGTATGTATGTGTATGTGTGTGTTGGAAAGAATAAGTGTTGATGTGTGTGTTTTGAGGAGGATGAGTGTTAGAGGATTGAGTGTAGGAGTGTGCGTTAAGGAGAGTGACTGTTGATTTGTGTGTAGATAAGAATGAGTGTTGGTGTATGTGTTCGGGGAATACGTTTGGGTGTAGGTTTTGGGAGATGAGGGTGTTTGTGTGCGTTAGGGGAGTGGGTGTGGGTGTGTTGAGGGAGTGCGTGTTACTCTGAGTTTTCGGGGAGTGAGTATGGGTGTATGTGTTGGGGAAGTATGTATAGATGTGTGTTGGGGGAGTGAGTGTGGGTGTCTGTGTATCGGAGGAGTGTAAGCGGGTATGTTAGGGAGTGAGTGTAAGTGCGTGTGTTGGGACAGTGAGTGTGTATGTGTGTTTTGGGTGTGTGTGTGTGTGTGTGTGTGTGTGTGTGTGTGTGTGTGTGTGTGTGTTGGGGGTAGTGAGTGTGTGTTGAGGGGAAGTAAGTGTGTTTGTGTTGTGGATTAATATGGAGGGATGAGTGTAATGGTTGCTTATGTTTGTGTTGGTGATAATGAGTTTGGGTGTGTGTGTGTGTGTGTGTGTGTGTGTGTGTGTAAGTGTGTGTGTGTGTGTGTGTGTGTGTGTGTGTGTGTGTGTGTGTGTGTGTGTGTGTGTGTGTGTGTGTGTGTGTGTGTGTGGCTGCGTGGCTGCGGGGATTCGGGGCAGCGGGGCCTCGCTGCTACGGAGCCGTGGGGCACCGGGGCTGCGGAGCTGCAGTTCAGAGGAGCTGCGGGGTTGCGGAGCTGCGGGACTGCTGGGCTGCTGGGCTGCGCGGCTGTGGCGCTGCAAGACTTCAGGTTTGCGGGGCTGTGGGGCTGCAGCGCTGCAGGGCTGCGGGGCTGCAGGGCTGCAAAACCGTGGGTCTGCAGGGTTGCGGGGATGTGGGGCCTTGCGGCTGCGGGGCCACGGGGCAGCAGGGCTGCCGGGCTGCAGGGCTGCGGGGATGCGGGGCCACGGGGCAGCGGGGCTGCCGGGCTGCAGGGCTGCGGGGATGCAGGGCTGCTGGGATGCGGGCACTGGGGATGCGGGGCCTCGAGGTTGTGGGGCAGTGGGGCTGCGGAGCTGTGGGGCTGTTGGGCTGCAATGCTTCGGGGCTGCGGGGCTGCGTGGCCTCAGGGTTGCAGGGCTGCGGGGCTGCAGGGTTGAGTGGCTGCGGGGCTGCGGGGCCTACCGGCTGCGGTGCTTCGAGGCAGCCGGGCTGCTGTGCTGCGGGGCCTCCGGGCTCCGGGGTTGCGGGGCCTCAGAGATACGGGGCTGCAGGGCAGTGGGGTCGTGGAGCTGTGGGGTTGCGGGACTGTGGGGATGCAGGGCTGTGGGGCTGCATGGCTGCAGTTCAGCGGGGCTGGCGGGTTGCGGGGCCTCGGGGCAGCAGGGCTGCGAGGCTGCGAGGCTGCAAGGCTGTGGGGCTGCAGGGCTGCAGTTCAGCGGGGCTGCGGGGTTGCAGGGCCTCGGTGCATTTGGGCTGCAGGGTTGCGGGGCCTTGCGGCTGCGGGGTCGCGGGACAGCAGGGCTGCGGGGCTGCAGGGCTGTGGGGCTGCGGGGCTGTGTGCTAGTTCAGCAGGACTCTGGGATTGCGGGGTCTCGGGGCAGCGGGATTATGGGGCTGCGGGGCTGCAGGGCTGCGATGCTGCGGGGCTTCATGGTTGTGGGACCGTGGGGCAGCGGGGCTGTGGGGCTGAAGGGCTGAAGGGCTGCAAGGCGGTGGAGCTGCAGGGCATCGGGGCATCGGGGCTGCAGGGGTGCGGGGCAGCAGGGTTGCAGGGCTGCAGGGCTACAGGGCTGCGTGGCCTCGCGGGGGTAGGGCCGTAGGGCACAGTGGCTGCGGAGCTGCAATTCAGCGGGGCTGAGCGGTTGCGGGGCCTTAGGGCTGCTGGGCTGCGGGGCAGCGGGGTTGCGGGGCTGCGGGGTTTCGGTGCTGCGCGGTTGCGGGGCTGCGGGACTGCAGGGCTGCGTGACTGCAGGGCTGCGGCGTCTCGCGGCTGCAGGGCCTCGAGGCAGCGAGGCTGAAGAGCTGCAGGGCTGCGGAACTGTGGAGCCTCGCGGCCGCAGCGGTGGGGCACCGGGTTTGTGGAGCTGCAGTTCAGCGGGACTGCGGTGTTTCGAGTCCTCGGGGCAGAGGGGCTGCGGGGCTGCTTGGCTGCTGGCCTGTGGGGCTGCAGGGCTGCGGGGCTGCTGGGCTGTAGAGTTGTGGGGCTGTGGGGCTATGGAGCTGCAGTTCAGAGGGGCACCGGGGTGCATATTTCCGAAATCTTCATCACTTTCCCATACACTCCGCCGTCGCCAGTGACGTTGCATGACTCTGCCTCGTAATTGGCTGGCTATGCTCGGCTCTCGCGCCATCCCCCTACCTCCCCCCCTCCCCGCTTTCTCTCCCGCTCTCTCTCTCTCTCTCTCACTGCCTTCCTCCCCCAACCACAGGTTAGGTTTGGTTAGGTAACCTAACCTCCCCCCATAGGTTAGGTTAGGTTAGTAACATAACCTAACCTAACCTCCTCCTCAATTAGTTACGCAGCAGGGCCTCGCGGCTGCTGGGCCGCGGGGCACCGGGGCTGCAGAGCTGCAATTCAGCGGGGCTGTGGGGTTGCGGGGCTGCGGGGCTGCGCGACTGTGGCGCTGCAAGGCTTCGGGGTTTCGGGGCTGTGGGGCTGCAGAGCTGCAGGGCTGCGCTGCTGCAGGTCTGCGGAACCGTGGGTCTGCAGGGCTGCGGGGATGCGGGGCCTTGCGGCTGCGGGGCCATTGGCCAGCGTGGTTGTCGGGCTGCAAGGCTGCGAGGATGCAGGGCTGCCGGGATGCGGGCAATGGGGTTGCGGTGCCTCGCGGTTGTGGGGCCGTGGGGCAGCGGGTCTGCGGATCTGTGGGGCTGTGGGGCTGCAGGGCCTCGGGGCTGTGGGGCTGCGGGGCTGCGGGACTGCGTGGCCTCAGGGTTGCGGGGCTGCCGGGCACCGGGGTTGCGGGGCTACAGGGTTGTGTGGCTGCGGGGCTGCGGGGCCTACCGGCTGCGGTGTCTCGAGGCAGTCGGGCTGCGGGTCTGCGGGGCTGCAGGGCCTCTGGGCTGTGGGGTTGCGGGGCCTCAGGGCTACGGGGCTGCGGGGCAGCGGGGTTGCGGAGCTGTGGTGTTGCGGGGCTGCGGGGCTGCGGGACTGCGGGGCTGCAGGGGTGCGGATTTTGGGGATGCAGGGCTGCAGTTCAGCGGTGCTGCCGGATTGCGGAGCCTCGGGGCAGCAGGGCTGCGAGGCTGCAGGGCTGCAAGGCTGTGGGACTGTGGGGCTGTGTGTGCTAGTTCAGCGGGGCTCTGGGATTGCAGGGCCTCGACGCAGCGGGGTTTAGGGGCTGCAGAGCTGCAGTTCAGTGGAGCTGCCGGGCTGCGGGGCTGTAGGGCTTCGGGACTACAAGGCTGCTGGGCTCTGGGGCTGCAGGGCTGTGAGGCTGCGGGGCTGCAGGGCTTCGGGGTTGCGGGGCCTCGTGGTTTTGGGGCCACGAGGCAGTAGGGCTGTGGGGCTGAAGGGCTGCAGGGCTGCAGGGCCTCGAGGCTGTGGGGCTGCGAGGCTTCGGGGCAGCGGGGTTATGGGGCTGCGGGGCTGCAGGGTTGCAATGATGCGGGGCTTCGTGTTTGTGGGACCGTGGGGCAGTGGGGCTGTGGGGCTGAAGGGCTGCTGGGCTGCGGGGCTGCGGTGCTGCGGGGCTGCGGGGCTGTGGGGCTGCAGGGTTGCTGGGCTGTGGGGTTGTGGGGCTGTAGAGCTTCAGTTCAGAGGGGCACCGGGGTGCATATTTCCGAAATCTTCATCACTTTCCCATACGCTCCGCCCTCGCCAGTGACGTCGCATGACTCTGCCTCGTGATTGGCTGGCTACGTTTAGCTCTAGCGCCATCCCCCCGCCCCCCTTCTTTCTCTCCCGCTCTCTCTCTCTCACTGCCTTCCTCCCCCAACCACAGGTTAGGTTCGGTTCGGTTAGGTAACCTAACCTCCCCCCATAGGTTAGGTTAGGTTAGGTTAGGTAACCTAGCCTAACCTAACCTCACCCTATTAGTTAGGTTTGGTAACCTAACCTAACTAATGGGGGGGGAGGTAGATAGTTAGAAAGAGAGAGAGAGCGGGAGAGAAAGTGGGGTGGGGGAAATGGAGGTGAGATCGTCATTGGGAGGGAAGCAGAGAGGGATGGATGGATGGAGAGGGAGAGAGAAAAGAGAGGTGGGGGTGCGAGGAAGGCACCGAGGGAGAGAATAGGGGGGCGGGGGGAGGGAGGAGGGAGGGAGGCAGTGAGAGCGGGAGAGAAAAGAGGGGGGTAGGGGGCGCAAAACGAGCTGGAGAGAAAGATCAGTAGTGTAGCCAGCCAATCACGAGGCAGAGTCATGCGACGTCACTGGCGAGGGCGGAGCGTATGGGAAAGTGATGAAGATTTTGGAAATATGGCACCGGGGTTGCGGTGGTGGTGGTGGTGATGGTGATGGTGGTGGTGGTGATGGTGGTGGTGGTGGTGGTGGTGGTATCATTGTCGTCATCCTACTCCATATCTAAATGTTGAATATTGAAATTAAAAGAGAACAATGGAGACGTAATGGATACGCTTTTTTTAAGATGCAAAACTATAGATAGAATTGAAGCAGTAAGCGCGGCAGCACCAGTATTGCCAGCTATAGCTGAGATTTATCAACCTACATTTTTATGTTCTTATACATAAAGACAATCGATTTGTACTTATCATGACTGCCATGAAAGCTGCACCAGACGCTCTTCTGAAGATGATACACTGCAACTGCACCACAGCTTGTGACACAGCCCGTTGCAGCTGCACAAAGAATGGACGTGTACGTGTACGTGTACGTCTGCATGTGGATCATGCCAAGTGACGTTTTGTGACAATCCACTAAATCAAGCCTCTGAGGAACTAGGGAACAGTGATGAAGACTGAAATTATACGCTAAACTGTCATTATGTAATGTTCACAAATAACTGTTCCGTGCCACCAGGTGTTCAGTCAATTTGGTTCAGATGGAAAATGTATTGATTTTACGCCCTTCATTTTTTGCCGCCATCTTGGATTTTTTATTAAATACTGATCAGATCTGAATTTCATTGACACCAGTGGATTGCCGATCCATTAACACCATGGACCAGAACCAACAATTATGTTGCTATTACAATTATCGAAGAAGTTATAGCTGTTTTAGTTATTTTAAAGCCCGGTGGCGGCCATCTTGAAATTACAGTTTTAACCAATTTCGGGATGTCAGATTTTGGTAGACTTTTATTCTGTTGATCAGTATATCCAGTCGGAATGAAAACCACTGCAAAACCTCTTGTTGCAATTTGTTATGGGTCAGGTGTTATATCGATTCGATTATGTAATAACTCCAAGATTCAGGTCAAAGTGCAAACCAGAGCGCCATACTCGTAGGTATATTTGCAGAGGACAAGAGGCGAGTTTAGCTGGACGTGGCTAGAGATAATCTGCCGCTGAGGCCTAAGCTAGTGCTGACAGTAGCTTGTATGACTAACACAATGAACTGAACAGAACCCACAACACAACAGTACTCGAACCCCAGAATGGAACGTTCAACAAGTTATTACAGTAACAATATGTTTTTAATGTATAATAACCATCTAAGGGTTGATGCCTACGACCCCTGAAAATTTCATTCCGATCCCACCATTGGTCTAGGAGGAGATAGAAGACAGACAGACAGACAGACAGACAGACAGACAGACAGACAGACACACACACATACAGACACACAGACAAGTTTTAGATGGGGTCGTTTCGTAACTTCCAAACTGGTCGCTTCGCTCGCAGTTTGAAATAATAATAATAATAATAATAATAATAATAATAATAATAATAATAATAATAATAATAATAATAATAATAATAATAACAGAAATATCAATTAACATTATTATCATCATTATCATTATCATCATTATTTCAATCATTATAACATTTATTCTTATCACTTTAATTACTATTATTGTTACTATTAACATTATGATAAATACAACGGGGGAAAAAAACTAGATAAATAAAATAAACTTATTTTCAATTTTTTTTATAAGAAACCTGTTTTGATCTGTTATGGTATTTTGTATTTATTCTGAAATTCCAGGTGGATGGTTGTTATGGATGACTGTGGTGGATGACTGTGGTGGATGTCTATGGTGGATGATGAGGTAAATTAGGTAGTCTGTTTTGCTTGGATGAATTTAATGAGAAGTTTATTGAGAAGCTTTTAAGGGACACCCACATACAATAAATTTTCCTCAGGTGCTGCAGGTGGATCAGAGTCACCAATAGGGGAAATTAGAGATTGGGTAATCCTCTTCATCCCCTTCCTCCCTCACTACCCATAAGAGTGATCTTGTATAGTAATAAAAGAAAAGAAACTGAGTCCAGATTCCTGATCAGCATCCTCGAGAACCCTCTGAACCAGTTTTCATTTATTGTGTAGAAATGTTAACGTAATCTAGCCTTTCTAAGAGACGCACATTCTAACATCTTTATCGTGATAAATCTTGATGTACAATGCCTATATACTACTATATCAAATGTTCTTTTTGCGTAAATCACTGTATTTCGTCTTCCCCCGCCCCCCAAAAACCCCACATTCCCACAGGTCCCCAGGCATGTTGGGGGTGATGACGATATCTTACAATATATATATTTGCGACGGATCCAAAAAGTGTGGGAGACATGTCGCCCTGTTCCCCACCCAACCGAGGCTCCTGCACACAAGGTTACTGTAGCAGCTCAGTGGACAGGCTGGAGGATAAAGCAAATTAGGGAACTCTTGGCTGGGTTGATGGAAAGGCCCATGTCCTTACCCAGTTATTTAGTGCTGAAGCGGCATCTTGCTAATGTGCTTGGTTTGGATATGTAGCCAAAACAAAGCACAGTGAAGTTTTACTTTTCCTGGCAAGCCTTCTGTAACATCAAGATCAGAATCAGGTTTAATATTGTCTTGTCTTGGGAATTTGCTTTGGCCGTGCAGGCTGTGGTGCCACAGCCTCTAGTGCATTCAAAGTGTATACACTTTTTCTTGTTTTAAATTTCTACTATTTGGTTAAGATTAATATTGAAAAAAGATCCACTCACCATCTGTAAAAGCTTTAAGAGGTGATATGGGATGGAATACATTTAGGGAGAGACACATGAAGGCAACCTCGATATATAAAGTTAGGCTGGAACGAATGGAGGATACACGAATAGCATGAAAGGTTTATTTGTGGAATGTAAGGAGCAGTAAGTGGGAGAAAAATGTATGAATATGGTAGACAGGAGTGGCATGCTGGTTATGTGGGTGCATAGATTTTCTGAAGGGAGAGAAAGGGTGTATGAATGGAAGTGGGATGTGAATAAGTGGAAAAGTGAGATAAACAAAACAATGAAAGGTGTGGAACTCAGTAAGTGGAAGACTGAGATGGAACGAAAGAAGACTTTGGAATGGTACAGAGAGAAAGAGGCCCCAATGTATGTAGGGTGGTATGATGGAAGCCTGGGTGGTGATCTTCTCTTCCGAGCTAGGGCACAGTGTATGGATGTAAATGCAAGGAACTATACAGTGTGCCAGATGTGTGACATGAGAGAGGATGAGACAGTAGAGCATGTGGTACTAGAATGTGAGAAGTATGACCGTGACAGAATGGAAATGATGCATGTGATTCTAACAGAAATGAGACGTGAAATGAATGAAGTGATTGAAAGAACTGGAAGGAAATGGATGGTGTTGTTGGTGGGACTATGTGGTGATATAGGATTGCTAGAGTCAGTGCAGAGAAGGATGACCAAAATGATAGAGAGGATTCGCAATTTTAGATATGAGAGGAGACTGAAGCTTTGGAAGTCACACTCACTGGAGAGGCGTAGAGTAAGAGGAGATCTGATTGAATTGTATTTAAATGGGTGAAGGGTTTTAATAAAGGGGATGTAGGAAAGGTTCTTACGGTCAGTAGTCAGGATAGAACAAGAAGTAACAGATTCAAACTAGAGAAATGTAGATTTAAAAAAAGAGAGTGGCAGAAATTGGTTTACAAATAGGTTTATGGATGGGGATGAGAGGTGGATGTAGGTAGTAAAAAATTAAGGGAGTATTAGAGTAACAGGAAATACCACGTGTAAGCTTCCGGGCATTTTGTAGCTTCCTTATATTCTTATGTTCATGTGTCTGGCACTACCTTAGGAAGGTCATATAGTGTGAGGGACTTAGGAGTTCAGGTAAACAGTGACTTGCGCCTCAGGGAACAGTGTATTATAGCTAGAAATAGGGCCACCAAGATACTGGGATTTATTGGTAAGTGTGTGACAAATAGAAGTTCTGACGTCAATCTGAGGTTGTATTTAGCGCTAGTTAGACTCCACCTAGATTATGCAGCTCAATTTTGGTCCCCTTATTATAGGAAGGATATAGGCTCCTTGGAGGCAGTTCAGAGAAGAATGACCAAGATGATTCAGGGGCTGAGAAATTTACCCTACAAAGATAGATTAAAACGTCTTAATCTCCACTCCCTAGAGAGAAGGAGGGCAAGAGGGGATATGATTGAGGTTTTCAAATGGGTAAAAGGAATTAATAAGGGAAACATTGATCAGGTTTTAGAAATTAGTAGTCAGGATAGGACACGTGGAAATGGGTACAAGCTAGAAAAACTTAGATTCAGGACTGACCTAGGTAGATATTGGTTCACTAACAGAGTAGTGAACGATTGGAATAGGCTGGGGAGACACGTAGTAAGTGGCGAGTCAATAGGTAGCTTTAAAAGACGGTTGGATGAGAGTATATATGGATAAGGATGACAGGTGTGATGGATAACTATTGGATTATTCTAAGGATGGGGGACAAGGAACTGCCTCGTGTAGGTCATCAACTGACCTCTTGCAGTCTCATTCTTATGTTCTTATGACTGTGGGGAGACGAGTACAAGGATGATTGACGCGGTGCAGGAGTTTCTGGAGAAAATGTGGTATGCTAGGTGTAGGAACTAGGGCGTGTATCTAGAGTATGCACTTTTTTTTCTGTGCTTATCTTTTCCTCCCCTCACAGGAGCTGCCGATACAAAGACCTAACTTGAGTGAAAAGTCAAAAAGTCACCCGTGACATCAAGATCAACAAAAACGCGATCTTTGTTTACATCACATAGGACACTTGCTTATCCGTGCTAGGGTTTGATTATTATGTGAGTATTTGCTTGTTATTCTCTACCTTACAATCATTCCATTAACACACACACACTTACCCAGCCGCGTTACCACTCTCACCGTGTTGTACTCCGCTCCCAACTCCTGGCCCTGAACGTCACCTTTGACCTGCCCACTCTGCTAGCAGCAGCAGGCGTCCACCCCTCACGACAACCAGCTGTCGGTATTATTTTACAAAACACGCAAACTGTGTGACAAGAAAAACTAGTTCAGTAATAGGTAGTACACATTTTTCTAAGACATTTTTCTTCTATGGATTTTCCTTCGCAAATTACTGCTTCAGAAGTACTTGTGCGTTTTGTAAAACTTTACCATGTTATGTTAGGTTGGTTAGGTTATGTTAAGTTATGGTTAGGTTAAGGTTGTTAGGTTAGGTTACGGTTATGTTATGGTTTGGTTAAGTTAGGTTAGGTTCGTTTCAGTTAGGTTCGGTTATATAAGATTTAAAAATTTTATTACCCAACTCAAGAAAAAATCTTAGGTTGAGAACCCTAACTTTTGGGTAATAAAATGTAAACATTATTTATAACCAAACCTAACAGAACCGAACCTAACCTAACTTAGGTAAATCTTACTAATAGCATCTCCTCACTGATCACCAAAATATTGAAATAGGTGATAAGGTATGTAATGTACAACACGTTTGTGGTGGTTTTATTTGGCCACAGAGACTTTAAAAATCTGGTAGCTGCCTCAAATTCTAAGTCCACACAGATGTTGAGTTATGGTTAGGTTAATTTGTTAGCTTAGGTTACGTTTATGTTATGGTTAAGTTAGGTTAGGTTCGGTTCAGTTAGGTTCGGTTATATAAGATTTTTACATTTTATTACCCAAACCCAGAAAAAAAATCTAAGGTTGAGAACCCTAACTCTTGGATAATAAAATGTAAAAATCTTATATAACCTAACCTAACCTAACTGAGCCGAACCTAACCTAACCTAACCTAATCATAACATAAACGCAACCTAACCTAACAACCTTAACCTAACCATAACTTAACATCTGTGTGGACTTAGAATTTGAAGCACCTACCAGATTTTTAAAGAGCCTCTGTGTCCAAACTAAGGCTGTCCTCCAAATAAATCCACCACAAACGTGTTGTACATTACATACCTTATCACCTATGTCAATATTTTGGTGATCCGTGAGGAGATGCTATTAGTAAGATTTACTCCAACCGAACATAACATGGTAAAGTTTTACAAAACGCACCAGTACTTCTGAAGCAGTAATTTGTGACGGAAAATGCATAGAAGAAAAATGTCTTAGAGAAATGTGTGACACCCTCACAGGACTTCACTAGGGCTCATATGATCGACTGAATCGTCGCAGCCCTAAGCAAAACCAAGAACCAAGAACCAAGATTATTATGTGAGTATTTGCTTGTTATTCTCCATCTTACAATCATTCCATTAACACACACACTTACCCAGCCTGTGTGTTAAAGGCTAGTGAAGAGGGTGATGCAATGGTGGCTTAATCAGAGTACTGTAAAGTTGGTAAATATAACTTGCATATTATGTTACAATTTATTTGTGTTATAAAGAGTTACAAATTGGTGTTACTATATATTTTTTGTGCGTAGGGAAGCCTTGAACGAGTGTAGTGATGAGGGGAAGGGAATATTTGTCATTGATATTCTGTGATCTCACTGAATATTTTAATTATGATCACTAATACTCTATCTGCGTATTTTTTTTGTTATAATCACTAATATTCTATCTTTTACCTGCAATTATACAGAATATATTGTATGATAATCACTAATACTATATCTTTTATCTGTAATTTCACTGAATTTTTTTTTTGTTATCTTTATCTGGCCCTCACTTTAAAAAAAATTTTTTTCATATACTTATGATGATGTGTAGGACACACTACTTATGAAAGGGACAAAGCAACTGAAAAAGAAAGTTCCTGTTGAATATTTGTTTGTTGGTATATGTTTGTTCCAACTAGATATGTCACAGTCATTGGTTTTTATTTTTTTTGTGTGTGTGGTGAAGGTGAATCAAAGCAGATCAGCAACCAATGTAGGTTTACTGTGGGTATGGAGTACACTTGGTAGGTGGGCGTCTGTCCTGTTTGGCTGCTAATGCTGAACTGCCTAACCTTGGTCCTGGTGGCTCCGGGTTAAATTAGTGGTAAACTACCCCCAACACCCCCAACACCCCCAACACCTGCCTTCCATTGCAGTGAAACACCCATGTGCAAGTAACTAATACAAACATGTGAAATGGAGGAGGGCTCTCACTGCAATACAAAAAGATGACTTAAGGTAGCTCCTCATTTAGTACATAGTCAGCGAGGTGCTTTGGGGTGCGTCTCTCAGGTTGTGGTCTGGCTGGGGGCGTGGAGGGTAATGTAGCCCCCTTCCTGCGGCTGCCTCCACAGTCTGTTTCCTAGGCAGCCTCTTCCCTTCTGGGTGTGGCTGGTTGCTCCACACCACACCCAGATGGTCGGAGGTGCCGCCCATTTCTGAGTGTTGCACGCCCGTTGCCATGTAGCTGTATCAAGTATTACCTCGTAGAAGGGGTGTTGACTGTAGTGCAGACGCGGTCCCACTTTCCCGTCTCCTGGTTCTGTACACACATCTGTTGGCCTGGGGTGAGGAGAGTGAGGGGAGTCAGCTCATGCTCCGCCTGGTTGAACCTCGTGGACATAGCTTCTCCAGTGCGCGCCACAGCCCGCTCACGGTGCTGCAGCATCTTGGCCCACTGTCTGCTGACACAGTAGTGCTCTGTGGTGGCGGGTACAGAGTCCCTCAGCTGCCTCTTCACTACCAGCTGAGCAGAAGAGACATCAGTGTCCTGCAGCTGAGTATTCAGATACTGGAGGATGGCTGTAGCGGCTGCATCCAACTCAAGGGAACCCCCGGGGCCAGTGTTGCCCCTCAGGAGTCTCTTTGGTGCACACGCCAAGCTGAGAAAAAATTTTTGTTATCGTCACTCACAAGGTTTGTGCCACCGTCACACAACAGGATTTCCGGGATGCTGAATTTTCTGAACTACCTCCGGAAGGTAGTTATGAGCCTGGAGCTGGTGGAGCTTTTAGGAAGGTGCCTTTTATTAGCCTTTTATTAGCCTTTTATAGATTTTATTATTTTATTTCATTGTATATTTAGTACGTTTTACTGAGTAACCATACATTTCGTTTCCTTGTTTCTGTATAATCTTATCATATATCACTTTTTATCTGTCTTCTGTATATTTTATTATCTTATTTTATTACTTGATTTAGTACATTTTACTCAACAACTTGTTATTTCGTTTCTTTGATTTAGCTTAGTTTTACCATATTTTTGCTAAACGTAAACGTATGTACATGTAAAGAATAACCATTGTAATAATGGAATAAAATTCTGATTCTGATTCTGATTCAACCTCCAGCCAGCAAGTGAGCCTGTTTGCATTAGCTACATACACCTCACCAGCTAGCTGGAACAGGTCAACGACTGCCTGCTGGAAAGGATATGTGGGCGGGGGTGTAGGAGGGAGGGGCTCTACGGGACTGGATGGGGCGTTGATTTTGCATACCTGGCACTGTCGTTGTTTCTGCTCAACCTCGGTGTTGATGCCCACCCATTACACGGACTGCCGGGTGCAGCGTAACATGGAGTCCTTACCCTGATGGCCTGAATGGAGGTTGGCCAGGACTGTGCGGCATAGGGCCCAGGGAATTACCACCCGCAGGTGCCTCTCCTCGGTGGGGTACGTCACTATGTCCCTGTGGCATGACAGGTGCTGCCTCATCCGATAGTATAGGTGTAGTGGCAGCGGTTCCTCATCTTTCCGGGCGGCCAAGTCTCTGGCGGACACGTGTGTGGTGGAGCCTGTAGTCCTGGTCTTGACAGGCCTCCTCCTCCACCATGTATAGGTCCACAACCACACCTTCCTAGTTCTCCAGTACACAGGCCATGGCTGCCCCCACTGATGCGCACATGGCTTCCACGTCTGCCAGATCAGTCTGGTCGGGTTTGCCGCATAGCACGGGGTACCATGAGAGTGCATCATCCGCATGGTTTGCACTCCCTTTAAGATACTTCACACAGAAGGAGTACATGAGGTTTTTTTCCTTGAGGCTTAGCATGTGAAGGTTGGTGATATCCTTCAGTTCCTTGTTCTGGAATATCTTGGTGAGCGCATGTTGGTCTGTGATGAACGTGAGGTTTGGACAGCCCAGGAGGAAGAGCCGTGTCTTTTTCAAACACCAAGTGATGATGAGCGGAGGGCCTCACCCTTCAGCGTAGAGTAGTTCTGCTCTGCCGGCGTCAGGTGACGGCTGCCACAGAGTGCCAACTTCCAGCTGCCCTTGCAACATAATGGAGTTTCTTGTGACACACACTGGCAGTATTGTTGCATGACAACAAAGCCGATGCCAAGCCTGCTGAAGTCTGTGAACATACAACTGGAGCCCCTCAGCTACGAGCTTGCAGATGATCTGTAGACCCAGTAGACCACCTTACTCGAGGCCTTTTTAATAGCACCAGGAATGGCTCCATGGGGGGTTGGTGGCGCTGAGGAAAGGGGTAACCTGGTTTACCAACCCAAACCACGACCTGATGTCTGTCAACGATGGTGGAGGGGGCATCTGGAAGCTTGAAATGCTGCTGATGAGATCCTGGCTGGGGCAGTAGTCCTCCCAGTTAAGGAGGTAGCCTGCAAACGTGCCAGCATGCGTCAGCAATGCTTCAGTCGTGTAGGAGTGTGTCATCCACACACTTGAGCTTCCTTGGTATGTTTGCCACTACGTCGTCAAATCATTTGGTGAAAGCATCTTGAGCCAAGCAATGTGCTGTCCTGGTGTCATTGTGGTGTCCTACAGACCCTGCAGAGTCAAGGGTGGAGGTGAATCAAAACAGGTCGGTAGCCAATGTAGGCTTACTGCGGGTACGGAGTACACTTGGTAGGTGGGCGTCTGCCATGTCTGGCTGCTAATGCTGAACTGCCTAACCTTGGTCTTGGTGGCTCCGAGGCTAAACTAGTGGTAAACTACCGCTTGTTAACACCCCAACATAAACTGACCAATTAGTGACTAGCAGTACAAAATATAACATGAATTGAAAAGTTTTATGAAGTTCTAGCTTGGCTTAGTTTTGTAGGGTTGTGGGTTGTGGGTGTCTCTTTAATTGTCGTGTAGTGAAGCTTTACACCACTAGATTTGTGTCCTACAATGCTATACACATTTTCTATTCAATTTGAATTTCCATTATTATTACCTTACGTGTTATTTTACATGAGAAATTGTCACGACTATTGGTGTAGATCTTCCTGGTTATGATATGCATGTTAATATGTGTATGTTTAATCAGCTGGCAGGGAAGCTACTTGTGCATCACTCTTGGTATCCTGCCTGTGTTGCCGCACCCACTGTTAAGGTCTTGCATGGCCTCCAAGGTTGGCATCACCACATGTTACCTGTAGACTCTTGGTCCTCCTTTAATTGTTTACTTTTTATGATAATTCTGTTGATACCTTGCTAACCTGCTCTTCATTTCACCGTAGTCCAATCTCGTTTCCAGATAAGAGTCTTACTTGTATAATATGCTGTCTTTGGGAACTGCCTATTTTAGTGTTGAGGAGTACAATTTACCTTATAGCAGAGTTAAGTACATGCTAGTTGTGTTGTTAATAGATACGATATGATGTTGTGACTGATGTTGTTTGATTGTGGATGATTAGAAGGTAAGCTTTGTCTTGGAACACCATGTTACTGTATGGTGGAACTGACTGTTGGGTTGTGCTTCTGTATGACTATTGCAGTGTAGACTTGAACCAGTGTGTGTTGTTGTGGAAGCTGCAATGAAAGTGTTGTATTTAATCAGCTTTCTATTGTAATATAATTTAACATTAATATTTGGGTCAACTGAATGTTCTCCTGAAGCTGAGTGCATTTTACTTATTGCTGAAATATCATAAACTGTTAGATTACTTGGCATTTGTCAATTTATTCATTTTTTTTTTTGGAGGAATATTTTAAACCCTTATATTTTTATTTGCTATATGTTCACGGTAAGTTATTTGGATTGAGGAATTGTGATGTAGTATATTTATTATGTTGAGACATCAGTTTTTTTACCAACATCTAATTGTTTGTGTATTGTTGCAGCGTGGACCCAGCAGCACCATGTGGGTGTCACAGGTGCGGCTGGCAGCAGATGCCTACCATGTGTGTCTCCATCACGCCCTCACCACGGAGAAGGAGGAGGTGATGGGGCTGTTGGTGGGCAAGTTCAGTGAGGTACTACTCGATATTATTCTGTCTCATAGATTACAGATAATTACATAATAAGATAATAATTAATTCATACAAACTACATCTGAGGAAATTAATCTTTTGATATGATATATGTATATTTATGGCATTTACTTAACATATATATAGTTTATAGTATCACGTCATCTCATTATGTGCAGAGGTAGCATAGTTATGATAATGTTGAAAAAATGTACTTTAGCATAAGGAGATATAGAATTACATGCATCAGTTAAGTCTCTGAATAACTAGTGAACTTGCCATTGTCAGGGAAAGGAAGTGGTGTGTGACATCCACTCTGCTGTGACGCTCAGACGGTCAGACAAGAGGAAGGACCGAGTAGAGATATCCCCAGAAATGCTCATTGAGGTGAGAACAAACATGCCCATTTTCCTTATTATCATTTCAAACTTCCAAATTTTTCCTCTACATAAAGTCCAAGATACAAACTCTTCAATGTGCTGCAGCCTACCTATCATTCCACTTATCATTCCACTACATCTCCTGTGTACTTACATCCCACAAGCTCCATATAAAATAAAATTAAGATCGACACTCTTTCTGCAGATTACACTTGGCTCTGCTCCTTCTGTTATTGCAATGCCATCAACCTCACAAAAAATTATGACCTTCATTTTATACACATTTACACTCAGGCTTTTAGATTCCATACTTTCTCTGAATCTGAGCTTATTTTATTCTTCAGCTCCAGGAAAGGAAGTGTTCGGGTGTTAATTGTTTATATAGAAAGATTCCTCAGATGACGTGTGTATCAACAGGCACAACAGAGAGCAGAGCAGATGTCAGCATCAAGTGGACAGGACCTGCACATAGTTGGTTGGTACCATTCACATCCTCACATCACAGTATGGCCTTCTGATATTGGTAAGTGTAATTGTTTTTTATTTAAATAGCAATATAATATGTGTCTTGTGTATTCCTCCTCAATATAAATCAAAATAGTCCTTAAGAATGTTTGATGTTTTAGATTTATAATTATATTGTTTTTGTTAAGGTTTTTGGGGTATCATTAACTAATATTTACACTGAAGACTGTTGTGATGCAGACAGATAGTGTGTTTTTTTAATTAGTGATTTCATAACCCTATTTAACGTAACAATCAATCATCTTTTTTTTTTTTAATCCTTAACCTGTTGCGCTGGTAGGTTTAATGGAGGCCTTAGATGGTTGGCCTCCGCCCGTTAGTAGCGCGGGTTAGATTTTTTAACTGATGCCTCGTTTCTTATTGAGAGGCTCATGCTGGTCACGGTAGCTCCTTGAGCATATAGCTTTGCAGTCCCGTCGAGGATAGTGTTATGGCAGCATGTGGATGATCTTATGCCACTCGGTGGTATTACCAAAGGAAAGTGGCCAGCTGGTACTGGGACTCAATCTTGGGACTCTAAGTTGGTACTACCCGACCACTAGCCACTAGGCCGCCACCTCACTCTTTCTATTACATGGATGATACTCCTGCACTCAAATTCTGATGCTTATGTCAATCTTTCAGACCTGCAGACTCAAGCTGGTTACCAACAGATGGACAGTCACTTCATAGGACTCATCTTTTCTGTATATAATGAAGACAAGAAAACCAAGGTACAAAATAATGTATTGGTAAGGTGTTAAGTGTTAGAATGGTGAGGTTGAAATGACAGCATCAGATGGAGACATGTTAGGAATGTGCACTCGGAAGTCTCTGTTTGGATGAGATAGTACAGTTGACTCCTAACTCCGTGGTACTCTTCCTAACCAAAATTCCAAAGGAGGAGTACCGTGGAGTTAGGAGCCAACTGTACATTACATTTGCACTATACAATGAACAAGGATCAATGGATGAATGAGAGAGGAACATATGATTCTAAAATACCAAAAAAGTATGTTAGTAAAGGGACATGGTAGTATTTTCTGTGTTGTCCAAGTTTATAGAAGGAACTTTAGTGGTAAGAACAGGACATAAAAAATTAAATGCATATATATACACCAAAATAGATGATAATAGATAATAGGATTTGAAATGCAAATTAACTAATAACATAATAACATCATGCATAGACACACACAGATATAAACAATGATGATAATGTAAGATTTGAAGTCAAGATTAACTAAGGATGATGTAACTTCTTTTTAGATTAGCAGTCATCAAGTCACATGCTTCCAAGCCACTAATCAAAGCCCCGAGGGAGAGGCTCCTCAATATGTGCGGCTTCCTGTTCCCATTGAGATCATGCCCACCCCAGCCTTGGCCCTCAACAACCAGCAGGTGTGTGAACGTCTCGTCTCGTCAAGGGATGTTTAAGTGTAAATTTTTTTTAATGTATCACTGGTCCAGGGTGCTTCATGCAACAACTGCCTCTTGAACCATGGATACAACAAAATGTAAAATGTTTAATGAATGTCAAAAAGGAAATTCAATACAGGTTGACCATTGATTTCCGAGCACTCTTACCTCCTCAATCACAACTGCTTCATTTTAGCACCTGTCTGGTTTTCTTGACAGATTTTATCCCTCTTTAATAGTGAGGGCGTTACAGTGCTGCATTGGACCCCCTTCACCACTCCGCATCTCATTCCTTCAGCTCTACTAGTCATACCAAATTTGTTATATATAATTTCATTACTTTCACCATTCATTCTTGTCACATCAAAAGTATTTCTCAGGTAACTCATTTCAACTACTTGGATCCTTGACCTGTGTCTTTCATTCTACACTTACGTCTCGCTTGTATATGTGATTGTCGGTATAATATGTCATAACCATATTTCTCTGATGCCGAGATTCATGAAGAATAAATATGTATGAAAATCAATGTCATGTAAATCAAATCTGCAAATTAACATGTCTGTCTAATTGTTTCAGGCTTTAGATAATCTGTGTTCTACGCTTTTTGAGGAGCAAAGTGAATTTCTACAACTTTCCCGGCAGAAAGCTGGGGAGGACCCACTCACTCACCTCCACAATGTTGCAGGTAAGTTTACAGTCAAACAGTCAGTATGTACTAATATATGTTAAAAGTGAATCAGCTTCAAAACTTTAAAATTGTATGAAATATGATTTATCTGAGGCTTGTTGAGGTAATAATTCCGTCAGAATAAGCTCACAGATTTTGTGAACAGCCAAGGTTGTAGAACAGATGAAAGTTAATTATGTTCATACTGAAAGGAGACTGCAACTAACTTGTACTGTTGTGTTAATGTATAATTGAAATTAAGCTGTTAGCCTTGTGGTGGGAGGTGCACAAATGCTATCACCATATTCCATGCGTGTCATGAAGGGCGACCAAAAGGGACAGAAATATGGGTCTGAGAAGCTCTTCGTGTGTATTGTCTCTTACGGAAAGACAGGACACAGAGCGAAAGGGCAGATTAATGTCTCCTGGAAACCTAAATGCCGGGTATATAGATAGATAGAAATCAAGCTATAAAAATAAGGAGTGTACAGTGTTATGTCTAGGGTTTTGGATTGTAGCCGGAGGAGAGGCGAAGTATAATCATTATTATTGCGTGTGTGTGTCAGGTTATGTCTGATTGTGTTCTCGGCTGCATATCAAGATGTCTTGCCTCAAATAATTTTTCCCTTAACTGAGCCAAAATAGTTCTTGGCCTCTCATTCACAATCCTCTGTATTCTTTCTTTGTTCATTGATTATCTCTGTTAAATATTTCAAGATAATTCTGAAATATTGGATGGAGAAAATTTAGGGTAAATTAATTCATATTTGTTTTCTTCTGAATAATGACATCTTCACCTATGGCTACAAAACAGTGAGGCTTTCCCGATAGATAGAAATGATGAACATTACTATACCTTTTAATCAATGGTCATATCATAGTGACTGGCTTTATAATCACAAGTGCAAGTTTTGATATAATGCATATTAACACACTCTTGACTTACGGTGAGGGAGTGCAATATAAATAAGACAAATAAATTATTGGGCAATCAGCTAGCCCTGACATGTCTATAAGCTATGGTTGAAAGTATCTAGAAAAACTTGAATGATCCTCTTTTCCTTGGAGATGATGGTGGAGGGAAATAGGAGTCTATGCACTAATTGATTCACCAGACCATTTAGTGACAGCTTTTTAGCCTTATTTATTCATCATCATCATTTTGAAAGGCTCCATACATATTTGTATGTGTTGGCTTGGTTCACCTAATGGTGCTTGCCAGCCTGCATGGTGTGTAGCAGCCTCCTTGCTTGGTCAGTGATGTACTACACAACAATCTAATCATCCTTATCTCCTTCTGCTTTAGCTGAAAACATTGTTCTCCTTCACTGCCCTGATTTTGCTAGCATACAGCATAACACAGGCTAGATATATGTGTCCCCTGCATGCAGTGGTGTGACCACGTGTAAAAGACTACATTGGAATCACTGCAAACATGTGGTGGTGTTGTATGATGGGTCCTTTATGCCTCTATAGTTACCCATAGCCAAGGCATTACCTTTACCTTTGTATACATTCACAATCACGCTCTTTAACCAGTCATCAGGTGAATCACAGACATTCATGATTAATTTCTGAATTTGTACAAAGAAATGTGATGAGCCCAGAGGCCTTTATGAGGGAGCTGCACAAATTTTGTTTCTTTTGTTCTTTCTTTCTTTCAGTTACCTAACCCACAATGAAGGTTAAAGTTATGCTGCATAGATTTGCTCTTTCTAGCTCATGACTAAAGCAGATAAGATTAAGAATTTTCTGTAATAAATAAGACCATTAATGTTAAGTCATTGTAACAAAGAGCCGTTTGTTCATGGCAGTGATGGTACGCAGTGTGTGTAGGCTGAGCAGCTTGGTTCTGGGGCCTTTGGTGTCCAGTGTGGAAGAACAACTCAGTCACGTCCACACCACCACTAAACACCTTCACCTGGAAGAAGCGTACCTGAAGAAATTGCTTACTGAAAATAATGTTGAAATACCAAAGTAATTAATGTCAAGGGTTGTTAGTATAGATTTTGGTCTCACCCAAATTATGGTGCTTTTCTAATGATGTATTTCAATGATCTCTAATTAAGGAAACTCTTGGTACAGATTTTGAAGACCATGTGATGATTGTTTATCTTAGGAAAAAACTTTTTAAAACATATTCAACCCAACCCAATGAGGGAGATTTATTGCTTTCCTTTATTATAAGTGAATTTGTTTGAATAAGTAATTGCAAAGTAATTTAGAATGAGATAAAGGGTGTGGAGTGTTATGTGAAGAATAAAAAAAATTTCATTTTAACCTCCTGGAGAGTAAGCAGGCAGAAAGTAAATTGTCTGTACAGGGGAAGTACAAGTAGCTATTGTGAAGTTACTAGTCCACTATTTACCATCAGTTGAAAGATACTAAGACACCCTATATGATATAGAGACACTTAGCTGACTGGTGTGATGTAGGAGGCTGATATGTTGTTTGAACGGTGGCTTTTAGTGAGAGAGCGAGCTTCATAGTTCTACTTGTTCCACAGATAAACTCAGTTGGCCAAGTTCAATCCTAAAATTATTAGCTTCTCTCCCCTTGGATAACATTTTAGTTACCTTATAGATGTATACAATAAATACGATATTATCTAACAATGATAAAATCTTGACATCCATCTATCTATCTATATACCTGACTTATATCCTCCTTTAAGTTGGATAGCCAAGACAAGGTGTTTAGGGTTCAGGGAGACATTACTCTCCTAGCCCCTCTATGCCTTGTCTTTTCATAGCAGAGAATACAGAGGAGGGGCTTCCCAGGGCTCTCGTTCCATCCATATCAGTTGCCTTTTACAAACTGCAGGGAATAGTGGTAGTATTCTTGCAGCTCCCACCATAAGGCTGATCTTGACTATAGTAATGTAACTACTATCACAGGATTCACAATAATGTCTTAGATATTGGTACAGGTTGGACCAAGCCTTTAGTGACATGTACTTGTTCATTCGGGAAGTGAACGAGGAGACGTTATCTTGTGTATGAAAACAATAGTGTTGATATTTGGCATTGAGTCCAGTATGGGTTCCATTGCTAACATAATCTATTTGGCACATCAAAACTCACTCCTTAGGGCCAGTATTGTTTTCTTGACCAGGTCAGTGCCGGGTACCACTGCTAGTATAAATATATAAATTGAATACCATAATTTTAGAGGACTTCAGTATTGTATTGAACAGTGTTTGTAGGGAGTTTGAGAAGCATGATGAGAGTGTGAAGGGAGTGAGTTACAGCGGAACCTCGGTATACATCCTTAATCCGTTCCAGATCCCTGGATTTATACCAAAAAGGACGTATACCAAATGAATTTTTCCTATAAGAAATAAAAGGAAAATGATTAATCCGTTCCCATGAAAAAAAATCCTATTGTTATTGGCATACAGTACATGTATTATACATTGATTGGGTTGTATAAATTGATTTTAAGCACTCCTAAATAATAAAATACGTACTGTACATGAATTAAAGGTATTATTGCAGTTTCAGACAATACACCACACGTAACTATAAACTGTCTCAGGATCTAGATGACACTGTTAGGAACATTTCTAGCCCCATATTACACTGTCGGAAACTAATAATAAGATCGGGACAGAATTTCAAAGATTTACCTCAATTTTAGCTGGGATCCTGTCGCAGCAGTCATCAAAAGGATACTGTGTGTGTTCGTGTGTTTGTTATCAATGGTGGGCATGCGCTGTAGAGGTGTGATCCTCAGTCACGTGTTATGACGTTGCGTGACATTTTATGACGTATAATGACGTGAGGTTGCCTGCTGCCAATCATGAAAAAGATAATTTTTTCTTGCCAATCATATATGAGCACGTGTCTTTAGACAAGGATGGACTGCCTGGACTATGTTGGATAGCGTTAGTTAGACAATGGCTACCGTGGAGGACATATGTGGAGGTTGTATATATACAAACTGGCAGTTCACAGCAAAATTCTACGAACAGTCAAATGTAGCAATACAATATCTTCGTCAACACGGTGTATTGTCCAAATCAGTGGAGTGCCCTTACTGTATATTGCTGTGCAAGCTTAGGGAAGACAAACATCTGTGGTCGGTACCGTGCGCTCCCTAAGAAGAAAACCTGGACCCTCAACTTCTACTTAAGGTATTTCATGTGAAGCTACCGAACTTCTTGGCTATATGGCTGTATCAGGCATAAATATGTCGGCTGTCAATTTTTGCTACACTTAGGGATTTTCTTTGACTTCTAGGTAATTTTCCCTACATTTTTTTTTTTATTTCCCTAGAAATTTTAAAGTCAATATTGGTGAATGTTTTAGTATATTATTGTCATTATTATGAAGTATTATCGCAGTTATGAAGGTTAGGTTAGGATATTGAACCATGGGGCAGTCTGGGCATAGGACAGGATAGTGTCTTTATGGGAGGTGCAAGTTACGTCAGGTGAGGTTGGGTCCAGGGGGGTGCCGGTTAGAATAGGTTTCTGGTTGTGTTCGAATAGTATCTTAGCGGGGTGAGGGGGTCCAGGTTTGGTTTGGTTAGGTTAGGTTAGGACAGATTTTTGGTTGTGTTTGAATAGTGTCCTAGCGGGGGGTCCAGGGGGGGCGCAGCCTCCCTGGTTAGAATAGATTTGTCGTGTTTGCTACATTTAGAGAATTTCCTTGACTTAGGGAAATTTCCCTAGATTTTCAAAGTCCATATATCACTCATATATGCCTCCCCACCAAATAAAAAACCCGATTCCCCACAGTCCCCCAAGTTTGCTTGAGGGGTTGGGGGGTGGGTGTGTAGAGATTGGGAATATTGTCTGAAACTGCAAATTTACCGAATTAAATACAGTACAGTACAGTCGGCCCCCCAAGGGTGCGCACTCCAAGGGTGCGAAATTCCAAGGGTGCGGACAGTACCGGTTTGGCACTTATGTTCAAAGGGTGCTAAAAAAATTCAAAGCGTGCCGCAAAATCACTAGCTGGCAGCAGCGGGATGAGGCAACACACCTCGCCATTCTCCACCAGTCCTTGAGGCGTTGTTAGCTAGCAGTCTCTCTCTCTCTCTCTCTCTCTCTCTCTCTCTCTCTCTCTCTCTCTCTCTCTCTCTCTCTCTCTCTCTCTCTTTTTTTCTTTTTTTTTCTCTCTCTCTCTCTCTCTCTCTCTCTCTCTCTCTCTCTCTCTCTCTCTCTCTCTCTCTCTCTCTCTCTCTCTCTCTCTCTCTCTCCACCATTCGTCCTTCTCTCCCTCCTTCCATCTCCTTTAAAGAACTCAACATCCTAAAGCTTCATATGTGGAATTTTTCTTCCTCCTCCTCCTCCTCTTCTTCTTGTGACCTGTTATGGTTTGTATCGCTTTGTAGGTCCCATCTTTCTCGGTGTTAAGGCTCCTCTATCCTTCCATAGACGTGAATAGGAAGAAAGTGCAACACAAAGGGAGATTTTTACCGATGTTACTAGTCTTTTCTTTTCAATTACGCTGATTTTCTTTGCATTCTTCTCACGTCTGTATAAGATGTGATAAATACACAAAAAAATTCAGCTTTTGTCGGGCGGCCATGTTGTGATGACGTCATTCTCTCTCTCTCTCTCTCTCTCTCTCTCTCTCTCTCTCTCTCTCTCTCTCTCTCTCTCTCTCTCTCTCTCTCTCTCTCTCTCTCTCTCTCTCTCTCTCTCAGATGTGGGATTCCTCCTCCTCCTCCTACACCACCCTAGATACTGTAATGGCTTCCACCAATACAGTATCTATCTATTATCAATCATATTTAATCACATGTGTATATGTACTGTATATTCTTTCATTATATCATGTATTTCGGGGGTTATTGGGCGGAAAAAGGGTAAGTCTTAAGAGTCTCGGACTACATTAGTGAATTTCCCATAAGTTATTAACTTCCAAGGGTGCGTTTTTCCAAGGGTGCGCAAGGGGTCCGGACTACATTAAGCGCACCCTTGGGCGGCCGACTGTACAAAACAAATTAAATGAAATACTGTAAATGAAAATTTTAACTCACTTTACCTTGCTGAGAAGAGTCGAGTGCCTACTGAGAAGGGAGGAGGAGATGTTATTGTTTGGAAAGAGAGTCCCCTTCCAATGAAACGCGGGACTCACTCGTATGAAATGCCCACTGCTAGACTCTCTGTTCAAGCGCGGGATGATGCTTATGAATCCTACTTCCATATTGGTTCACTTAAGATCACTTCACTTAAGCCTTGGTACTCGCTAAGGATCATCAGTAATATTCATACTACTTAACTCTTCCATCCAGTGACCTAAATGTGGAAGATTTAACCTGTGGCATATTTTATGGTTTACTTTAGAAAATGACGCAAAGATATCTTGAATGTTTTCTGGTTTTGTGTCTAAAGCAACTACCCTTAGGTCAGATGGTTAGTTTTTAAGTACAGGATCTCCCCCAAAATCATGACAGTCTTAAAAATCTCCAATGAAAAAAGATTACAGAAGAAATTGATGTTAATTTTCTTAGCATCAACAAAGGAGTCATTACAGCTCTACTTGATAACCTTACATCACGTTTTCTGTCTTAATCCTTTATATCAGTAACTCCGTTTTCCATGAGCTGCACCCACCATTCAAAACAAGAGAAAGTGTGATTGATTTTTCTAGCAGCAAGAAAAAAATATTTGAACAATTATTAGTGAAAGTGGATACGCAGATACACACGTACATAATATATTGCAAGGATGAAATTATAAGTGAACAGTTGTGAATTTGAAATGTCATACCTGGAGAGTTTCATCGATGTTGGAGAATATTACTGAATCACTCAAGCTCATACTTCCTTCCTCTTAACAACCATTTAGCATCACTAGCTTTGTCTTTTTTTTCAAGCGAGCACAGTGATGCTTCGTGGGAATCACTAGTTCTTGTAGTGAGTTGCTTAGATGAGTTTGAATCACATCGCAAAGCTAACTACTGGTTGACTGGTGAAAATCAGTTTTAATATGTCGTGTCAGTCCCGTCTGAGAAAATAAAGTTATCGTTGTGACTTGTGTCTATCAATAGGTTGGGATAATAGACATACATGAATAAATATAAATTTTTTATTATAAAATAATATCATATGCATTATGTATGTATGTATATGTTTATATATATATATATATATATATATATATATATATATATATATATATATATATATATATATGAGTAGTAAATTTTATTTATAATAAATATATGTTCATTTAATGCCTTTCTAATGTCCAAGTTCTGATGATAGGTCTAAAGAAGTGCATAGTGTACTTCATGGTCACAACTTAAGAGTTGATATACAATAATAGATAGTTTGCTGCTGCATGAAGCACAAAGTAGCTGGTGATATATATGATACAGATGTAGACGAAAGGAAAAGATAATGACGAAGAATCAAATGCAAGTTCTAATTGAAAATCAAGTAAATAAAACTTCAGACGAGCGCGCGCACACACACACACACACACACGCACACACAAACACACACGCACACGCACACACTAACAACACACAAGTCACACACACACACACACACACACACACACACACACACACACACACACACACACAACTTTAAAATTATAATTTAGGCTATTCCTATAACCTATAATGCGTGGATGTCTTTTCCTTATATCACTGTTGCAACACTATTAAAAAGGCAGTGTAAGTGTTAATGGTGTCATTGAGCTAAACATGCTGCTGATGATAATGATGATGATGACGATGAAGATGTTGAAAATCCTTGGGAAAGGGCTGGCTGGGCCTTTTCCTGGTTATATAGTCCGTCCTTCTCTCTGATATTTTCTTTTGCCCTTCACTCCAAGTCATAATGGGTGACTGTTTACTACCAAGTCAGAAATCTAATTTAAAGTCTATTAGCAAACTCTGATAAGCTAATTGAACAAGTGTAAACAAGGCAAAGTTTGAGCTTATAATGAACTGCTCTCTGTTTTGTGGATCAGTTTATACTTTGGGATTTTCCATTTAATCTTATCAAAGAAATGAAGGGCAGAAAAATTGTCTAGTTTGTAAGAGACATGACTTAATCACTCATAGACGGGTTGGAGGCTTGCAGGCTGGCGACCTAAGCACTGATTTCGAAGCGTTCTTGATGAAATGACGAGACTGTACGCCCTTCTGCACCTATCCAAAGTGTTTGATGGGCATGCCGGGGTTAAGACTGTTGTACTTTTCCCAGAGCATGTCCACCTTGTTGGCGTGGACGTGAGGCACGCTGTGGTCTGAAAGGCATGAGAAACGGTGCACGGTATGAGTATAAGACTTGTCAGCATTAACAGTATGACTTGTTGCACACTTACCTATTGAAACAGGACTTGTTATTAGAATACAAAGATGACCATAAAGCAGTACATATTTTAGAACATTTATTTGAATTTGAAACATGCCATTCAAAGGGAAAATTTAAGTATGTGTAGTCAAGGACTGGATGAAACAAATCGTTTACCTGAATGAAAACCTTGCAACTCTACCATACTAGTTTTCTTCGCATATCCCAACACATTGGCTCAAGTATTGATGCTACTCAGTCACGAACATATCCATTACTCTATTTCTGAGCTCCTCTTGTAGACTCAAATAACAAGATGACATCAGCCACGCTACCTCTGTCTTGTCCTTACCTGTTCTGAGAGAAAACCTGTCACCTGTCAACCTTACCGTTCGCCGGTTGGCAGAAGCTGCACGCCCGGGCACAAGCTGCTCGCATGTAAGAGTAATTCGTCTTGCATTCGTTATTGTGCGCCCATGCGTGGCACTGTAGGTCGTAGTCTTTGCATGCTTCATCTGCGGAAAAATAGTGTCGTTAGGAAAACATTAATTTTCCACTTTTAAAGGTAAATGGCGTGCCTAAAAATTTCCTAGTTTCGACTCCTAGCAGGCCACTGCAACCCTCTGTATGCACCGGGCAGAGGCACCGTACCACCTCCCTGTCCCCCTGACCACAGCCTTTGTGTCTGGGAAGGTTGGGTCCTTGTGCAAGCCCCGCTAGTAAGGTTTGGGGGCATGTCTTAAAAACACGGTGCTCAACCCACCACAAACTAACGCACTGCTGCTTTTAAGTAGCTTGCAGTACATGTCATTGGCCTAAAGATAAATAAAAGAGAAAATTGATACCGATTACCTATGAGCTCGTGAATAATTGCTGCAAATAACAGGTCGAAAATGCAACATCCTGCATTTACTCTTTAATGTCGAAAAAGATTTAAAACTTCCTGAGCTGTGTCTGGACATGTCTTCCAGCTTGGTCCAAGGCGTGCGAACAGTTGTGATGAGCATCTGGCATTCCTGAACAAGCTGACAGGAAGAAAAATAAAGCCTCACCACACCAGTTACTTTTTACTCTAAGATTGGAAATACACCCTCCATACTTAACACGTCATCTGCCTTTTCTTCTAACCCTGGACCATCGTAATGCTTTGTAAGCTCGTCTTCTCTCGTTGTCTCCTACACATGCTGAGGCACTCCGTTACCCTTGCCTTGACTTGAATCCCTACAGTATTTTGTTCCTCTCTTACATAATCTCGGTCATCCCCGAGCCATTCCTTTCCTACTAATGAACATCCCCTGAAACTAATTTACCTTGCACGATGCATTTGTGGCACGAGCTGGGACAGTGGGCGTTCATGTAGCCAGGGTTGTTGGTGCACTCCCCTCCATACGCCCACTGCAAACACTTCTGGTGCTTGTCGCTGCAGCCTGCGGGAAGGAGATGAGAAAAGGAAACAAAGTTAGTAACGCTGAAACATAAGTGGATATTTGGACGGAGAAAATGCCTTACTTGGAATGTACATGCTTTCTGTGAGCAGCAGTCTGTTGTTTTTAGCATTTGATGCAGCATTGCTGTATACAGGTGGCTATTATCCATTGAAACTACACTTTTTATGTGTCAGGAAGAGGAATTAGCAGTAAGACATAAAAGGTTAATGTTATTAATTACAATTAATAACAGGTATTATATGCTTAGGATGGAATTAAACAATGTAAACAGTAACTTTCAAGGACTTTGGCACTACCAAGATTACGCTATCAGACAGTTAGGAGACAAAGAGGCAAGGGCAGGGTGAACGACCAGCCCAAACCCCCAGCCTATCCCTCTCCTCCCTTCCTACTCGTTTCTCCCCTCATAATATCAGTTTTGCCTCACTACCCCTTCCTAGCACCTCCCTTAACCGTTAGCCGGACAAGTCTGGGCGAAGGTAAGCGGGAATCCTGGGAATCCTCGTCCCAGTCTGTGAGGATAATCGCCGACCTTCCCACTGCTGCACCCAACGCCTTACTGACGTCAGTGTTTAGGGCAGTCACTGCGTTGCGAAATTGATCTTCAAAATGCTTATTTAATTTTTTCTTTTCTTCATAGTAGCGTGATAGTCCTGTCAATTTTTTTTCTTGGTTTATGGGTACATGCTACGCTGTAGTATGATAGATGGTACTGTTGTCGGGGAAGGTCCGAAGTTTTGTGGCTTGAAATCTACCTTCACGGCGACTTTTGTTCCTTGGAGGTACTTTCTATTGTATGCATACACGTTTACAATGATGTAACGTGTTCACGCATCTCTACCACTAATCGTACCCACCTAAGAGGCGGAAGGATAAAATTGAATTTGCACTAACTGTAAAAACTCCTCGCGAATAGGTAAGAAATGTCCGTTCAAGGTGAGTAAGTCGCGGGCAGGAAGTGACTCTTGGGATAGTCGTGCTGACAGGGGCGGTGAGGCAATAGTAGTGAGGGAGGGACCAGCCCACGCGGCCACGGCCATCCAAGATCAAGGTCATTCGAGACGGTTGTTGACTCCGCTTGTCTGTGGAGAGAGAGAGGTTCCCGCTCTACTCCGGGCTGCCTCACCTGTCTGTCCTGAGGCGAAGGGAAAACAGTGCGCGAGGTTGCATGTTCGTCAGAAACGGTAACTGAAACACCATACTTATCTAGTTATTACGTTTAATGTACGACTTTACTTGGACAAGGTTCAAGATAGACACAAGAGAGAGAGAGAGAGAGAGAGAGAGAGAGAGAGAGAGAGAGAGAGAGAGAGAGAGAGAGAGAGAGAGAGAGAGAGAGAGAATGCCTGTTGTAGTTATGTACGCCACAAAAGTTGCAGAGAGAAATTCCAGTGATGAAGTCGCTCTGAAGCAGCTTGATACTCGTCTATTAACAGTATTCTCGGGGAAAAAATCCTTAAATGGTGTAGCAATGTAGCTTTTTAGGTGTTATTTTACGGACTAAGACTGATTGACTTTGAAAATGGAGAATTTGAAATAAGCTCGACGTTTCATACCGATATATTGAAACCTTTTGATGTATTATTGTTATTCATATATCATTACTACTAATAAAAAAATAATCAAACATATAAAAAATACGTATGATTGGTGTCACGGAGAGCATCATATTTTAGTCAGAGGGGCTCAAAAGAGAAGATTGGAACCGCTGCCTCATAGTGAGTGGTGAGAAGAGGCTGCACGCTGGGATGGATGGATGAGTGAACGTTCTGTCTTGGTGCTGCAACGTTTTGGATCATTATGGCACCGCTCGATGTTGGGATGACAAACTGCATAGCGTGGAAATGACCATAAAGCATTCGTGATGGAGTGAAGTTCATGGTTATTATTATTCACATTAAATTCAACTTGCGATTCAACCATGAATGTTTTAGACAAAAAAAACATTTCTAGTATAACACATCAGTTTTTCGGTGGATTTATTTTAGACATTGCTAGTATTGAAAATTGTTGTAGAGGCCCACGCTCAGGAAGGATCCATCATTACCGGTACAGTAGCCCTCCGTCTCCTGTGTAGGGGTGTGCAGGTTAGTGTCAGTCTGGCAAGTCACGGGTAATCGGAAGCCTTGGGCCAGGAAGGAGCATCGACGGGCTGACCAGCACGGTTGCCTTTCTAGGACGCCTCAGGGAAGGTTTTCGTGGTACATACCTTCTTTGAGGATGTTTATTTGCTGCTGAGTCAATGCTTACTTCCTGGTCCCTGGCAGCGTTGTGTAGACGAGACTCATCTGTGAGGTACGAGGACAACTCCATGCGTGGGTGTAGACACTTGCACTCGTCCACTTAATGGCTAATCATGGATTTTCTTGTCAAGGTGAAGGGGAGACTTGATCAGATCGCGTTAGCCACGCTGCTCGTCTGCATTACTTTGGTCCTTGAGCTTCGGATGGCTTCTTCACTTCACATCCTCGACTCAGCCACTTCGTCGTTCACCTCACACTAAGCCTTCCTTTGCCGACCAGCCGTGAATGTGTACATGAACATACTGACATGCTTGGGTTGTAGCTGAGACTGGAACTCTGTCTGATGTTCCAGAGTGTGACTATTATTGTCTACCAACGACGCTAGATATTCTGGATGATTTAACGCAACACAACATACATTAGTCAGACGAGGATGACGCGCAGGAAGATAGTGACAGGCCGAAACTTGAAATACCAGTCCTGCGGCTTTATGAAGGTCAACTTATGAACCTTCTGTCTGTAAACAGTTCTTCAAATAGACTGACTTTCCTTTTCAATTGTATTATTTTATATTAATGTGATTTAAACGCTGAATCAAACTTGCTTCATGATTCTTGTGTGCATCGTGATTTGCGTGTTTTTCTTACATTTTATTTTCTTCCCCTTCATTTCCTTCTATGAATGACTTGCTCGTTGACTTCCTCTTCATCATCATATTCACTAAATAGTCATGCGTGAAGCGGCATTTGGTGAAACATTTTTTTGAAGTGTTTTTAATAATTCAACCCTTGACCTGCCACGGGATAAAAATCAGGACAGTCCAGATACGTCCAGTGATCATTGGGACAGCCAGCCATTAGTCACAAGGGGAGGTATGAGCGCCACGGAGGATGTAAGGGTCACTCACTGTCAGCCAAAGAAAACGTAGCATGGGGAGTGTGCGAGATTGCGTGTGACGGTCAGCAAGGCCGTCCACTTCAAGCTGATACTGAGGAATTTTTTTCTCTTTCTTCATCAATTTCAGTACAGCAGCCTCTTATGCTTCCCTCACGTCCACACCATCTGTGTCACTTCCGTCAGGCACAGCAGACACCTCCTCACCTCCGTGCTGAGGTAAACATTGTCTCTGCCACTCATCCCTCAAGGTGGCACTCTGATCATCCTCTCCTCTCATTCCACTGGGATTGACAGGTTTTCTGGACATACATCTCGATCATCATATGTAAAGAAATAAACTTGACTCAATAGGGAATGGTGTGAAGGGCAGTCAAATAATACCTTCTCGCTGGCCCCTCTCTGAAACCACTTAAGTTCCCCTCCTTCTCCTCCTTCAACCTCGACACTGTTCAGACGGAAGAAAAGAGCCAGTGTATAACATGCCTCTCTTACCGCCCGGACAACGAGGAAGAGACAGTTCACTTCGCATTGGACTCGTATCTGAATCTACATCATGAATGAGTCTGGTTTTTGTGGCGTTGATCTCTGACCCAAACGTCCACAGTAAGAGTCTGCCCACCACACGACGGGTCTAAAGGTAGAATCTGGGACTTTTAAGCAAGAAGAAAGGGTGGAAGTATTTTGCGGCTGGCGTAGCATAAGCCTCTTGTTCTAATTTCATACAAGTGCTTTAGAAACAAAAACTCACTAGATTAGCCGAATGGAGAAACCTCATTGGTGTGGCCTCAATTTTTCGATTTGAAGAGTGTGCGAAGTAGTTAAAAAAATATTCCAAAGACGAAATGAGTGACCAGCCAGCCTTGCTTCGTCATAATTCAACACGTCAAGCGTCCCATCCGAGCACTTTCTTATCGTGTTTCCTGTTCTATATTTCCAACACTTCCCTTCGCTTTTTTAGGCTGTAAACGGCGACCTTCACACCTTCACCTGGCGCCAGTTACGACAGATCAGACCACGTTGTAATCAATTCCTGGAAGTAAACCTAATTTCCACAGAATTTTATGGTTTCTCGAAGGTTAGTGGGTGTCTCAATTGTCTCTTGTGTTTCCTCGCTGCCAAAACAACGCCACAATCACCCAATGATGCCAACACAACGAGGCTCAGGAACGCCAGCCTCGCGCACTCACTAGAAGGAAAGTTTTTAATATAGTGCTTGGAAGTAATAATGATGCATGAGAGGGAGAGTGGAGGGGCGCGTTCACTCGTCCACCTTGGCCTGCGGCAGCGACGGCGGTATATGAGAGAGAGAGAGAGAGAGAGAGAGAGAGAGAGAGAGAGAGAGAGAGAGAGAGAGAGAGAGAGAGAGAGAGAGAGAGAGAGAGAGAGAGAGAGAGAGAGAGAGAGAGAGAGAGAGATAACCCACTACCATGTCTCATAACGTAAAAAAAGGATGAAAAAACAATAAAACTGCATTATCGTGTTATTAGTTTTTATCATTATTGTTATTATGTATCGGTTAGCTATTTCAACTCTTGTGGGATCCCTGAACGTAAAATTTTACTACCCGTTGGAGTGTACCTACGTATGTATGTATATGTGAACATGTGTGTGTGTCACTGAAAGTCCTGGGATAAAAAGCAGAAACCCTTCATTATGCACCAGACTTGCGATGGTCACTTGGCAAGCAGAACGCGGAAGAGAGTGTGATAACAGAGAGGTCGCCTACAGAGAGAAGGAAACATTAAATAAAAAAAGAAAAATGAGAAATGGGTGTAACTCAAGGTGAGGAAGACAGGCAAGAACCTTTTACATGGAGGAGAAACACTGATTGAAAATACAAAGAAAAAAAAGAGTATCAACGCAAAACAAATGTGTGCTGGATCGCGCCTCAGCTGTGCAATGTTTGGTGTTGAGTGTTGGTTTAGCAAAGTTAAGAAGATTGCCCAACACTTTTTTAATCCCCTGATTTAAGAAAATGGAATAAATGCACGCAAGGAAAGACATGCAAGAAAATGATATTGTGCAAGATCCGGCTGGTCATTCTTATAGTGCATTTATATAATTTGACGTTATTAAGAATAGTAAAGAATGAAAGTAGAGCAAACATTAGGTAAATTTACTGAGTGACTTCAGGCTTTTCAACAATTATTACTTTAAGGAAGGGAAGGTAAATTAGTTCTTTTTTTTTTTTTTACTCTTAAAAATAAAAAAAACTATGAAGGTATTTATAGCTTAATAGACAAACGGAAATGATCAATAACTTTCACTGATTTCCATTTATCATATGTAATCAAGTTTCATAATACAAAGACCGGATATCAGGTATAGAATCAGTATTTGTGTCATGGTCCAATAATTCCCTTGTTTTATTTGTTTATTTATCAATTTTTTTCTATTAAGGAAGTACAGGCAAGTTGATCACTCCCCCAATATAAAAAAAAAGTCACCTGCTTACCGCAACCACCTTGAGAGAAAGTGTGAGTTTCATGCAATCACATGAATCAGCATAAAAGTGTAACAATATAATAAAAACTCAAGAATCTATATTTTCCTTATGCACACTTTTCCCGTGCATTACACTATATATTCAACCTTTTTTTATCCTTACACGCAAATGTCAAGTCATATCTTTTAATGACCTTGCCAAATAGACATACGTGCGAGGTAGGAAAAAAAAAAGTACGCCCTAGGAAGTAGAGTACACCTGACACACACCTGTGATCTCAACCTTTGTGCTTAATCCGTGGAATCGTCATATCGAACTAAATGATCTTCTTCCTTAACATTATCATCTCATCCGCTTCTGTTAACTCCTTTTGTTCATGGCCGTCCGCTGCTCTAGACTCTTCCTTCAAGTTCATGCCTCTCCTATATCTGATTGTATGGTCTTCATCTTCTAAGTGTTCAATGTGCTTTATGAATTGATGGTACTAATACTGAGGAGCCACATTCAATACTTTGTTATCATATGAAAACTGGGTGGAATTTATATATATTTTTTTCCGGTGGAGTTCTTTTTCTTCCTTGTCTTGGTTTGGAATTGGTCGCCCTGATAATGTCGTCTCCATGAACTTCCTCTACTTTAGTTCCTCCTTCGTCCATCCCAGCTTCCGCATGTTCACTTCTATTAGATTCTTGCACCTTATCATTGCGTGCCCCTTCGACCTTCTTCCTCACTAGTTTTTCGATTCATAGTCATAAACTAGAGTCCGTTTGCTCCTTCCGTTTCTCTGGGTGCCTGAGGTGCTCTGACTTGAGTCCAAAGTAAGAGACACGAACACACGCTACATCATGCCCTTACAGCTTCGGTTTCACGAGTCACTGCGTCTCGAGGGTCACGAAGAATGAAAAAGTATCGTATTTTTTTTTAGATGACTGTACGAAGTTGTGCATGATTCCCTCTGAAAAACACAGCAAATAAATGGTTTAGGTTTAACATGGAAGGGCGTTCTCTCCTCTTTAAGTGTACATGTGTTCCGAGGGCTCTTTTAGCACACAGAGGAGTAAGTAAAGGTGTATAAGCAGGTCCGCTCCGCACGTGACTGTCCCTGAATCGTATCTGTCAGAGCGTAAGAATCACCGATAATTCCGCAGCACCTTGGCTCTGCGATGTGATGACTGTGATGAGGAAGGAACAGTTTCAGTCGAGGCCACAACACTTCCTCCCCTACACACACACACACACACACACACACACACACACACACACACACACACACACACACACACACACACACACACACACACACACACACACACACACACACACACACACACACACGCGGGCTAAAGAAATAAAGCGACACATGAACATCGGTAAGATTCTCCAACCCTCGTGTCGTTTCCCGCCTCGTCTTTCTCCTCCTGGTTATAAAAAAAGAGCGAAAGAAAACGTTCCACAGGGAGGGGCTGTTGTGGTACTGCTACTTCCTCCTCGCAGTGACCTTGAGAGAGAGAGAGAGAGAGAGAGAGAGAGAGAGAGAGAGAGGGAGAAAGGAGTCAGCCATCTACCTCGTCATTGTAGTTCAACGCGTCCACCAATTACGAAAGACATCCTTCCTTTCCCTTACGTTGGACTTTTCCTCAATTCTCTCCACGTCCTCGCTCTTCTTTCTGTTTCATTTCCGTAGTGAGTCATAACGTGTTTCTTTCTTCATTCTTTCAGCTTCACCTTCAGTGCAGTGGTATTATTATTTTTTTTTTTCTATGTAGGTGTTCAGTGCAGGCTTAACTGGACATTCTCTCTCTCTCTCTCTCTCTCTCTCTCTCTCTCTCTCTCTCTCTCTCTCTCTCTCTCTCTCTCTCTCTCTCTCTCTCTCTCTCTCTCTCTCTCTCTCTCTTTTCGACGACTGGAATAGACGAGTAGAAGAAAGTGAATCGAGATGCCTGAGGGAGGCGCGGCCTAGCAGACCCGAGGCCGCGTGTGACTGTTAGCCCAAGTAAGGACTGTTGGAGTGCGTCAGGAATACGGAAGTCCACTCGTCCCTTACGGAAGACGTGCTGTGTAAGGCGAGGCAAGGGTGTGGGAGGGAAGATGACGAAGAACGAGACGCCTTGGACACAGACAAGGCCATGCCCGTAAGCTTTCCTGTGGGTACTGTCCATACGTGGCTTAGTATTGTGTGACAAGTAGGAAGAAGAAAAAAGACACGACCATTATAGAACAGAGGAACGCTTAAGTTCAGAATGATGGAATGCTTTATTTAGACTTCCTTCTCGAGAACCGCTTCCACAGGATTAATTTTTTGTTTTATGTGATTTGAAGCTGGTACTATTATCTTGTCAAGGCTAGGAAGCACCTGCTGGTATTATGGATTCTACGAAGTTGCTTCCTTTCTTATTTGGTTGTTGGTTGCTGCTTCCAGGCTACGCTTTAGACTGCCTGGGTTTAGTGTTGTCTGCTGTGGTGAGGTTATGGTCGTTTAGGCGGTACATGTTAATTATCGTATGCAAATTCTTTATCTTTAGAGTTGGATGTAAGTTTCGGCGAAAGCAAAGTTCAGACACCATCAGTTCCGTGTGCCTTCGTCTTCACCAGCTTGGCCCTGACGTGCCTCGCCCCGCACCTCTGTGTACATACAAACGACGCCAGTAAATAGTTGATTTTGTACAGCGTTGTCGAAGCTTTTGTCTTCAAGCAAAATACGTTGCTGTGCCAAAGTTACCTGACCAGAAATTAACAAAATACACGGCTTCATGAGTACTTTGGTGGTGGCTCCTTTTGGTGGTCATTGGTTAAATTTCTGTTCATGTCTTTAGAAAATGTCAAACTTTTCCTCAAATTGCTGAGTAGTTTCAACATTTATCATCCAGCCAGGTAGTCTGTGTCAGGTGTTCATCACACTAAGGAATGTGTGCTTGCAGAGGTTCAATCCTGGTCGTGACTTATAGATCTTCGTGTTTCCTCAGGTAGAGTTGCCTTCCCTCTGTTGTATACATTCATGATCATATTCGCCACGTGTTATCTTAAATATTTCTATCTGGTCGACCCTTGATTTGTATACCAAAGTTGGTGGCTCCAGTTCTGTCAGTCTATCCTCGCAAGATAAGTGTTTGATCTTGGCCATTGGCTTTGTAGTTGTATGCATACATTATCTATAGCCTCTAACTCTTTACTGAGGGACAAGCACCATATCTGGTTGGCATATTCCAAATGGAGTCTCACTAGGCCCGTGTTTGAAATTTCATACATCGAGATGTCAAGGTTAATAACTGTTTTTCATATCAACCCGACGCGGGTGAAAGTACTTTGCGATTGTGTACTTAGTGCAAGTTTATCAGGTAGATCATAGAAAGCTGTGTTTCATGGATTTAGTTAACTATATTCAGATGTAAAAAAAGTGCAACTTCGAACATTCAGCTTGTTTGTATTGAAACTTAATTACGAGAATACTGTTATGTTGATGAAATTATATATATATATATATATATATATATATATATATATATATATATATATATATATATATACACACACACACACACACACACACACACACACACACACACACACACACACACACACACACACACACACACACACACACACACACACACACACACACACACACACTTGTACATACTAACGTGGGTGTGACTAACATATTTGGAATATTTAATCGCGGTTGCAAATTATTGCGTGTCAATATGGAATGAAAACCTTAATGAAGTGAGGGTGACAAGACCAACACTACCCACACCCACACTGTACCCACACACACCGACGGTCATGAGGTACACTGACATGGTCCCTCGATGCACACACGCTGATTATTACAGAAGACAGGCTGCTGGTGCCACGGAGGGCTTATCATCATTAATATTCCATGCACAGCTGGTCTCAAGGGGTGGCCATATAAATGATAAAATTATCTAACGTGTATAAAAAATATACTCATTTCGAACTCCACAAATAAAAAAAAAAATAAATAAATAAATAAACAGGAGAGATTGACAGTAAAAGAGTCCCCATGAAAGGGCTCATCGGTAACCTCCACCATTTTCACTACCGGGTTTGCGTTGCCAGACGTCTCCGCTGTTACTTCCTGCTCATCTCACTCTCCCGACACGGAGCTGAGCGAGGAATGACCGGCCTTCAGGAAGCGGAGGCTGGTGTGTGATGCATGCAGACCTTGATAACCTTTTATTGTTGTTAAAGGCTGATTGGCAGGAGACAAAAAAATAGGAAGTAGGTATATCCAGTTTTTTTTATGTGTAGGCTGAACGTTTTGAGCTATCAGTGATGTTATTGTTTCCGTCATTCAGGATTGCAATGTTTTGAAGTCTTATGAAATACTATCACATACTAGAATACCGTGTAGGCTTTAGAAGCTGATCACCTTACTCCGGATTACACATCAGTATTAACCCTCAAGTATAATCCTATTTAATCCAATCATATTTTTTTAATAGGTGTATTCATGAGTGACTAATGTTCTAATTCATCATTACGAAATATGGCTTGAGCTGCTGAAATTAATTTTTATAAAGCAATGAAAAGAAAATTACGTCAGCCACGAAATACGAACGCATAGAAAATAACCACAAAAATATAGATGACGAAGAAAATATATATATCAAACAATTAGACGGACAGGGAGATAAACAAACGAATGGATAGATAGATTAACAGTATTACAAATGAAGCTTATTTCAACCTAACACTTGAAGCATTTCCACAGAGTATTCAAGGTGACACACGCCTTTAAGTCTCTATCGCAAGGTCAAGCGACATGCTTTCTTGCCCAATGCCGCCCGTTGTATGATGCAAGTACAGTGACGAGGCAGGGTGGTGACGGGGAGTGGTGGTAGTGGTGGTGGTGTAGGTGGTGGTGGTGGTGGTGGTGGTGCATTGAGGGGACCACCAGCATGCAATGTGACGTGCTTTCTGGTTATGGCTGGTAATGTTTTGATGCTCATATTTTTTTTTGTGTGTACTATTTACTTTTTTACTACGACTGTTTATATTAGTGCTACTACTACTACTACTACTACTATTTCTACTCTTACTACTACTGCACTACTATTTCTACTTTTAATTCAACTTTTACTACTACTACTACCATTACTGATACACAGGACGCAAACGCCTAATACTACACCTCGACCTTCACATATGGCTGGTTTTACCCTCTACCATGCGATCAAAACCGAAACTCGTGTACTTACCTCCCTCGTTGCGTCGCCAGAACACCACTTGGGAGTAACTTCAACTTTTTTTTATAACTTTCATTTTCCACCCAAGACGATGTGTTAAAAGACAATATATTTATATATATATATATATATATATATATATATATATATATATATATATATATATATATATATTTATGGACTATTTTGGAATGTGATATTTGATTTAATAACTTTAATTTGCAGGACAAGATTGTGTTATACTTGTCTGCATTAAATCTGTACGTTATTTTAGTTTGCGATTTTTATTTCGTACGTAAGACAATGTGTTTGAAGTGCATTATACCTGGTGAGTAAATTACTTATCCTACATGTCACCTCACAGCCACATGCTAGGCCGAGTTATGTCCAGCCATGAATTATGTTGAAAAGAGGAAAGCCTAACACGAAATTAAGAAGGTTCGTAGCACATCACTTTCTCATTAGCATTAAATCAATTGTACATTTTTTTCACATGCACATTAAAAGGAAAATTTCCCAATTGCAGCTTCCTATTACTGTACTTCATCGTTAGAAGTAGCTGGAAGTTAGTCTGCCTTACCTTCAGCGACTCTGGAGAGGAGAAGGACCGCAACAGCAGCAGCACACGTTACTTGCAGACAGCTCAAAGCCATGATCACCAAAACAACAGAAAATGAGAGGACACAACAGTCTTCCAGTGAGGCAAATATGCTGTCAAGCACTCGCGCACTACTCCACCTTGCGCTAAGCTCCAGGTAACACGGGCCAACACTGACGTCGGGTTTTATACCTGACCGTGCGCCTCACACTCCCTCTGACGTCATGGAGTGTCCTGAGTGAGGAGAGCCCCGTTACTGCGAACCATTGGTCACTACTTCCGCTGACATCTTTGGGTCTTAACGAAGAATATAGAGGAGTACAACAACGTAATGCACTTAGTGATATATATTGCTTGCATTAAACTTTTTAAACCGAGTAAAGAGAATGAAATCAAACACCAAAGACTGTGGCATTGAGTTTGCCGGGTGCCCCCTTCTACCATTCTCCTCGCTGATTGGCTCCCGCGACATCATCATGTTTCCGAGCTTTCTATTGGCGGGCTCGACTTGAGCTCAACAGAGTCGCAAAACATGTGGAAACGTGATGTAATATTATATACAAGAGGCGTCCTTAACACAAAAAGTGGCAGCTTTCCATCTGAATAGTCACAAGGCAAGGCGTGCAGACATTTGCTGGAAACGTGGTCTGAGGAACTTTGTTATTTGATGATATTGGTTATTTGAGTATTATTAAGTGTATTGAGGCTGAGATCAACTGTATATTGAAGATTATATTATCAATTTATGTGAAGGATTTTCAGTGTCGAGAGGTTTTGTCAGGAATATAAGAGAACGCCTTGATACATTTTTAGTTGGAATGTTTTGTGAAATGCTGCAAGAATATTCGATTGTTTTTTTTACTCTAACGTCCTACGAGCACAGCAAAGGGTCTTCAGTGGCTAGTGTTCACCAAAAGGGAAATACTTTAATTCATTATCATATATACATTACTTTTGGTGTTTTATTGTATTAGTTTCTTGTTTCTATTTACATTTTAGATGCTCTGTTGTGTTAGAAAAATTTTGATATGTACATTTTATTCAAGTAATTTATTCTCATGAGGCGGACAAAAAACAGTGGAATATTAACCTTGCGTCGTGACATGATGGGAGAAGGTTAGGTTTACAATCAATAGTCTCCGTGCACCATTCCTTCTCATTGTATTGTTTAAGCATCTTACATCGAGTGAATATACAAAAAATAAAAAAGAAGAATACAAAATACAAAATACAAAACTGACCAGCATCTCCCTAACGCCTATACAACCAAGTGTTATTATTTTTTTCACAACGTTCGGTGGCCTTGTTCTGTATCTCCATGAGTGACATTAAGGGAAGTGAGTTTGAGGATGTCCGGTGCAGCATGTAGGTGTGTGTGTGTGTGTGTGTGTGTGTGTGTCTGTGTCTGTGTCTGTGTCTGTGTGTGTCTGTGTCTGTGTCTGTGTGTGTGTGTGTGTGTGTGTGTGTGTGTGTGTGTGTGTGTGTGTGTGTGTGTGTGTGTGTGTGTGTGTGTGTGTGTCTGAGTCGTACGGTGACAGGAAGCAGGAAGGACCCAGGTGACCCAGAGCAGGTGGACTTTTACTAATCTAATGAGTGCCTTGATGCCTGCTTGAAGGTAACATGTGGGTGGTAGGTAGATGAATGGCTAGATAGATGGATAGATAGATGGATGGATAGATTGATTGATTGATAGATTGATGGATAGATAGATTGATTGATAGATTAATTGATAGATTGATAGATTGATAGATAGATAGTTAGATACATATATAGATAAATTGATAAATGAATACACACACACACACACACACACACACACACACACACACACACACACACACACACACACACACACACACACACGCACACACCCACACACACACCCACACACACACACACTAAACCATGTAAAACGTAAAAAAAATGATAAGAATAATTAGTAGTCTTCCAGTGAAGGTGGTTTTTTTTTCAGTCTACTCGTCACTTTCAAACTGACCACAAAGTTGAAGGGGATTACTCGAGAAAATTCATCTGATAAAAACTTTAACCTCTTGGCCTCCCACCTTGCACCTTGTAGAGAGAAAAGAAAGATATAATGTTACTTATGAATTACCTTGTCTTGTCCTTCAATAGTATTAATTTACTTGTTTTGCTTCTCAGTGTGATTTTCTTCCCTTTATTTATTTATTTATTTATTTATTTATTTTTTGTTATTATCTGTGTAAGTGATAGTTATGCGAAGACTATCAATGATGGGTTTGCAGTAATTATTCAGGCAATGCATTTTGTTAATATTCAAGTAGCACATCGTCATTTTTTTTTCAGTAATCCACTTTTTTTTCTTCAATTAGGTAGTGTACCTTCAGAAACTCATTAATGACTTTTTTTTTAAGAAGCTTCCTAACTTTTATTTCCGCAGAATTTTTTTTCTTTTTCTTTTTTTTCCTTATTTAGGTCCTGCAACAGTCAGGTTTCTCTTAAGGCAGTGTTCCTTCCTAGTTTCTCATGGCCAGTGCATCTTTGTGTTTAGATATTGTACAATCTTCCTACTTTTATGCAGGCAAGTCAACCTTCTAACTAATTCACATGTACACCCAATAAATTATCTAGCACATCTGATGACCAGGAAGACTCAGAATCAAAAGCAAAACATACAACACGTGAGATGCAGAAGGAAGCAACTGCAAAAATACCATGCACCAAGGTTTCGTAGTCACGGCTCACAGGTCTTTACGCTGTAACATTGCGCCATAGAAGTAGCATCCTGTATAACTAACATCCAAGGGTAGGCAACTATAGGCTGTTCACGCCTATCAATGTTATAATCACACGGCTTTCATCTACAGCGGCGTGCCTATCCATTTATTAGTTTCAATCCTTCATCAAGGTCCTCGCTGTATAGAATTCATCATTCGTGAAAACTAGCCTCCATGACAGTAACAAGGACTCCAATCTCCTCCCTCTTCCGCTCGTCTCGTCCAGGCTCGCCCCATATTCACGCGAGCTGTGACCTCAAACACCAAGGAAAAGAAGGACACCGCCACTCATTATCACACTTGAACGGAAACTCCACACGTGCATCCGCGGCTCTGACCACCCCGAGGCGTGTGACATTGCAGGGTTATGGCTCTTGTTGCGGCCCAGTCAGGAAGGGAAATAAAGGAAATGGATAGGGAAGGGATTTATACCGTCATGGGGTGTGGCTGAGGAGGAAATAAGCTTCAGGGCTGCACGTTCCGCCTTCTTTTCATGATTGCAGATGTTCGTTTGCCTCTCACTCATTGTTGTCAAATATTTCCTAAAGCTTGGTGTCCAGCTGCCTAAACTGTGACCTTGAGGCGTCCTGTCTTTATTTAAGTGTTCGTCACGGTTCATAAAGTTCTCCTACTTTTGATATTTATAGTTGTTTCATCATCTGTCAGAATTACACGTCAGCTCGACTCTGTATAATTGTTATTGTTAATCATGTTATCACTTGACTCGACAGTGTATAGCTTAGAAGAATGTGTGTCATCTTTAAATTATCTACTCAAGATCATCTTATCCGTTCGTCCTATTTCTTGTTACATAAATACACACAGTATATCACAGGTTGTCATCCGTAAGGTTTCTTAAATCCTGGAGGTGTTCACGTCACATCCTTTGACCTCATTGTGGTGTTGTCCTTTTCCTGTGAGAAGGCGAAGGATTCAGATCTCTGCTTCTTCGCTTTTCCTGAATCGCTATTACACCAAACTTAGTCATTGACAGACCCCTCACCCCCTCATCCCGTCACCCCCCCACCTAAGAAAAAAACACCTCTCCCATGTTTTTCCCATTTTTCTAATCTCTTAACAGTTGCATTACTACAGCCTTACCAATATTAAATGCATATATAGGAAACTATGGACTTTTCAATAGCTTTTTCATTCCTTTGTTTTAAAATATTGCAGGAGACCTTGTGTGTGTCTGGAGTCGCATCACAAAACCGTAGGGAAGGTCAGAGAGTGGGCGACACATGCCTAACCTAACGTCCCATAAACACCGCGTCCCGCCTCTGCACACGACTCAAGGTGTGGGAGGTGCAAGACAAGGAGGAGGAGAAGGACCAGACAAGGTAATCCACTCCTTTAATCACGAATTTCACGCCTGCATCATTCTCAATTCTTTCCCACTTTTTATTTTAGTATATGTGTTGGTGATTCGTGTAAACATTTATGCGGTGCGACTTGTGTTGGGTTCTGGGTACATAATTATGAGGTTCGGACACAGGTTACATAATTTCTGGTGAGACAGACGCCAGACTCGTGCTG
>JAPQNM010000017.1:13046606-13054106 GCA_029783475.1 Metacarcinus magister
ATTTATCTGCCAGCATTGAGTTTTCTTGGCAACCTATTCAACATTTTATCTTCCATCTTCACGCCTGTCAAGACACGCTTTCTATCAAACATTTTGCATAATAGTTATGACACACACTCCATCCTCCTTCACAGTAGCAGAACCTTCATAATGATAGTAATAATAATGATATGAATGGTGATAATATAGCATTGCCTCGCACTCGTATCGGAAGAGGATACAATTTGTGTCAATATTATTTATTCAGTTTCACGTTGATTTATAAACGTGTGGGATCTTTATTTGATCTTTGCTACAGATAACATGGAAGATATAACAGTGTCTCACCTAACTGTGTGTGTGTGTGTGTGTGTGTGTGTGTGTGTGTGTGTGTGTGTGTGTGTGTGTGTGTGTGTGTGTGTGTGTGTGTGTGTGTATATGTGTGTGTATGTGTATGTAAAGTTTATATCAATAGGAGGGTTTGGTAAGTGTTCCTAGAGGGCCATTTTCAGAAACGGGAGATTTTTACTACTGGATTTTATAACTGGAGTGATTCGCGACCATCATCATCATCATCATCATCATCATCATCATCATCATCATCATCATCATCATCATCATCATCATCATCATCATCATCGTCATCATTATTGTCATCATCATAGGAGTAAAGAGAAGATGGATGGATGTTTATTTCATCTTCCGTTCATCTCTAACATTATTCCTATTATCTTTATCGTAATAGATAGAAAGTTATTCATTATCCTTCATCTCTTGCACCTTTTTTTCTGATCACTTAATTGAGAATCACAGTTGACTTTCTACCTGTAGTAATAATACAAAAAATCGTGAAAAGTTTTTTTTTAATGAATATATATAACATTGCTAAGGTTTCTGTAACATGATCGATCGATAACAGAGAAGAAAACACGAGTGATGACAACATTTTGCTTATAAATTTTTACTGCAGCAATGACTCATGAATCGTCAAGGTGAAAGGGCAAGGCCGGTGTCACCCTCCATGATCCAAGTATTTATCTTGCCTCGTGACATTTGACTTACCTCCTCGCCTCCAACTACAACCTATAAATCCCGATATAAAACACACTGACATCAATTATAGGTTGGGTTCGAATTTACACTCGAATTTGGAGTGGAATGAGCGACGCACGACTTACTCAATTGTTTATCCTCCCTTTATAGTAGTTTGAGAAGCAGTAGAAAGCAAAGTGTGATAAACCGAGGCTGCCACACGTGAGGTTAAGGGTAGTAGACCAACACAAGTTCAACGAGCAAGGTTAAGGGATATGGAATAAACGTGATGAGAGTATTAAATCACTACTTAATGCTTGTCCTTTTGCTTTGTATTTGCATCTTCCCGCTAAGCGTCAAGGTAATGTGTGGATAATAACCTTGAGAATTCCAGCTGCGTATAGCGGAAGGAATGACAAGTAGCAGTGGTTTGATATACATGTTGTCTTCGGCGACGCCAACACTCACTAACATTTACCTTTGTGTAACACTGTGTTGATTTAAGATGTTTTCTTTTTTTTCTTTGGGGAATTGAACCGAACTTATTAGTGTTCGATGGGAAGATGTGAGGCTCAGTTTAATGATATAATTATTTGGACATTAACAAACACTGTCAAGACTGAATATTTATTTAGAGGGAGATTCTTGTTTGACATTACTCACAAAATTCGTGAATAATGGAAAACTGTGTCCCGAAAATCTATTAAGTTTCAATATGATAGTATACATTTATGTGCTAATTGAAGAAAAAAAATCCATTGCCTTTTGTATTAATCAATTCTGTTTAAGGGATTGAATTTAAACCAGAAGCCAGTGATACGTACTTACTCACCCTGACAAACAAAAGAAAGCGATGGCAAAATAAAAATCGAAGGAGAGAGAGGATAGGATCATTTCATGGTGTAACATTTTCGAGAGGAAGAGGACGACATCAAGGAGAAGAATGAGATGAATTAAGAAGATGAAGAGAGGATGGTAGATTTTTTTATTCATCCTACATTCTTTTATACATTTTTTTTTATAGATTTTGCACACCACGCCAGGAAGGAAGGAGTAGATAGACACATAGTTGTGGTGTAAAGACGTGCTTATGAAAGTTGTGATGCATCCACTGTGAGGAAGGACACACGTTCTTTGGCATTGACCTTGGCTGAGCTGTGACGAGACTTAACCAGAGACAATTTAATGACCACCAACTCCTGTGCTTGCCTGGTGTTGTAAGGAGAGTGGCTTTCCATAAGTACGATATTTAGGTCACTCAAGCTGGAAATGACGCTGACTCTCATGGCAGGATTCAGCAAGTCATTATCGACCTTATTGTAAGGCAAAGAAACACATACAATTAGTACCCACCGACCTGCCGGCCTCGATGTAATTTTTTCCGCTCAAGTGAAACCTGAGCATTGCCAAACACACGTGGTGCTTTTTTTTTAACCCTGAGGTGCATGTAGGCTATGCGATTTCCTTGTGTTTCGGATTGTCATGCTGATCACATTTTGATAAAGCTAAACTGACTGCATTTCCGTCTTACGTGCAGTTTGTAGGTTTGTAGGACGTAGACACACCCTTAAACACCTTCACAACAACACGTAGTTGATGTTATGTATGCAGTACCAGCGCTGTCTGTTGCTGCCGCCCACCTGAAGGCCAAACATCGCTGTATGCTTCTATGTTTATCTTGTATGAATGTTGATTGTCAAGTTGGTGGAGAGTTGCGTAAGGGTGTTGTGAGCAAGTTTTTCTGAAATGCGTAAGAAATAGTTTGATGGATTGGAAGTGTTTCAAGTTTTGATTAGGTTCTTTACATCGTTTCGAAATTCAGTCACGTAACAAATCATTAGTTATGGTCGCTAATCAAATTTTTCTTCTTAAGGATTTGTCGAAACACCTGATTTATTTTTTTATTTTTTTGTGATTAAAAGTGTTCTAGTTTTCAAAATGTCGTTTCGCTTTTATGTTTACCAAGATTCAGTTGGAAACGTTGTGTGTGTGTGTGTGTGTGTGTGTGTGTGTGTGTGTGTGTGTGTGTGTGTGTGTGTGTGTGTGTGTGTATGTGTATGTGTGTGTGTGTGTGTGTGTGTGTGTGTGTGTGTGTGTGTGTGTGTGTGTGGGTGGGTGGGTGGGGTTGGGGTGGGGGGGGGTGGGGGGTGGGGGGGGTGGCTGCCTGCCTGCCTGCGTGCGTGCGTGTGTGCGTGGGTGGGTGGGTGGGTGGGTGTGTCTGTCTGTCTGTCTGTCTGTCTGTCTGTGTGTGTGTGTGTGTGTGTGTGTGTGTGTGTGTGTGTGTGTGTGTGTGTGTGTGTGTGTGTGTGTGTGTGTGTGTGGGTGGGTGGGTGGGGGGGGTGGGTGGGGTGGGGTGGGGGGGTGGGTGGGTGGGTGGGTGGGTGGGTGGGTGGGTGGGTGGGTGGTGGGTGGTGTGTGTGTGTGTGTGTGTGTGTGTGTGTGTGTGTGTGTGTGTGTGTGTGTGTGTGTGTGTGTGTGTGTGTGTGTGTGTTATAAAGTAATAAAAGTATAGATCCACAAGTCACCTCTTACAACGAGTCGTGCGAGAAAATATGAGCTGAGAAATGTACTTGAGAATACCACTTTCCTTTTGATCGAACTGCACGCTATTGAAAAATAATACAGTGTTACAGTCAAGACCTCACTCAAGACAGACTAGACACGCATATACTGACGAATATCTCTTGCATCAATGTGAAGCGAAAAGAGAGCAATGATGAAGTAAAAAAAATATGCAAGGACGTTTTAATTATTTTATATACTGTCTGCTTGAGGTGCTGGAGGGGAGGACAGACAGCGTTACGAGAGGAACTGTTTGCTCATGACAAATCCAGGTGTTAAAGAGGATAATGTAAGCTCATAAAGTGCAGCACGACAACGATAATGAGAGCGAGACACGGATGTTTGTGAAGGAACTGTCGCTTACAATAGCCATCATTACTTTACCGAAATGAGGCTTATCCAGGCTTTCTAGGTTGGTGACTCTCATGGTTTCTAATTGTGATGTGTGTGTTGTGTTATACGAATACTTTTTTCCTTGTTTTCTTTTACGATCAAAAGGAAGAAAAGAATAAAATAGGAGAAAAAAAAAGAGTCTTGCCATATTGTTTCGTTGATCTTAGTAATGACTTCTCAGGCGCCTCCTGCTAATGAAAGTGATCAAAAGGAATATTCTTTCAACCGCATTATCCTGACGCAATTCATTAATAACCTTGACATTATTGTGAACTCTCTCTTATAATATTTCAGTAATTAATATGGTTTGTTCTGAAGTCATTCGTCAAACAGATAATGAATATGATAAGTTAAACAGTGACAGGCATTGATTGAGAGCTCGCCTATTGATTTAATATATTTCTGACTTTCCCTGTGAGTGAAATACGAGGAAAAGAATAAAGACGGAGAGGAAGAGATATGATGCAGGAAAAGGAAAGGATAGTGGAGGTAGATGAGAAGGAAGAAGAGGAGGAATGAAATGGAAAGGTGTACGTAAGGTTGAGGCTTGGAAGGAAGCCAAGTTGTTTGCAGCTCCGACATCGTCCTTGCTGGTAATCTAGTGTCAGGCAGCCAGTGATTTACGAGCAACATTAACTAATAGGATACATTCATTAGTCACTCGGGAATAATATATCGTTAAAAGCAATGTTGAAGGCGCACAGGCGTAGCATATTCTTAGACCTTTTAATACGGAATGCGACGGGAGAAGAACCAACAAGAGGAGCCAGAGACAAGCATCTTGAACAGGATTCCATGACTAGTCCATCGTGTTCTCCTGAGGCTTGCGTGCATCTCCTGCCGCCACAAGGACTATACTGTCATGACCAGATGCGTGTGTCTTCATGTGATCATTTCCTGGCAAGGTGGTAACAAGGATGCAGAATGGAGAGAGTTAATGGGCTGTAAATGCGACTTCTCCAGACCCACCGACCTGACACTAGCGAGGCCACGGCTTCGTCACGACAGCAGGAACTTGTACTACCTGAAGGGAGGAAATGATACGTCCTCGCATAATCAACTTCCTCTTTTCTATCAGGAACTACTATTTCAGAGATGATAGTCCGACACTTAGACCTAATTCTCTTTCCTTATTAAGATTCCTGCATTATCATTGTTTTTATTTTCTAGCTGCGCAGTACGATCACGATTAAAAGTAAACGAGGATATGAACTACATTTCAAGACATGGAGTAAAGTGTAAAGCGTAGTTATGGAACAGAACTTCATAACTTGTAACCTACCTGCATGTGCGTCAATGTGTATTCAGCTTGTTATATATATATTTTTTTTTCATCCGGACTCCCACGTGTAAAGAGAGAGTGAAGAAGTGATCACGTAACCTCCTCCTCGAACACACAGAAGGGAGAGACTTGAGGGAGAACAGAGGAAGGTGGAGATAAATTATTCTTTTCCTAAGGTGTGTTGGATCTTTTCTTGGCTGGAATGTTAACTGAGTTCCCTCGGGTCTCCACTCCCTCTGCAGACATGAACAAATACTGCTGATTACCGTCCTTGCTCATTTAAAGTTAATGGAGAAACAAGTCTTACGATCGAGTGAAAGAAAATAAATTAGTTTTTTCTGCAGGCAATAAAGGCTTTGGTCAGTGTCGAAATGGAAAAAAAAATATATACAAGAAGATAATGAGGAAGTTACCATGCAGACAGGAACGTGCAAAGAAAATGGAAAGTAAATGACAATGTTAGCGTGTTGTCATTATCTTACCGCTGTCAGGAACTATCGTTGCCTTGTTATTAAATCCACTTCCTCCAACTTGATGTCCTTCCCTTTAAACATCTCCCACGTCCAGGGCCAAACACGGCGCCGCTGACCACCTTCGCCTCCTGAAGTGGACGCCTCCTCCCTCCGCCTCACTCCACCTTCCCTTCCGCTGTGCTTCACTGCTCAACGCGCAGCCACAACGTGAAGTTCAAGGTCACACGGAAGTCCAGGATGACACGGCATTCTCTTGATCTGTTGACAATGAGCAGCGGAAGTGTGTTTGAGGCTTCATAAAACGTGTTATTGTTTTAATGATGAATAAGAATGATAAATAATGGCATGCGTTGTTTGCCATGTTGACTAACGTTTGCTTTTTTGTTATGAACTTGATGCTCACGTGTTTTATGATTACAAGGAATGTTAACAGGTGTGTGTATTCTTTTATCTTTTCATGAAGTAATCATTGGTAGTTAATGTTCCTGTGCATACTCCTCGTCCGTCGTTTTCTATGACTTTCAAAAATCCTTTTAAGCTAGACATGAGCACATTTTGCCAGTCACGACTAAGCTTCCGTCCTCTCACCTGCCACTCGCCTCTTCCTGATGGAGTTTTGTTTACACCTACGTCGAAAAACACCCCCACCTTCTCTCTCTCTCTCTCTCTCTCTCTCTCTCTCTCTCTCTCTCTCTCTCTCTCTCTCTCTCTCTCTCTCTCTCTCTCACTCTGATAAATTCCATGGAACCAGTCTTATGCCCGGGACAAAGGTGGCATGAAGAGATATGTTCAGGGCAGCACCAAGGGAGGTCCGCCCCCCCGCCTTGCCCCATATCGCCCGCCAGGCCTTAGTGAGTGTTGCCATAAGTTATATTCAAGGGAGTTCTTCTGTGCCGCTTCATATCTATTGTTCGTCGGGTAGTTTGTGGCATTTATTACCTTTCAGCACCATATGTTCGTTCCTCCTTTTGTAGTATTAGTTCCTTGTTTTTATGGGTAACGTCAGCGGCCAATACGGAAGAAAATAAATACATAATACAAACAAGCAGAAATGGTTAAAAATATCCGATCCAGTGTAGTAGACCTTAAGTTGTAAGTTTTTTTTCTTCTCTCGCTTTATCTATCTATATTTCTATCTATCTATATATCTCTATCTGCAAAACAAACAGCCACGTACTACCTGCTTGTCCTTGAGATTATACAGGTGAAGCTCCTCATTAGCGTCTGTTTGTGTGACCAGAAAGCACGCTGCAGATCTTAGGAAGTAGAAACAGGTTCATATCCAAGGCCAAAACTTCGCAGGCACTGAAATAACATTATCAGGCATGTAGGTAACGGGGACCCACGTCTAGCATATCCAACACCTGCATGAATGGAATAAAGGAACATTAATTATTCCATGATTTCACTCGTAAGAAAGTCGAGCTAACAAGAATTTATACAAGAGTTAACCAGAAGTAATTGTTTCAGTAGTTTAGTAGGTATGGCTAGACGTACCAACTTACTTTACCTTGTGCCCCACCACCACCCTCGTTTCAAGGCTCTATAGCTATATATTCGCTTGATTATGAATGGAGGTGCGGAACGTAGCTGAACTTAGCCTGAGGGTGATATAGACCACACACATAAGGGGCGTATTGGGAAATCATTCATTTACTTTTTTTTCTTTCTCTGTAGTAAGGTGTGAAGCATCCGTGTTCTCAGACCTATAAGTAGTCTGGGATAGTTGTTAGGATGTGTTGTAATCCCTATTGTCGTCTGCATCATTAACACCACCAC
>JAPQNM010000017.1:13056606-13069106 GCA_029783475.1 Metacarcinus magister
CATATGGATACAAGGTAGTTATTGGACAGGAAGTACAAATATATTGGAAACTGTTGGAGAAAACATGAGCATAATGACAAAATTGGTTTAGGTAATGATGTAATTATATCAGAAATGTTAATGAATTGCTAGTATAAATAGAAAAGCAAAAGCATATAGAATAATAATGATAAAGTGTCCATGTAATTGAATGGTGTTGGTTTATACAATATTAAACAAAACAAGAGTAACAATGACGTAAAAATCCATCATCAATTAACATAATATATGACAAGACAAGTTAAACATTCAAAAGAAAATATTTTAGCTATGAAAAACCACGGAAGCAAATTAACCTGTGTATGAAAAAAAACACTAAGAAAAACACACACACACACACACACACACACACACACACACACACACACACACACACACACACACACACACACACACACACACACACACACACACACACACACACACACACACACACACACACACACACACACACACACACAACAAATACAAACGTCCTTAAGAAATACACGCTTGTTTACTAACGCTACAATTTCCGCACTTACCAAAAATCGCGCTACATACTGCCACATAGTCCACCTTATGACGTGCATCCTTGATCATGCCCCGCAGCCCTCGGAGACACGTTACCCCGGACCAGGAACACTTTCGGGGCAGAGGAAATGGTCCAGCAAAGCCTTACCCGGAAGTAAAATGCTGCGTCATGTTGGTTGGTCTCTCTCTCTCTCTCTCTCTCTCTCTCTCTCTCTCTCTCTCTCTCTCTCTCTCTCTCTCTCTCTCTCTCTCTCTCTCTCTCTCTCTCTCTCTCTCTCTCTCGTAACTTCCTGATGTTTAAGTTAGTTAGCTCCCTGCCGTTCGCCTTCGTTTTTGTGTGTGTTTTTGTTATCACTGTGTTGTGTTTGGTGTGTACGAATGTTTGAGTTGATGTGTTTGTGTGTGTTACTGTTTGTTTCTCTCTCTCTCTCTCTCTCTCTCTCTCTCTCTCTCTCTCTCTCTCTCTCTCTCTCTCTCTCTCTCTCTCTCTCTCTCTCTCTCTCTCTTTCTCTTTCTCTTTCTCTATTTCTTTCTCTCTCTCTCTCTCTCTCTCTCTCTCTCTCTCTCTCTCTCTCTCTCTCTCTCTCTCTCTCTCTCTCTCTCTCTCTCTCTCTCTCTCTCTCTCTCACACAAAGGATGAAAAATGATATGGCAGACTTGTTTCCCATTATCAGTTGTATCATTTCATAAGTCGAGCCTCTGATGTGACCCGTCCTCTCTATGGTGACAAAGACGATACACAGCGTAGCATTAACATACATTAACGTTTTTCTTTTTCTTTTTTCGAGGGACTGGTTTATATTGTGCAATACTTAGCTATAGACTGATGCCAATAGGTGTAGTGATCTGTGACATTCTTTACCTTATATACGAGAGCTGTTTCATCATTTAACGTTACCTCGTGAGCGTCTCCTCTCCTAGCACCCTGCACTTTAAATACACTGTGATGATACACGATGATGACAATTTTAAGGTTCATGTGACGACCATCACACGAGAAAATGAGGCTTTGATTGTTACTCCTCTGCTTAGTGTAATATCACGCTGACTTAGATCAAATTTCAGTCAATAGATGGTAAGGTATAGTTATTAGTTATAAAGACCGCCACCAGATAGCACTGTTGTCGGTAGATTAGTTCGAAAGCTGGCCGATAGAGGACGGTGTTTCATATTCTAGTTTCACACACCACCGGTAGATGGTAGGAACATCTACTCAGTTCTTAGCTAGTCTTGCCTTTCCTTCTCTTGTACAGCGAGTCAGAAAAGTAACCACCACGGAACCTGACGCCATCACACCGCAGCAGTCGTGATGATAAGCAGGTAAAGGGAGATAACATTGAGATAACACAAAGAGTGTGTAAATACCTATCACTTCCGTACACAATATGCTTTGGAAGCCGCTGACTGTTATCTCTCTCTCTCTCTCTCTCTCTCTCTCTCTCTCTCTCTCTCTCTCTCTCTCTCTCTCTCTCTCTCTCTCTCTCTCTCTCTCTCTCTCTCTCTCTCTCTCTCTCTCTCTCTCTCTCTCCTTATCAGATAGTATTGTATATTTTTTGTAGTCTCACTTCTATAAGTATGTGTGGTATTATTATAAGTGAAACAAGTCATTAATGGAACCGGAGAAAAGTCAGGCATTACGAGCCAGTCAGACCATCTATATTAAGGAAGATTAATGACTAGTCAGACATTCGGGAAGATTAAGAGCTGACCCACACACCACCTGATGGGGAGATCGTGTCTTCCACCGAAACCTCCCACGACAAATAGAATGGAAAGTAAAAAAAAATACAACACAGCGACTAGATACAAGGTGATCTTAACGAAGCTAATATATTAATGAATGACTTTGAATACCTATCTGCTCATGCAATATTTTGCACATCAGAATCTCATCTACCAATGACTTTAATGTATCTCAATGCCAAGCTTATACGTTCAAGTGGAAGACGAGTAAAGCTAATTTGGGAGAAGACTTTCCTCTCCCTTACCTGACGCGACGCACCACATGTGAGCGTCTGAAGGCCACCCAGCCCTTACACGCTATGGATGGGTTACACCTCGTAACTCGAATGGTTGAGGCGTCTTCCCGTCATCAACGTGATTAGCTTTATCAACACTAACTACTTGAAGGAATAGTTAGACGAAAATTTTTTTCTTCTCTCTCTTTTATGTGTGTGTGAGCGCGAAAAAGTCATAGTGGTAATCAAGGACAGAGGAAGAGGAAGCTGAGGAGGCACGAGAGGCTCTAAGGTACTACGTCAAGGGAAAGGAATACAGTCGTTCCGCTTCACTGGTATCCCCTTTCGACATATCACGTGCTACACACACACACACACACACACACACACACACACACACACACACACACACACATACACACATACACACATACACACACACACACACACACACACACACACACACACGCATACATACACACACACACACACACACACACACACACACACACACACACACACACACACACACACACACACACACACACACACACACACACACACACACACACACAGCTGCAACGTACATCTCGCTGACGACTCCTGGACACAGGCTTCTCTACCACTGCGTTTTGGGGGTCTAAGAGTAAGGCGGTTGACGGACGCGACATTGCCTGCCTACATCGCCTCTGTGGAAGTATCGCGCGACCTGGTCTGTACCATTAACCGCCGCCCCAACGGCGACAGACCTGCCCGCCTTACTTCAGCCATAGGGACTTTCGCCGGCAACCAGTGGCCTAACCTCAGTCCTGATCTCGCCCTCACGCAACGGACACTGGACGAGGCAGCCTCCAAACACCGTCTGGACAACCTGCTGGCTCAAGCAAACCAGATTGACCGAGCACGTCTCCTCGCCGCCATAGCACCGCACAGCGGGGCTTGGCTGTCAGCCATCCCCGTATAGTGCCTTGGCCTCCTCCTCCCGGATGAAGCGGTCCATGTGGGCGTCGCACTGAGGCTGGGCACACGCGTCCAGCAACCTCATCGCTGCCGCTGTGGAGTCATGACAGACACATTCGGCTACCACAGCTTCTCCTGCCTCCGGAATCCCGGCCGTCTGCCCCGCCACGCGGCTCTCAACGACTTGGGCTTGGTAGCCATCCTCGAGCCACAAGGTTTGGATCGAGGGGACGGACGCCGACCAGACGGCATCACAGTCTTCCCCTTCAGGAGAGGCAGGATGCTGATGTGGGACGCCACATGCGTCAACAAATTCGTGGACACCCATTTCCTTGACTGTGCTTCTGCCGCTGGCGCAGCCGCACGAGCGGCTGAGGAGCGCAAGCGCCAGCACTACGCTGCCATTGCCCTACGCTACGATTTCGCTCCCCTTGCCGTGGAAACGAGCGGAGTGTTGGGCTCGGCCTTCAACGACCTACTGCAGGACATCGGCAGGCGCGTCAGCCAGCGCAGCGGAGAGCTTCAAGAGACGGCATGGCTGCGGCAGCGTATCAGCCTTGCCGTGGTACGTGGTAACGCGGCAGCGATTTGTGGGCCCTTGGCCGGCAACATACGCCCTTAACCGCACCTCACACAGCACTCCCGTGGGGGAGCACGCGCACACACACACACACACACACACACACACACACACACACACACCCACACCCACACCCACACCCACACACACACACCCACACCCACACCCACACCCACACACACACACACACACACACACACACACTAGTTGAACGTCACAGCAGCCTGCGGAAAGGTAGGTGCAGCTGCCATCACACTCGGTGATGCCTAATAAAATAAAGATGGGTGGAGACGCACCACACACACACACACACACACACACACACACACACACACACACACACACACACACACACACACACACACACACACACACACACACACACACATTTCCCTAGGGTAACAGTTGGTGTCTGGCCTTCTCTTCCCTGTCCAGGATAAGGGTGTGATGCTTAAACAGAGGCGTGGCTCTGACTGTTAGAAGTAATAGGGAAGGAACGTTAGAAATAACAGCATATCATGACCTTGCCTAATGCCGTGTCATGCATGCCTAATGTTATGGTAATTTAGGAGCTGCTAATGCATTGTTAATGTAGATGGTATGTTAGTGTGTATTAATTGTCGTGCTTGGAAAGATAATTAGTTAGTAAAGATGAATGGTAACACTATCATGTACAAAAATGTTCTGTCCCAGAATAGAAGCAATTACATAGTTCATAAGACAACATAAATCAATTTGCTTAAACGCATTAGTTAAGAAACATTATTTGACATAAGAAAATTGAGATACTAAATGACTCTGTTTGTAACATTAATAACAGAGAGAAAGTTATCAGTGTCTTAATGCGCACGTGACAAAACAGACGAGAAGTGACAAGCAGTGAAAGCAGAAAACATCCGAGCAGCGATCATGCATAGTGGTGTCCACGATAACAAGCTGAACCCATTGTAATACCAAGGACTTCATTCTTTCTGGTCTGAATCATTCACTCGGAACTAGCTGCCTGCATTGACATAGTACGATTTCTTGATGGTATCTCATATCTATATTCTAAATACTTAGAAATAATATCATCCATCCCTCGTTTTCTTTCTGGACACGCAAGCATTTGTGGCTGAAATCGTCTTTTATTTGTGTTTCTTTTCCTTTGAATCATACATGACTAAAGCTGATTGTTAGACTGGTCACGTGACGTCTTGGTTTTCTCGTTAGGCACCGACAACTTGTTTTGCGATCGGTGGGACAAACTGGCAACGTAAGGGAGTTAGTTAGCAACCCGCCGTGGTCGACTGTGGTCGACTCGCCTGTTTAGTGAATACTTGCTGATTATTACAATACCTTGACGGAACCTTAACAATGAAGTAGCTGATGCCATAATAGTATAAGAGGAAGTTCTCTCTCTCTATCTCTCTCTCTCTATCTCTCTCTCTCTCTCTCTCTCTCTCTCTCTCTCTCTCTCTCTTTCTCTCTCTCTTTCTCTCTCTCTCTCTCTCTCTCTCTCTCTCTCTCTCTCTCTCTCTCTCTTTCTCTCTCTCTCTCTCTCTCTCTCTCTCTCTCTCTCTCTCTCTCTCTCTCTCTCTCTCTCTCTCTCTCTCTCTCTCTCTCTCTCTCTCTCTCTCTCTCGTTGGTAAAGAAGTAACCTGTCATCCTTGGAACTCTTTAACAGGCTTTATTAACAAAACATTAACTTCCTTGGCAACATAAAAACACATTATGGACAACCACCAAACAACGAGGAATAAACGAGAATCATCAACAATGTGACAGTTGAGTGGAAGGAAGGACTGATGTGAGGTGAGGGAGGACAGTGAGAGGCTGAGACTGTCTGTTTTCTGTTTAAAGTGTTATTTATACATTTATTAGTGACTACAACAACGAGGATTGAAATCTAAGGCATATTACATTGTTTTTTGCTGGGTTGGAACTGGGGTGGAGGTTTATGATGGTTAGAAAAGGACAAATAATGTACCGTTTGCTTCAGTCATAGATTTGAGTACTTTAGAACATGTGCAGATTTTCTCAAGGCCTCTCTCCCTCCCTCTCCGTGCCTTTCCTGACGTCAGTGGTCTATGTAAGTCCTGTCTCGTATTTTCATTATGCTCATTTAGAAGTAAGGTGTAGGAAACCGGAAAATTAATGCAGTAATCTATTTAAAACAACTTTGCTACGACAGTGAAAAAAACTATTTATGGCATTAGAGTCGGGACGTGTGAAGAATATAAGCTGTAGGAATGGTAGAAGTGATAAGACATTGGATAAGATAAGCTAGAAGAAGGTTGTTATGGATGCTGTGATGTGGTGGTGGTGGTGGTGATTCTCATATCCTGTTGTGACAAAACAATTTCCACAATAAATTCTGGTATTATATTCAAGTTGACGTCAAGTTTCATATATTGATAGAATTTGTAATGTTTTCAGCGTTTTTAAATGCCAATACGATTAAGGTTATATTTAAATCCATGTTATATATATATATATATATATATATATATATATATATATATATATATATATATATATATATATTAGTATCATTACTATTTTTTATTTTTATTTTACTACCAGATAAACAAACATGAGATGAATTCAAGGAAACAAAGACACAAATTGTTTTACTTATTGGTCTATAATTTTACTTACTATAATTATTACAGCGGAACAGGTATTAAAAATGGCAAGTAGTTCGATCATAATTACACCCTAGATACCTACATCTCTTTCTACTTCTACTACTACTACTACTACTACTACTACTACTACTACTACTACTACTACTACTACTACTACTACTTCTCCTCCTTCCTCTCACTTCCCACCTTCCTCTCCAAGCTTCTCCCTCGCACAAAATTGACTTACTAATCACATTCGCCTCACGACTCCGTAATAATGATGTTTACTGTGACGTGAGAAGCAACGAAAACTTACCTGATGACTTGAGGCAAAGGACTAATTAAAAGGAGAATTAATTTATTCGATACTTAAGAAAAGAAAATATTGAAAAGCTGGAAAAAGTTAAAATTTTTTGTATTATGTCCACAAGTTAAACGAGTGAGGAGGAAATTGGTTATCACTAAACTACTAACGATGGAATACCTACCTCACTGCTTCCTCGTTATCCTTGACGCAGTAGAGAAAGACCCTGACACTCAGCTAAATAAAACAAGTAAGCACAATGGAACGCACAACAACATCAATAGCGGAGGTGAAGGTGTGTTTTAATCAAGCAATTAAGACGTAGGAGTGAAGCAGAGAAGGAAAACATAATGGAAGGATTGAAGAATGGGAAAGGGAAGGAGAGGACCGAACAGTTGTTACGTGGGAAGTGTGGGAGGGAGAGGAGTGCTAAGTGGACAGCTGGAGGGCATCATAGCGGGCGAGCGGTCAGTCTTGAAGCAGATTTCGTTGAGGTAAGAAACACTCTCTCCTATACTGTGTTGCCTTTGCTTTGGTAAGTCGTATACTTTAAGTTCCTTGTGCCTTATAGAACTTAGCTTTATACGTCATGTTTTAATGGTGGAATGGAGATGTAGCAAGTTGATATATGGGTTTTTTTTTGCAGGTGTTGGCTGTACGCGGCCCCGTGGAAGTAGTTGTGTGCCCTGTGGTTCTGCTGTCGGTGTCCCAGTTGAAGTATATGGACCTGCGAAAAAATGGAGACTGGCGCTGGTCCTGAGGAGGTGTCAAGAAGTGAGGGCGTATGGGTGACCGGTGACAACGCTTAAGGATCACACGACTCCAGTATCGTCTTGGTAACGGGTACGTGGCTTGGTAAACGTACAGGTTGTCTATTTATTGTAGCTACAGGAACAAGATTACCAGCGCATAACCATGTATTAGTAGAGGTAATTGAAGTGGGTTTTCAGACTAGTTTGCTACTTCTTAGTGATTTTTTTTTTTAACTACGTAAGTCATGAGTTGTCCATTTGAAAGTTACGATTCATTATGTGCTTAATATGCACTACAACCGAGGATTAGTTTAGTTTTATTTGGTTGAACGTGCACTTCGCCGTTAAAATGACGAACATGTTAGTGTGAAGCAGCAGCAGCAATCACTCGTTTGTCTGGTAAATGTGTTCGTAAAGAGGTCGGTAAGGGTGGTTATCGGTGAAGGGTTGGCGGTAAAGATTCGTAAGACGATCCATTCGATGTCTCCTTACCTTTATATGCACTGCAAATTCAACCTCAAATACTTGTTCAGATCACCTCAAACAGTTATGCCGCTGAATTACAGAAAAAAAATTAGATTTTTTTTAGGGGGTAACTTTACGTTTAGTTAGGTTTAGTTAGATTATGTTATGTTGATTTAGAAGGTATCAAATGTTTTCTATGATTGAAAGGAGTGTGTTGTGTGTGGTGCAGACACCATTTTCTTTCGTAGCCACACGACATTCTGGTGAAGATGTAAAACTACTGAAAAAAGAAAGATTTACCATAACCTTCCCAGAGCTGCAGTTAAATAAGCCTAACCAAAACTAACCCAATCAAACCTAACAAAACCTAATGCAACTTAAAAAAAATATATATTAGTACTTTTTTCTGTAATTCAGCGGCATAACTGTTTGAGGTGATCTGAACAAGTATCCGAGGTTGAATTTGCAGTGCATTATAAAGGTAAAGAGATATCGAATGGGTCTTCTTACGAATCTTTACTGGGTTGGCTTGTTACCCATAACACCTTCCTACTCACACTGTAATTAAAGCATTTGGTTCTTGCTTAATTATCTGCTTTGAAATTAAAATATTCGTACGAGTCGGTCTGAACCTAAAGGATGTATCCATTCGCATATCAGGTCGTCTTTCTCAGGCGAGTTCATATTAACCTATCTAGAGTTACTCACTGGAAGTTGTAGGTTTGCCAAGAGTGTTCCTTGTAGGGAAAATATGGAACTTGTGCAGGTGAAGTTTCATGTTTTACCTACGAACTAATGCGGAGTCATGGCAGGTGTTGTGTGTGCTAGCATACTACAGGTGCTGCTCTGAATACGTGAAGAGGTGTCAGTATTCATAGAGTATAGGAGTCCCTGGCTTTTCTACCCTGGATGAGTGGCCAGATATCTATTTCTGCGGCAGTGTTACCAAAATAGTCTCAACTCTTCCCGATCCGCTAACTATATTATACCCTACATTGTCGTACCGAGAAACCCAAACGAGCATATTTTACAGAATAGTGCAGTTCATTGTTTCAACTTTCATTTCACACTCAATTCCTAGACACAATAGAAGGATTAAATTTACTTTAATAAACCTAGGACAAAAATTATTAAAAATTTTTAATCTTTTGACTCTCTAAAATAGCTAGACATAATCCAGCATCTTAAACTAAACTAAAATATAACCAATATAATCCACAACAAATTCTTTTACCTATTCCTAAAATTTTATAAAGACCTGCCTTTTATAAGATTGATTAATAAAACCTTTATAATTAATTACCGTTCTGACGGAAAATTAAGCTAATTATTAAGTAGTTTAAAGAATTATTTTGGAAGAAAAGTTGAATGTAGTTTACTAAGGTTTTGGAAAATAACACTTAAAGAAGAATTTAAAGATTAATATTTAAAAAGTATAAATTAAATTGGAAAGTTATTCGAAATTTTTTGAGGAAAAGAAGGAAAGTAATTTTGAGATAAATTTAAATATAAAGCTCAATTAGGAAAAGCTTTTATGGTATTTGTAAAGCTGGAAAAGGTTTGTTATATTTGGCTCTTTTACTTAGGGGAGGCAAGCTCCCAGTCTTGACGGAAAACTAAGCTAATTATTAAGTAGTTTAAAGAATATTTTGGAAGAAAAGTTGAATGTAGTATTTGTGTACGATTCTCAACCATAGTTAGCAGAAATAGATACCTGGCAACTCCTCCAGGGTAGCAAAGCCCAGGTGTTCCTGGTCAGAATATCAAGCAGGAAAGATAGTGAAATGGGAGGAAACAATATTTGCAGAAAAGTAGTTTTATTAATAATTACAGGTGGGCATAGTGACTTTACTAGTTTTTTTCTTCCTTCAGGTCGTGTGAATCTCTGCACCTTGCTGCTGCTGGTGACGACGGGATAAGGAAAGGATTGGCACTCGAGGGGGGAGTGTGCTTAGAGTGCCAAAGTAATTTACTGAAGTTTTATGATCCAGGGTGAGTGAGGTCAGATAGATTGTGATGAGAATTGATTATAACCTGGTTACTTATTATCCTGATCTAATATTATTTCATCCTCAGGTGTGCTGTCCGTCACCAACACCAACCTGCCACCCTCCGTTTGCACCGGCACTGTGAAGGATTTCTACTGTAAAGTTATATGATCCTGGATGAGTAAAGTCAGATAGATTGTGATGAGATGTTTCTAACCAAATTTTATTTCATCCTCAGCTGTCCGTCGCCACCACCGTCAACCCTTGGGTGTCTAGCGGCTCCTGATGTCTAAGATTGTGAGCTCAAGAAAGAAGACCTCTCTGTAAATTGGTGGAGTAAAATAATGTAATTAGGTAGAATAAAGGATCTAAAGTGAGAACCGGTCTTTTTTCACTACTGCTCCCAAGTCCTTCGCCACTGCCGCATAGGCGCGTGTTCTCCAATGTCGCATGTTTAAGGGGGGGTTAGTGCGTAAACCCTGGAGTGGAAATCAACTGTGGTTTCTTAACAGCTACATCACACCGAGCTCATCTGCTCTAGTAGAAGCTTATCAAGAGTGACGTTTCATATTACTCTTGATAAGCTGCCTTCTAGAGAAGGATGAGCTCGAAGGCTCATGTGGCTCGCAGTTAAGAAAAAACAACTGATATTCGCTTCAGACTTTTTCTCAACTGCGAGCCACATGACACTTCGAGCTCATCCTCCTCTAGAAGGCAGCTTATCAAGAGTAATATAAAAAGTCACTCTTGATAAGCTTCTACTAGAGCAGATGAGCTCCACTCCAGGGTTGTTTACTCACGGTCACAGGTTTCTCATTTCTTGATAACCCTCCCCCACCCCCTCCATGCGGCAGTGGAGACCACGCTTCGTCTGTAAGCAAGCCAGGTGTTATCACGACGGGAGACACTGATTCGTCGGCTAGAAGCTCTGGTAGTCCACCTGAAGTTTTCTAAGCTGCTGCTTCACTTCCTTTCTGTAAAATATTTATACATTAGTATCAAGCACCAAAATATATGGTACTTCTATATGTGAATCAATTCATGACCACTACAGTTTATTCCAATTGTTGATAGTTTAAACAGGTCCTAAAATAATACGCCACATTCATCATACGGAAAGTTTTAAGAGCTCAGTGAACGGAATCCTGAACCATACAGTCAATACTTTATCAGAGCCTAGCCTAGCCTCGCCTCGCCTCACCTGTACACACATTGCGGCCACATGTTCACGCGCGGACATCAGTTTCAACTCAAAGCTTTAAGATAATAAAATATGGAGGATTTTCGTTGAAATACATCGTGTGATACACATGATTTATGCACACAAAAAACTTTATCAGGGCGACTGAATTAATTAATTACGGTGTTCCATGAAAAAAAATTCCCATCTGACACAAATTACGCCTTTACTGCAAGTTTAAATCCAAGATCAATAAGCTGAACGGCAATGCGTGTACGTAACACTCTCTCTCTCTCTCTCTCTCTCTCTCTCTCTCTCTCTCTCTCTCTCTCTCTCTCTCTCTCTCTCTCTCTCTCTCTCTCTCTCTCTCTCTCTCTCTCTCTCCCTCTCTCTCTCTCTCTCTCTCTCTCTCTCTCTCTCTCTCTCTCTCCTCTCTCTCTCTCTCTCTCTCTCTCTCTCTCTCTCTCTCTCTCTCTCTCTCTCTCTCTCTCTCCTCTCTCTCTCTCTCTCTCTCTCTCTCTCTCCTCTCTCTCTCTCTCTCTCTCTCTCCTCTCTCTCTCTCTCTCTCTCTCTCCTCTCTCTCTCTCTCTCTCTCTCCTCTCTCTCTCTCTCTCTCTCTCTCTCTCTCTCTCTCCTCTCTCTCTCTCTCTCTCTCTCTCTCTCTCTCTCTCTCTCTCTCTCTCTCTCTCTCTCTCTCTCTCTCTCTCTCTCTCTCTCTCCTCTCTCTCTCTCTCTCTCTCTCTCTCTCTCTCTCTCTCTCTCTCTCTCTCTTATTTAAACTTATATAAATTATTTTGCCCAAAGGTGAACTGTCGTGTTCTGCCTATCTTAAGGGCAATCATAAATACATTAAACATTAAATATAAAATTACATATAAATATATACAATTACAAATAAATAAATATATTAATATATATATATATATATATATATATATATATATATATATATATATATATATATATATATATATATATACACACACACACGTGTTCCACCACACATCATTTCACTGCACCTCACTACACACCAGTTTCAGTGCATTTTTCTGGCACTGTGGTATCGGATTCACTGTCACAAATTTCATCAGCGTCAGTGGGGTGGGTTGTGACCGTCTCCAGGTATTGGCCGCCAGTTTGACACTGTGAGTG
>JAPQNM010000017.1:13074106-13086096 GCA_029783475.1 Metacarcinus magister
CAGTTCTTTTCCTATTACATGCAACAGAAAGCTAAAATGATCAACAAAACGTGATTTAACCATTCAGCAAACAAATATCAAACCTTTCGTAAGTCCTGAGAAGCCATTTCATCTTTTTGTCTGCTCATCACCTTGTAAACAGATGACATGCAAAATAAAACGTACAACCATCACCTATCTACAATTATTATGGAAGAGTAAAAATATTGCTAATTTGAAAACACTACTCCATTTTTAATCATTAGTCATTTACACCTGACGCGTACCTGTGTCCAACTATTCCTGTCACTAACTCTTGCTTGATCCATCCGCCATAAGAAAAAAAAATCTTATTTTTATTTCACGGTAATTACCTAATCAAACATACGTCATTTTGTCACTGGTGTTGCAATGAACGTTTGTCCGTTTCTCTTAATCTCTCTCTCTCTCTCAGACCACTCAAATATTTAGTTTATTTGTGTGCCTCTCCTTGCGTTCTGTTCTGGACGTAGTGTGAACATGTAAATTTGTGAATATTACCCTTCGTGGCATCGAGCACCTATCTGTGACGTTGCTACATAGAGTGCCAGATGTTCAGATAAGCTCAGAAATTTGTTATCACCACCACGCACCACCAGTGTTGGTTGCCGTGAGTTAGAGTAAAGCCGGGCAGGCGCTGCAAAGGCTAGTTCACTCCTCTATATTTCCCCAACGAACTTAAGTTTTAACCGAAAAATCTAAGCATCACAGTTTAAAGAGTAGCAGTGAAATAATTCAATGCCAACATGGCCCATCCTATCTTCCACCACTGAGTACCACAACCAAGTAGTGACATCTAGTTTACAAGCTGTAATTCTCACGGCAGAGCTCGAAGTACACCCGCCAGGATAAGGTGTGGGTACTTTATAGTCGCCAGCGTTGTAGTGGTGGTGTCTAACACGCCAACACTCTGTCAAAAGGATGCTTAACCATGGCGTCAGATTCATACGTAAGTATTAATGTTTTTTTTTATTTAAATACTTGGATACCCGACAGTGTTTTCTCATCAGCAACTATAATTGAACAGAAACATACAACTTAACAACAGCTGTGCATTTTTGTGTGTGCTTATATTCAATCGATATAGTGCAGTACTTCACGGTCACTACACGTACGTACATCTAGCGTGAGCTGTTAATTATTATTTTCCTTTAGCAAAACGTGATATTACCAACCACTCATGCAATACAAAGAAAACTAGCTTGAAAAACCATAGAGAGTGCAGTGCGAAAGTAGGTGTAAGAATATACCGTGACAAACGAGCGTTTTTCTTTTTTTCCATTGTTCATTGTTTTGATTAGACAGATTTATCTTGTATCACGTCGTCATCACGTAATGAGGATAGAGACAAAAACAGCTGAATGGTGAAAGACAAAGAAAAGGGATCTAAGTAATAACAATTGCCATCTACATATATGCTAGTCAAATACTAATACAAATACTCGACCTGATGCATTTCCTACTCTTACAAAGATAACAATGACAACCTAACGCTAAGTATAACACAGACAACCATTAAACGCGAGACAAGACTAATGATCTACAGCAATGTACTAATACGAAGTGAGGCAGCAGCAGCAGGATCGCTAATATTTGCACTGAAACACGTGTCTCTTTGATCACAGACACATTTCACAGACTTTGGCTTGGAATTTTTCTTTTCTTCATATATTTTGCTTCACCAGTTCTCTTGACCGTGACGAGCTGAATGTTGATTTATTAAGTGCAGTGTTCATATGCAATTTTTGTAAACCTAAATAGATGGTACATTTTTTTCTTACATTGTCTATTCATCCATGTTTGTTTTGTATTTCACAAGGTACCATTTTGTGAATTATCTATACGTGCAGTCTCTCTTCATCAAAGCGAAAGGATAAGCTACATCTTATCTACTCCACATTTTCCAAAATTTCCGTGAAAATATGAAAATATATCGAGTAGTGTCATACATGCCCAGATTGTCTTTATCAATCAAATACACGAAAAAAAAGTATATATGTAACCTTATATATAAAAAATGAACAGTTATTGATAAATAGATACATGCAATAAAATGAGTTCTAAGGAATGTAGAACTCCCTTTGTTAGTGTACAAGTTTAACACTTCAACCGTGCACTGAAAAAAAAAAGTGTTAAGCTTCTTAGGAAATCATCATCTGAGGGAAAGACTCGTGGCCAAATGGAATACGTGTTTAGCCTTCAGTCATTTATTCCCTCACACCTGTACTCATTAAAAAATCAGCCACAGGTGTTGTAGGAGTGAGACCACTCGGGTATAATTATAGTTATCTAAAGATATCAGTTATCCGGTTAAGTGTATTGGCTCTCTAAGTGGGTTCGTTACGACTAGTTTGGATTCCTTAAAATGCTTCTCCTGTCAGTGCGCGACTTAGGACAAGCAGCTCACAAGCAATTGAGAATTGCTAACAAGTACAACGTTTCTCCTCTACATTGTTATTGTTTCCCATGTTATCAATAGTCAGAGGTGTTAGAAGGCCATCCACTGGTATGGGAACAATTGAAAAGGATTTGTACCTTCTCGTAGTGTCTATCTACACCTTTACACCCTCAAATAAAAAAACAAATGAACATCAAATAAAAACAAATTGAACATCAAATGAAAAAAGCTGAACATCAAATTAAAATAAATGAATTTCAATTCAAAATGAATTAGATTTATACTAAACTACCTAATGTGATAAGGTTCTCTTGACCACCACCACCATCGCCACCGCCACCGCCACCACCACCACCACTAGTCAACGCTACCCCCACTACCACCCCCACCACCACTATAAAAAGGTTGTGGGTCCCCTTCTGACCTTCCTGCCTCACCTCCTCCCTTGTTATTGTTACTCTTCTTCATTTCCTTCTTTCTTACCTTACCACCACCACCACCACCACCACTAGTCAACACCACCACCACTAGTAATGACGTTATGTGCATGAATAATAAGGAATAAAATAGAAATAAAAATTCACGTGATTTCAATATTTTCCAATAAAAAATGAAGTACTAATATTTTAATTTGCATCCTTACTCTCCCTCCTTCAGCGTCCGCCTTCAAGCTGCCGCTGCTGCTGGCGGGGTCCATGTTGTTTGGCGGACTCATAGCCTTCGTCGCCTTCATGCCCCCCGCCCCTCGGTACTACACGCGCTACAGGTAAACGACCACGTGTCAAGAATTTAAGTAAAGCTATAATATCTCGCGCCTTCATCCGTTTTCTTTATTCACTCGACGTTCATTTTGCTTACATTTACTACGGTCTAAATAACTTTAATTACCTCCGCCAACGAAGATAAGCTAGAACTTATGTTTCATTCATGTTTGTTTGTTTGTTTTTCGGTACGTTACCATGGATCGTATTCTCATGAAACTTCATAAACAAGACTACCTACCTACCCTAAATTTTTTTTTTTTATTTATTTATTTTTTTACATTAAAAGGGTAATGGCTAAGGGAAAACAAAAATAAGTAAAAAAAATCCCGCTCTTCGCCAGACCCTGTAAAGAGGACAGTAGGAGAATAGAAGCAAGGGGTGGAGATCCAGTTAACATTAGATGTGTCTTGACACTCCTCTTTTGAAAGAGTTTAAGTCATAGGCAGGTGGAAAAACAGACAAAGGAAGAGAGTTCCAGAGTTTACCATTGTAAGGGATGAAAGAGTGAAGATACTGGTTAACTCTTGCATTAGGAAGATGGACAGAATAAGGATGAGAAGAAGTAGAAAGTCTTGTGCAGCGAGGCCGCGGGAGTGGGGGAGGCATGCAGTTAGCAAGTTCAGAAGAGCAGTCAGCATGAAAATAGCGGTAGAAGATAGATAAAGATGCAACATTGCGGCGGTGACTTAAAGAATCAAGAAAGTCAGTTAGAGGAGGAGAGTTGATGAGGCGCTCTATTTAAATTTGAAAGATGAAAGTCAAAAGAAACGGTCAAGAAGAATTAAACATCGGTAATAGTACTCTCACTTGAAGTTACGTTGGGTGGTCATGATCTAAAGGACCAAAACGCACCACAACTTCGCAAAACTCCAACTACATGACCACCTCCCTACCCAAAGTACTTACGCCATTATTTTTATAGATCAACAAGGTCAAGGTTTAAAGTCAAGGTCAAGGATATCGGTGGCGGCGGCGGTGGTGGAGATGGAGGTACTTGTGTTCTACTGAGTGTTCCTTTAATTTTTGTTTGTTACTGTTTCCTAATTATCACATTATCTTTCCCCGAAACCCCAGGGAGCCAATGGGACACGCTGATCTAGAGGAACACGATAACGACATCCCTGACACTCCTCTACTCGACCACGACCCCAACGAGATTCATCACTTGGGTGTGTGTGTGTGTGTGTGTGTGTGTGTGTGTGTGTGTGTGTGTGTGTGTGTGTGTGTATGTGTGGTGTGTGTGTGTGTAAGTGTGTGTGTGTGTAAGTGTGTGTAAGTGTGTGTGTGTGTAAGTGTGTGTGTGTGTAAGTGTGTGTAAGTGTGTGTATGTGTGTGTGTGTGTGTGTGTGTGTGTGTGTGTGTGTGTGTGTGTGTGTGTGTGTGTGTGTGTGTGTGTGTGTGTGTGTGTGTGTGTGTGTTAAAAGAGGAAGACCAAGACAGAGAGAGAGAGAGAGAGAGAGAGAGAGAGAGAGAGAGAGAGAGAGAGAGAGAGAGAGAGAGAGAGAGAGAGAGAGAGAGAGAGAGAGAGAGAGAGAGAGAGAGAGAGAGAGAGAGAGAGAGAGAGAGAGAGAGAGAGAGAGAGAGAGAGAGAGAGAGAGAGGAGAGAGAGAGAGAGAGAGAGAGAGAGAGAGAGAGAGAGAGAGAGAGAGAGAGAGAGAGAGAGGAGAGAGAGAGAGAGAGAGAGAGAGAGAGAGAGAGAGAGAGAGAGAGAGAGAGAGAGAGAGAGAGAGAGAGAGGAGAGAGAGAGAGAGAGAGAGAGAGAGAGAGAGAGAGAGAGAGAGAGAGAGAGAGAGAGAGAGGAGAGAGAGAGAGAGAGAGAGAGAGAGAGGAGAGAGAGAGAGAGAGAGAGAGAGAGAGAGAGAGAGAGAGAGAGAGAGAGAGAGAGAGAGGAGAGAGAGAGAGAGAGAGAGGAGAGAGAGAGAGAGAGAGAGAGAGAGAGAGAGAGAGAGAGAGAGAGAGAGAGAGAGAGAGAGAGAGAGAGAGAGAGAGAGAGAGGAGAGAGAGAGAGAGAGAGAGAGAGAGAGAGAGAGAGAGAGAGAGAGAGAGAGAGAGAGAGAGGAGAGAGAGAGAGAGAGAGAGAGAGAGAGAGAGAGAGAGAGAGAGAGAGAGGAGAGAGAGAGAGAGAGAGAGAGAGAGAGAGAGAGAGAGAGAGAGAGAGAGAGAGAGAGAGAGAGAGAGAGAGAGAGAGAGAGAGAGAGAGAGGAGAGAGAGAGAGAGAGAGAGAGAGAGAGAGAGAGAGAGAGAGAGAGAGAGAGAGAGAGAGAGAGAGAGAGAGAGAGAGAGAGAGAGAGAGAGAGAGAGAGAGAGAGAGAGAGAGGAGAGAGAGAGAGAGAGAGAGAGAGAGAGAGAGAGAGAGAGAGAGAGAGAGAGGAGAGAGAGAGAGAGAGAGAGAGAGAGAGAGGAGAGAGAGAGAGAGAGAGAGAGAGAGAGAGAGAGAGAGAGAGAGAGAGAGAGAGAGGAGAGAGAGAGAGAGAGAGAGAGAGAGAGAGAGAGAGAGAGAGAGAGAGAGAGAGAGAGAGAGAGAGAGAGAGAGAGAGAGAGAGAGAGAGAGAGAGAGGAGAGAGAGAGAGAGAGAGAGAGAGAGAGAGAGAGAGAGAGAGAGAGAGAGACTTCTAATTTATTTATGATAAGGATTATTAACTCCACAAAACTTTATGGAGTAAAAACTAACTCACAAATAAGCGAAATGAATATTATATATAAAGAACAAGCTAATTACCCTCATTTGGTATTCCACAACGAAAACATTTTGTTTCTACCTTTCAACATTTTCCATTCTGTTCCAACAATGTAAATGCACAAAATATATGTGATGAAAAATGGCTCACACAAAAAATAGCTACATAATGCAACAAACAACACATGAAAGATAGCCGCCCAACCTGTGTCAAGGGACAACCATTATTTACATCACGCTACGATCGGTAAGATTATTGCCGAGCAAACATTTCCAGTAATACAGGCATATATTTGTGTTTTTCTTCTGCTGTTTCACACCTGCACTAATGTGGGGGAGACGCTCGTTCATTTGTTGTGTATGTTTTCCTTGTATACACAGGCGAGGGAGTGGAGGCAGCGCGTCTCTACCAGAAAGTGCGTGTTGTGTGTTGGGTGATGACACGGCCGGAGACTCATCAGAAGAAGGCAATGCACGTTAAGGCCACGTGGGGGAAGCGGTGCAACAAACTTATCTTCATGAGCTCACAGAACGGTGAGATTAAAAACTTTTCATGTTTACCAGCATGCTTTTTCCGGCTTAAAGTATATCATCAGCAAAACGTTGTATTATTCTGAATATAATTGGTTTCATGCCTCGTATGTTTTTAAGTTTAGCTTAAAAAGGTTTTACAACACCGACTGACAACAGAGATAATGTTTATACGTGGCTTTCATGGCGGAAACACCCGTGGACGGTGTTGTAGTAATATATTTCGTAAAGTACTAAGAAAAAAGGGAACCTTTACTGTTTTCTACGTAGATTTATTGATCTTTCTGTCTGCATGGCCAACAAATATTTGACGATTCTTTTCTGCTTTTGTTGCTCAGCACAACTATTCATGTCAGGCTTACTGTTACACCTGTGCTAGACCAAACATTGCACCTGTAGTCACACTGTCAACGACCTTGGAAAATGCAGCAACGTTCGGCAACAAAAAATTGAATATTGTATCAATCTACCATTTGTGATTATAAAAATGTTTTAAAAATACAATGTAAATTAACTAATACTGGGGTTCTCTGTAGAACACAGCAGAAAGGAAGACCGATATTCACTTCTCATACCAAAAATCATGTCTTTACTGCCACGAGCCAAATATATAATATTATAGATGATATAACTCAGCTAAAGAGATCATTTTTGTAGGTTTACTCCAGTATAAACTGATCTTTTCCTTAGACACTGAACTGGGAGCGATCGATTTGGGCGTGGGCGACGGGCGGGACCATCTGTGGGGTAAGACAAAGGCAGCTTTCAAGTTCCTCTATGACCACCACCTTAACGACTACGACTGGTTCTTCAAGGCTGACGACGACACGTAAGATTTAAGTCTTAGATTCTGCTGTCTTGGAGATGACTCAATAATGATAACTTTGTTGGATGTTATCATTCAATGTGATGACAGACACAAGACAGACAGGCAAAGGAAGATAAACTTATCGTATGCAGTGATTAGTCTTCAAGGGTCGAGCAGATATTTTTTGTGATGATAATGGAATGTAAGATAGATTGGAAGCAATTCTTTAAGAACATTATCGCAACAAGAATATGTGTGTAGATTATGTTCACGGTTTTGTTCACGTTAATCTTTTCAGTTACACGATTATGGAGAACATGAGGTACATGCTCAGCTCCTACGATCCCACCTTGGCTATCTACTTTGGTTCACGATTCAAGATGTTCAGTAAGCAAGGCTACATGAGTGGAGGCAAGTGCAGTAGTTATCTTGTAGTGGTTGAAATATTGATAACCATACGTAATCTTTTCACACCTACTTGAAGATAGGAGTTACATCCGGCGTTGTAAGGAGAGGAGGAAGAAGCTTGGGAATGGAAAGATTGGGAGCTTGGAAAAGAACTTGGGAAGGGAGAAAGGGAGAGGGAAGAAAAAAGGGGAGTAAGCAGTTCGTTCGTCCACTCACTGATCCGTCCATAACCTTGCAGTTTTCAACCTTGTTAGCCTTGTCACGCGACGCTCAGCTACAGTTTAAGTGAACTATTCTTTCCTGAAATTGATTAAACAGATTTATATACATTTCAGAGGAGTTCAGTTAAGTGAAACAATTTTGTTTATATGTAAATAAATTTAGAATTTTTTTTGTCTAGGTAAGTGAATGTTTCAGGTGCTTTTTTTTCTATTTAGTGCCAAGTTGTATGATACAGTAGATTAAAAATCATAGGCACATTTTTACCCCTGCCAATGAAATTGGTTAAAAGATTATATAATTTCCAGAGCTAGGTAGCCATAAACCATATAGCTCTGCAAGGATTAACGAGAGAGCGCTACACCTATCACCAAGAAGTTGCATGTTGGCTGCCACCTTCAGCGTGCCCAATACGAAACAAACTGGCCGGCACGACCAGCAGTATTGTCAAAAATCACAATTCTGTGAAAACGCACCACAACCTCACAAATGTTCACCAACGTAACCCCCTGCTGTATTATCATGCCACTTTATTATTTATTAAACGTCAAGGTCAAAGGTCAAGGTCAGTAAAAATTCACCTCATCTTCGACACTTTTCTACTATTTTTCCTCATATTCGGAAGGAGCTTTCATAACTCTTAGTCGAACATAAATTTTCCATTGCACTAAATGTACGAAATCATTTTAGTAAACATATTAACCCCCACCAAGTAAAGCGGGGTCATCAGGGTCACTTACAACCAAGGCAACAGGTATAGGATTGCCTGTGGAGTGACTCACGCCATATTCTCGACCAGAAATAAGAGTGTGTTATGCTGATAAGGGAAAGGGGCATTAGCTTACTGTTTTTCCTTTGTTGCTTGAGCTTTATTACTGTGTTTTTTTCCCTTGGGCAGGAGGCGGGTACGTGCTGAGTCGAGAGGCGTTGCGTATATTCGTGGAGCAAGCCTTAACAAACGACAAGAAATGTAAGAGAGATAACACAGGAGCCGAAGATGCTGAAATGGGTAGGTAAAGCTGTGAGATATGTACTCTTAGTACATAAGAATACCAGAATACCAGAACAGATACCAAACCAATTGGTATATAACTAAGATATCTGCTGGACTATATAGACTATATTAGTAAACTAAACGTGGGAGAACAGGATAAATCAGAAAAAAGGCTCCTCTCCACCTACCTCTCCCTCTGGTAACGTGCCGCAAGAAACATTTGGAAGGGAACACTATGTACTTTGTAGAAAACGAGGACATGCAAATTATATTTTAAAAGAAGAGTAGAGAATGAAAAAATGAGTCATCAAATGGAACATCCCGTCCTTTATATGTTACTTTCACCTTCCACTCCATGAACCTATGACCTTGATCTTTGACCTGACCTTCATTCTCCCTTCCTGCAGGCAAGTGTCTGGATAACGTAGGTGTGTTGGCTGGTGACTCAAGGGACAGCCTCGGCAGGGGTCGTTTCTTCCCCTTCACGCCCGCCACGCATCTAATGGGCGGTGTCCCTAACTGGTACAATGACTACGTCTATTACAAACCAGCCGTAGTAAGTCTGCATGTGTGTTTTGTGCGTGTGCGTGTGCGTGTGCGTGTGTGTGTGTGTGTGTGTGTGTGTGTGTGTGTGTGTGTGTGTGTGTGTGTGTGTGTGTGTGTCTGTGTGTGTGTCTGTGTGTGTGTGTGTGTTTTGGTTGATTTGGAAATGGGCGAGGTGAAAGAAAATATTCATGAAGTTCTGAGTGATAGTGAACCGTAGTCCACCTTCCAATTTAATTATAAGTTGACCCAATCCTCTGCCTCACCAGGGTCTGGACTGCTGCTCGGACACGGCCGTCACTTTCCACTACGTGGACACCAACGGCATGTACATGCTGGAGTACCTTGTGTATCATCTGAGGCCTTACGGCATCGCACGCCTCGACCCCTTCCCGGCGCCCCTCCCGCCTGACCAGAAGAGCATTCCAAAGCAGGTAAGAAACAGGAGGTTGGCGGGCGAAGAGTTAAAATACCGGAGGAGAAAATGTATTTCCTAAGCCTGCCCTAAATGCAGACGCCAGTGTTGTAAGAATCATCAAATTCATGCGTTTGTTTGACGGGCATTGTAAAACCTGCGACCAAGGCCATGGTGTTACAATGCGCGTTATGAAACACTGATACATCTATGTAAAGGAGTAGCCATGAGAGGGATGCTGCCGGGGAACAAACCCTTGATTGTGTGCCAAATGTACCAATACCATACAAATCAGACCACAATCATCACCAAGGTCCAAATGAGGTCTAGTGGTCCTTGACTGTTCCGTCACTGCACTGCTTTTTTTTGGATTTGGCCAGATAATAGATCCCACCGGTGCCACCACTGTATTACCTCATGTTTTCAAAAACGGACAAATTGATCCAAAGTAGTAACCATGAGAGGGACGTGAATCGAACCCCTTCGCATTACACTTAACGTACCAACGATTTACTAATTAGACCATAATGATCACCAAAATCCAAGTGGAATGTAGTCGAGGTTGACTATACCATCACTACAAGGACAGGACGATGAACTTCCGCCATCACGTCGCACTGCCATCTAGTTCATAGAAGTTAAATCTTCTCTTTATGGAGTGCCAGGATCCAGTTTCCCGATGGTAATAATAGCCTCCCACTGCAGGGGAACATAATGCCAGGCCGGTGTGACGTTCATCGCCTCGTTTCAGGTGCTGGACAAGAGGAATGAGACAGAGGAGGCTCTCAAGGCTGAGGAGACGACGTAGTAGCTGCCGCGGCTGATGCTGTACTTACGACGGAGGAGCAGCGATCCGCCACACCTATGGACGCTGGCTGGGCTGGGCTATTCTCCTTCATTTTGTGTATCAAGAGTTTCAATCGTTTCGTGTTTGGTCCGTTGTTTGTGTTCGACTGTCCATCAGTGTTTGTTTCAATTTCCTGTACATAACAACACTCTACATTTCACATAATCCTCTCTCACTCACCCTCTGAATAAAACTATTTCGCATTTACTACATACAGTTCATAAGTTTCCTTTATAGTGGTGACTTCAAGGGTTCGATAGGAGGGAAGGGAATCAGGAAGGTATGGACTAATTGAAGCATCAATAACCTTATGTGATAGAAAGCAAATGTTTCAGTCTGACTTTAAACGTTCTATAAGTCTTTATTCCTCGTCAGCGCTTTTTTGATGGAACAGAATGTATATTAGGAGTTAGTGGATCGAACCTTTTGGGTGAGATATCAGTTGATTTGAGAGTTGGTGTATTTATGACTGTATATATATGTATTTTTTTGTTGAAAAGAAAGAAAAATAAACATATGATCTTATCCAAATTATCATTCCTACATAGTGTTGAAGGGAAAATAACAAACACGCACGCGCGCGCACGCACGCACGCGAACACGCGCGCTTACACGGGCGCTTACGCGCACACGCACGCACGCTCGCGCGCGCACACACACACACACACACACACAGACACACACACACACACACACACACACACACACACACACACACACACACACACGCACGCACGCACGCACGCACGCACGCACGCAGGCAGGCAGGCAGGCAGGCAGGCAGGCAGGCAGACAGACAGACAGACAGACAGACAGACAGACAGACAGACAGACAGACAGACACACAGACACAGACAGACACAGACAGACACAGACAGACAGACACAGACACAGACAGACAGACACAGACACAGACAGACAGACAGACACAGACAGACACAGACACAGACACAGACACAGACACAGACACAGACAGACAGACAGACAGACAGACACAGACAGACACAGACAGACACAGACACAGACACAGACACAGACAGACAGACAGACAGACAGACAGACACACACACACACACACACACACACACACACACACACGGTCCACTAGCGTAATGGTTAGCGCACTCGGCTCACAACCGAGGGGGCCAGGGTTCGATCCCCTGGGCGGACGGAGATTATTTGGGTGTGTCTCCTTTCACGTGTAGCCCCTGTTCACCTAGCAGTGAGTAGGTACGGGATGTAAGTCGAGGAGTTGTGACCTCGTTGTCCCGGTTTGTTGTGTGTGAGTGGTCTCGGTCCAACCCAAAGATTGGTCAGTATGAGCTCTGAGCTCTTTCCATAGGGGGACGGCTGGCTGTCTCGAGAGAG
>JAPQNM010000017.1:13096196-13098696 GCA_029783475.1 Metacarcinus magister
TTTTTCCACGTATGTTTCTCGCGTCGCCATTGCAATCTTGCATAGTCAGGTGGACTGCAGTTGTGTGGTGACGCGAGGAATCGCGTGGAGTTTCTTTGAGAAGAAAATGGTGGTGAGTGAAGTGGAGTGAAGGTAAGTGGAGGAGCTAGCTGTGTGGAGAGGTCCAAGGTGGACGCCACGTGGAGACGATCCAAGGTGGACGCCACGTGGAGGCTGAGCTAGTGAGGTGGAGTCTCTCAGAGCTAGTGAAGTGGAGTTGCCTCTGAGTGGAGAGGCTGAGTCTAGCTGTGTGGAGAGGTCCAAGGTGGACGCCACGTGGAGACGATCCAAGGTGGACGCCACGTGGAGGCTGAGCTAGTGAGGTGGAGTTTCTCAGAGCTAGTGAAGTGGAGTCGCCTCTGAGTGGAGGCTGAGCTAGTGAAGTGGAGTTGCCTCTGAGTGGAGGCTGAGCTAGTGAAGTGGAGTTGCCTCTGAGTGGAGGCTGAGCTAGCTGTGTGGAGAGGTCCAAGGTGGACGCCACGTGTCTCTGAGTCTAGCTGTGTGGAGAGGTCCAAGGTGGACGCCACGTGGTCTATGAGCTTGAGTGGAGAGGCTGAGTCTAGCTGTGTGGAGAGGTCCAAGGTGGACGCCACGTGGAGGCTGAGCTAGTGAGGTGGAGTCTCTCAGAGCTAGTGAGGTGGAGTTTTTCAGAGCTAGTGAAGTGGAGTTGCCTCTGAGTGGAGAGGCTGAGTCTAGCTGTGTGGAGAGGTCCAAGGTGGACGCCACGTGGAGGCTGAGCTAGTGAGGTGGAGTTTCTCAGAGCTAGCTAAGTGGAGTTGCCTCTGAGTGGAGAGGTGGAGTTTAGCTAAGTGGAGCTAAGTGGAGCTTGAGTTTAGCTGTGTGGAGAGGTCCAAGGTGGACGCCACGTACAGGTAGGAGCTTGAGTAGTGAGGTGGAGTTTCTCAGAGCTAGCTAAACGGTGGAGTTTAGCTGTGTGGAGAGGTCCAAGGTGGACGCCACGTGGTCTATGAGCTAGCTAGTGGAGGCTGAGTCTAATGTGGGAGTCTGGTTTGTCCTGCCCCCTTGTGTCTGTGGTGGAGTTTCTTTGCAGAAACAGCGTGTGGGAGGACAGAGGGAGACGTGTATATGGATACCACGTGTGCCCCCCCTCAACCCGCGCCCGCTACATCCACGCACGCCCGCTGTACCTATGGTGCACGCCTGCGCACGCCCACGCCTGCACCTACGCGCACGCCCGCACCCACGTGTGTACGCGCGCCCGCACCCACACTACTTCCTTAAGAGTAGGAAGTTCTTAAGTGGTGTAAGGAAACTCGTAAGGCTTACAATTAAGTTTTATAGCCAGGTTAGCGAGTGAATGGTGTGAGAGTTTTTAATAATCTTTCCGTTTCAGGGGAAGCTTATTTAAATAAACTAAAGAAGTTTGTCTTACTTGTTTAATTTGCCAAACACTTTGGGTACATTAGATTTAAAACTTAGGCGATACAGAGCCTCCCGATGGTGAGTGAAATGAGGTTGGTGTCGGAAGGCTTGTAATTATCCTACAGATTTATCATCACGAGTTCTACACATAAAATATTGTTACAACCAGGAGGTAGAACCTGATCCCGTGACAATGGCCAACAAATATATGACGATTCTTTTCTGCTTTTGTTGCTAAACACAACTATTCATGTCAGGCTTACTGTTACACCTGTGCTAGACCAAACATTGCACCTGTACTCACACTGTCAACGACCTTTGAAAATGCAGCAACGTTCGGCAACAAAAAATTGAATATTTTATCAATCTGTCGTTTGTGATTATAACAATGTTTAAAAAAACCAATGTAAATAAACTAATACTGGGGTTCTCTGTAGAACACAGCAGAAAGGAAGACCGATATTCACATCTCATACTAAAAATCATCTGTCTTTACTGCCACGAGCCAAATATATAATATTATAGATGATATAACTCAGCTAAAGAGATCATTGTTGTAGGTTTACTGCACTACAAACTGATCTTTTCCTTAGACACTGAACTGGGAGCGATCGATTTGGGCGTGGGCGACGGGCGGGACCATCTGTGGGGCAAGACAAAGGCAGCTTTCAAGTTCCTCTACGACCACCACCTTAACGACTACGACTGGTTCTTCAAGGCTGACGACGACACGTAAGATTTAAGTCTTAGATTCTGCTGTCTTGGAGATGACTCAATAATGATAACTTTGTTGGATGTTACCATTCAATGTGATGACAGACACAAGACAGACAGGCAAAGGAAGATAAACTTATCGTATGCAGTGATTAGTCTTCAAGGGTCGAGCAGATATTTTTTGTGATGATAATGGAATGTAAGATAGATTGGAAGTAATTCTTTAAGAACATTATCGCAACAAGAATATGTGTGTAGATTATGTTCACGGTTTTGTTCACGTTAATTTTTTCAGGTACACGATTATGGAGAACATGAGGTACATGCTTAGCTCCTACGATCCCACCTTGGCTATCTACTTTGG
>JAPQNM010000017.1:13103696-13108696 GCA_029783475.1 Metacarcinus magister
TTCTATATTTTCTGACAGGCGGGTAGGGAGGAAGAGGGGCAGTAGGGGGTGATGCGGGGGGAATGGAGGTGGCAGATCCAGAGTCGTTGTATGACCTTATCTCTTTGAAACCAGCTTAGGTCTTCCAAAACATGGCATTCCCTTGTGGCTTTTATCTCACGTCAGCCAGTCCAATTATCTAACTGGTGGCCTTATCTCGCTTTTCCCCCTCCTCTTCCTTCCCTCATCTGCTCCTCCCTCTCTCCTCTTCCCTTTGCTCCCTCAATGTGTGCCTCGGGTCTCTCTATACCACCCTTACCTACCTCCCTCCCTCCCTCACTCCATCCCTCCCTACATTTCCCTTTCTCCTGTGACTCACTGATCTTGTCAAAAATTCGCTTCCCTCTTCTGTATGAATACGAATTGTGGTTACCAGTAGATTTATAGATATTTCTGTGTGCAAAAGAGCGAGAGCGAGAGAGAGAGAGAGAGAGAGAGAGAGAGAGAGAGAGAGAGAGAGAGAGAGAGAGAGAGAGAGAGAGAGAGAGAGAGAGCGAAAGAGAGAAACACTCGCTCCTTTCTTATTTAAATTGTGTGATGACTTCCGTGGGGATTCATACATCACACATTCGCGCGCGCGCGCACGCACACACACACGCACACGCACCCACACACACACACACACACACATACACACACACACACACACACACACACACACACACACACACACACATACACACACACACGGACACACAGACACACGCGACCTCCAAACATTACAACTCAATAACGAGAACACGAACCTCACTCCTACGTCCTCTAATTAAAATCCACAACCTCACATCACAAACACACACACCATAACACCATAATATAACACGTCACACAAGCACCATCAATCCATCACACCAAACACGACACCACACAAACAATAACCCGATTCAAACACCATAACATCCGTCTTAAACACCATACTTATGCCCACGTCACCATAACACCATCACAACACCATATAGTCACCATATCTTAGGTACACCATCCCATACTGAGCCCCACAATAGGTATAGAAAGGTTTGAGAGAATGCTAAGGACATTACGTACGACAGGACAGTTCCTAAGATGGTCTGTTTGTGACGTGTGGGAGGCCGAAGTGTCTCTCTAGTCCATCCTTAAGTGTGGTTGTAATTAAGTCATATTTTTTAAGTCATTTTCTTGCATCCAGAACACGTCAAGTCTAAAATATCCGTGATTAACCGATGGGTACTTAAAAAAACGTTCATTAACAGTAGTAAATAAAGTGAGAAATGTGTGAACTTTTGTAATATAGAGACAACTTGGTAGAATTGATTATGTTGAAGGACGCACGCGCGCGCGCACGCACGCACGCACACACGCGCACACACACACACACACACACACACACAGACACAGACACAGACACAGACACACAGACACACACACACACACACACACATGCATACACAAGAGCGGCGGCACAGCCGACTGAGTGTTTGTCTATCATTTCAAGGGCCGTCTCTTTGTGTATTCTCGCTAACAACAATAACTGCATGTCTTGTCTACGCATATTTTACCCTGCATGTGTTTGTTACATTGTATCTGGCGCTATGATTGTTGCCACCTCTTTTATCCCTTGCTCAGCCTTTCCATCAACGCAAAGCTGGTTGTTAGGCAGATATAAACAAGTGTTCACATCGTCAGTTTGGTGTAAAACGTGGAACTCCAAGGGAAAAGTTTGGCTGTGAGGCAATTAATTTTCACCCTTACACCAAATGTTTTCGTGTTTAGTTCGTTTGTGGCTTCAAGGTTGGTGAAGCGTCTCATCTCCACTCACCTCAGAATTAATAGGTAATCTACATCACGCCCCTGATATTACACGACTCAATTTTCACTTTGATGGATAATTTTTCTCCCAACGACCAGACGCCCATATTTTGAGGCTGGAAGGGAAGGAAAAATGATTCACCTGTGCGCTCCTCCCCTCCCCCCCGAGGACTGCACGAGGGTCAGGTAAGGGGGACGTCAAAGCAAAATACACGGTTATGGGTCTTCCTCCCTGGAATGAAGACGCCATTTATCTCGCTGTGATGAATGGACACAGGTCTTAAAGATGACTGCCGAGGCGCCCAGGTCCCCCACACGCGGAGACTCGTTCACTATAAGGTAAATTACTGTCTTTTCTTTACTCTTAACGATTTAATCTCCAGGATAAGGGCGAATGTCGTATATTTCGATGTTTTTTTTTTTTCTTCTAATTGCTTGGTGTCCAGTGAGGGGAAAGATATCCTACTTCATGATTTTTATCTGCTTCGTGTGTTATTTGACTTCGTGTTATTGTTCAATGTAACTTATGATCGTGGACTTATTTAATTGATAGCAGTGAGTAAGAGTCGATAAGTATTTAGTATTAGTATTAGTTGTAAGAATGATGATGATAGTAAAAATAACGATAATAATAACAATAATAATAATAATAATAATAATAACAATAATAATAATAATTATAATAATTATAATAATGACAATTTTATGCCACAAGTAATACATCAGGTATCACTCCATAATTAACTATATTCGGATATTCTCCTCTCTCTCTCTCTCTCTCTCTCTCTCTCTCTCTCTCTCTCTCTCTCTCTCTCTCTCTCTCTCTCTCTCTCTCTTTCCCTCTCCCCCTCCCTCTCCCCCCCTCTCTTCCCCTCTCTCTCTCTCTCTCTCTCTCTCTCTCTCTCTCTCTCTCTCTCTCTCTCTCTCTCTCTCTCCTCTCTCTCTCTCTCTCTCTCCTCTCTCTCCTCTCTCTCTCTCTCTCTCTCTCTCTCTCTCTCTCTCTCTCTCTCTCTCTCTCTCTCTCTCTCTCTCTTTCTCTCGGAATATGATCTCTTTTCCAATTATCTGTAACAATTCCTACGAGTCAAGTATTTACTTCAACAATTCATAACGGTCTCAAGAGGACGACCTATTGAAAAAATTGTGGAAAATGTTACAAAGTTCATAGAAAATACACAAGGAGAGGAGGAGCTAGTTGGGGTGTTGAGTGGATGAACAGTAGCATAGGTATTGTTATGAATGTAGGGGGAGATACAGGTGGGGTATAATGTAGGAGGGAAGTGGAGGTGATGTAATGTGCTTGGTGTGGTGGGGGTGAACAAGTTAAGGAGGTGGGGAAAGGAGGAAAATAAATCGGTAGTTAAGAGGGAACTATTACTTAGGGTGGGAAGGTAGTTAGGGAGGTGACGTTGTGCACGTGGAGTTATGAGGTGAAGATGAGGTGTCTGGAGGTGCTTAATGTGGAGTAATGAGGGAAGGAGGTGGTGGAGAATAGGGGGAATAAGTCGTTGAGGAAGAAATGTGTGTGAAAGTGGTGGTGGAAGTTGAGGAAGGAGGCGTAGGAGGGGAAGAAGGGGAAGGAGAGGTAGGAGGGGAGGGAGGGGAGGGAGGGGAGGAGAGGGGATGGAGGGGTAGGAGGGGAGGGAGGGGTAGGAGGGGATGGAGGGGAAGGAGGGGAGGGAGTGGAAGGAGAGGAAGGAGAGGTAGGATGGGAGGGAGGGGAGGGAGAGGAGGGGTAGGAGGGGATGGAGGGGAGGGAGGGGAAGGGAGGGGAAGGGGGTAGGGGGCCTTAACAAGACTAAGATGGTTCAGCAGAATTAATGATACTATTTCTCATTCTTTTTATTTTTTGACGCTCTCACCAACAGTCCATTATTTTCCGTTTCAAGTTTAACGCCTGCAGTGTAAACAAGTTATTAATAAGCTGTTACGCGATACACTACAGAGCGGGAAGCAAACAGGGAAGACGTCAGCTATTTTTTTTTTCTTTTTTCTAAACGCGGAAGTAGGTTGCCATCGATTACTATACTCTTTATTTACGTCACAGGAGCCTCCCATTTATCTATGTTCCTCCTCACTTACTTTTACCTTCCTTTTACGCTGACTAAGCACTTATTCCATTAAAACTGCATGCAACGCGAATAGTAGAATAAAAAAAAAAAACTGCAAAACACCTCTAAGCCTAAAGCTTTTACACAAATAACTTGGCAACGAGAATAAAATGCAAAATGGTACTACAAATTAAGAGCTTATATATTTACTGCCATTATGTTAATCACTTTGTAATATGATAAATAATGAAACAAACAGTTTACGTAATAGTAACGTTAACAAAGGATGGTAACTGTACCTTTAGAAACACAGTGGACTCAAGAAAAGCGTCAAATTGCGTGTGGGGATGGCAGAGCGGCGCGTTGTATGCACTTCCTTGTCCTCAGTCTCGAGTGGAACTGACCGGTAGTCTGCTAGAGATCCTTGGTTCGAGGCCTCACTGCGTTGTCTCGGGTATTCGAAGCAGTTTTGTCTCACCGTAGGAATGCCTCTGTTCTAAATTTTTGTTTGTCTTGTTCTAATAAATTTTGCCACACTAATCAATTGGGTGTGTTATCATGTGACGCTTGTGGGTGTTTTCAGTAGTTAATTTTTATTTTCTTGAACTGTGTGGAAGAGGAAGAGGACTCGTAAAAACTCAAATACCTACTCGATCTTTTCACCTCGTCTAATGTTGAAGGTTGTATTGCGCGTCACCGGAATGTGTGTATTGCCTAAGAGTTCGCTTGTAAGATGAAACGCTACCTTTGACACACAACTCCAAGGTCCTCGCAAGCGACTACACCAACATTCCTTCCTTTACCAAGTCGCAAAAGCAGAGAACGACATACGATAATCAATGAAGAGCATGTAACAATCTCCCTTCCTTGCTTGTCTGCCTGCTGATAAAACATGACTTATTACAGTGTTATGTTACTATCTCCACCCCGCCCTAACCTCCCCACCTTCTTGTTTGTTACCCCCATCCGTTCCCTCTCCTTTCCCTGTCTGTGGTGTCCAGTGGCCGGTCTGCCAACACACGGCTTAGTTAGTCTGCAAGAAAGAAGATAAACGAGGAGGAGAGAACAGGGAAGGCGAGGGGAAACGGAAGGAGTAAGAGGAAGAAAGGAAGCAATGAGGACTAG
>JAPQNM010000017.1:13111196-13116196 GCA_029783475.1 Metacarcinus magister
GCAGCTTTACCTGTTGCTTATCAGCTACTCGGTTATCGCTACAGTGTATATACACAATGCACACTCAAAAAGGGGCAGGCAGATGCTGCAATATTTAGAAACATGAAACCAAATGTTTTTTTTGCATGAAAAGGAAATGTGATATGAAGTTATCAAATATATTAAACAAAGTTATGCAATGTTTAAAATACAAATTGATTTAACTGGAAAATTAAAACTGATATAATCTAAATATGTAAACAAAATCGCCCCTTGCCTGACTCGTATACATACAGTCTTCCCTCCACACGGCTGGAAAAATGTTACAAAATGGATACTTTATGAGAAACATGTCAAAGTACATCTTATTTTGTATTCCCGCCTAAAATTGGGATGATTAACATTTACAGCAGCACATCTTGGAGGCTGACTTGTCTCGGGTTCTCCCCTTTTGCTCTCTTGAACGAAGCGTCTTCAGTGTAGAAATGGTTGTGAAACTTCACTACTGAAGCAAGTTTCTTGTCGGTGAAGCCTGAAAAAGATCGATGATGGTTATTTAAACGCTGCTTACTTACACGCAAACAAACTGTTTAACATTCTGCAATAACATTTACTTTCGTTCCTCTCAAAGTTTTGTTACGAGAATGGCTGATACAGTCTCGTACTATCAAAAATCTCACCAAAAAATGTAAGCAAGGCTTCTAATTTATCCGATAGTGTTTACAAACTATGGTGTCAAAAAAGTTAAGTATTTTTTTCACTGATGCCAACGAAGGTTGAGCCTTAGTGTAAGAATCAAAGGATTACGATTTAAATTGAGACAAGACAGCAATATAGTGTTTCATTGCCTATGATGCAGGAAAGGCTATTGGAAAAAAAATGTAAAAATGTGTAATAAAAATGGAAATGGCAGGTACTTTATGCCGTCTATATTACGTGTTTAGAGGGTTGACATTTCTCTACACACACATTATATAATTCATCAATGAGATATACAGTTCTCTCAACAATACTAAAAATCGATAAACAAAGAGTTGCCAAGGTAACCATGAGGAGACAGCATAACGTGCGTCACCTGGCTCGCGGCAACACCTGAGGCGACGCACCTCATACGGAACTCTCGTGTCGAGGCGTAAACAGCAGCAAAGTTTTTATGTCCTCTGGCGGCGCGTCTGACCTCACTGAGGGAAGCGACCTTCTGGCGGGGTCCTGTCGGTCTGTTCCTCTTCCTCGGGTGCTGTCACTCCCAGTGTGTTGATGCAGCAAGAAGGGTGGGTGGTGGATGGCGCCCCCCTCACCTTCCTGGTGCTGCTCGTTAGGATGAGGCAGCAGCTGAGGTACGGAGCCGCCAAGCCCGAGGTCAGCACACGAATCCACCTTAGCGACATAGCCGTACTGTGCACCAACGAGGAACCAAGTTAATTAAAGGAAAGTTGTTAGAGTCACGCTGAGTCATTTGTAATTAGTTACTGAATAAACTTTGCTACCTCGTCTTCCTCCACCTTTGTCCACATGCATTTTATCATTTGTTTGGTTTAGTTCGTCTCATTGTGACTCATGTTTACAAACTGCATTACCTGGTACACCTGCTGGGGTGAGGGGCGCGGCGTGCCAGGGATGGGGGTGTAAGGGGCAGCCAGAGACGGGCAGCTGATGGTCCGCACACCACCCACTACCCATGCCGCGGAGTCTGGCACAGGGAGAGTAAACACACGCACACACGCACACACGCACACACACACACACACACACACACACACACACACACACACACACACACACACACACACACACACACACACACACACACACAGTTTAGTGTTTACGTATAACTTTGGCACTGCAACAGCCATGTAATATTGCCTTTTACAATGACTCCCTACAGTTCATATATCTAAGGTTGTAAAGTTTGTTTTTAAATGTTTTCCACAGTCATATAGTTAAAAAAATATAGATTTTTCAACAAAATTGCAATCTTATAATTCCATCCCATAAAGGTACGTACTGTACATTCAAAGCACCACACACACATGCACACACACACACACACACACACACACACACACACACACACACACACACACACACACACACACACACACACACACACACACACACACACACACACACACACACACACACACACACACACACACACACACACACACACACACACACACACACACACACACACACACACACACACACATACACAAACATACAATAAAACTCGAGGGAAGACGTGAGAATGGTGGAGTCAATACCTTTCCCCGGGGGGGGTGAGGGGGTATGGCTAGGCGCGGTAGTGTCTGCTGCAGCCTGCCGCCTGGGGTCTTGCCGGCTCAGCCGTCCATGGCACAGCCTCACAGTCACCAGCACCACTAATATCACTGCCAGGACGCCTCCCACCGCCCCAGACACCACCGCAACCAGAGGCTGAACCGCCAAGGGTCCCGGCGGAGGGTCGGAGGGTGGAGAAGGTTTCACGGCGGCTGGCGTGAAGAAGGAGAGAGAACTAATCACCAACTTTTCACAGCACCTTCCCAAAGGCAAGAGAACTTAACTTACCGAGCCAGTCGACCCCCTCCCTGCCCAAGCGTCGGCCAAAAGTAAATAATGTCCTTTCAGACGCCCCGCAGCTCAGCACACTCCCGCCCGATAACTAGTTGGTTCTAATACTTTTCCTGCAGTGGTAACTTTCCGGTCGAAGAAGAGAGAAAAAAAAAAGGAATATACCATTAAGAACTTATAATAAACTTGAATTCTTTAATAAAAGTTGCGGTGAATTTTGCTCTGGTGATCAGCATGCATCTTCTGTATCATGAATATGAGATCACTCCATGCTAGGCAAAGAAGACGTGAGACATATAAGACTCTCTGGCCACTGCCATCCAACCATCCTTGCAGCCAGAGGGATAATCCAGTCCCCTGAGACCGGTCCCTGCGTCCCTCAACTATCAAAGAGAGACGAGAGGCAGGTAAATATCCCTTTGACAAGGCTGAGTCCATGGTCCTTTACTACAATGGTAAGTCCACTAAGAAGAGTCACTTTAATAGCCTTTCCAGCATCGATACTTGGACGGAAAGAGGATATCCCTTCCTTCCTCATCTCGGACTTCCACTGTTCACTCACTATACGCATCAATATTAGTTCCCATTAGTTTACGAGTTCTTAGAGTTTGATCGAACAATGAGACTGATACACCTTCGAGTTTAATTATAAGGAGATTAGGTGAAGATTTACTGATGAAGTTTTGTGTGTGTGTGTGTGTGTGTGTGTGTGTGTGTGTGTGTGTGTGTGTGTGTGTGTGTGTGTGTGTGTGTGTGTGTGTGTGTGTGTGTGTGTGTGTGTGTGTGTGTGTGTGTATTCTTTCACTCTAAGGTCCAGGTACTGTGGCTCAGAACAACAGGATCAGACGGGAGGGAGGGAGGGACTCACTGACCTGTCCGCCTCTCAGCTTGATCCTTCAGCGTGAAGAGCCTGAGAGTGATAGGTTCCCCGCGCCCTTTGTTGTTGTATGCCCAAACAGCACCCACCAGCACCCTCCCAGGGGGAATGCCGCCCACGGAGAACCTCGGCACCTGAAGAATAAATATTGTTTTTTCTCTCCATTAAATGTGAACTGAAGCAAAATCGATACAGACATTAAACATCAAGTTCACAGCTAGAATATTTTGTGTACCAAATCAGCTCTTTTGGGGATTCAGTTGACTGTTTCATTAACTAAGTATATATCATGCTAATTAAATTTGTGTCTATTACACCATAAAGGAAAGTATACGCTTTGTCTGTATCACAACAACTGTCAAAAGCCTCCCCTCTGATTATAGTGAAATGTAGAGGTTGATTAACACGTTTTTCTAGCAATGAAATGTTATATCATGTTGCTTGAAAAAAAGATCATGTCAAGTGGAAAATATCTAAATTTCAAAGCTTGTGCATACTTTTTTTTTTATTATTTATACTATAAGTTTGGCAAAGAGTTTCGACCTTGTTAATGTTGCTTCCTTAAGCTTTAAATCGGCTTACGCAGTGTAATGTACATGATGGTGTCGATCATAATACAGGACTCACCTCGCTCGTCACGTTGGCCAATACCCGCTTCTGGCCGTGATACCGCAGCTGCAATAGGAACTTCTGCGGCAGCCCCCCGTCGAACCCCGCCACGCAGTGCACATTCACCATTGACACGGACAGGTTGAACACGGAACAGTTATGTACAGGGTCGGGGTGACCTGGAGAAGCATGTTAAATTCACATTGGAAGAAAAAAATGATGGGTAAAAACCAGCCATGTATACAAATGATGGAACTTGAATTTGACAAGTATGTTAGTGTATTTTAAAGTAATGTGAAGTCAAACATAGACTTCACCTGTCAAAATACATGTCAAATTGAATAAACTTGCTAATATTTTCAAAGCTAATAGGCTGTAATGAAGTAACAAAATCCTGTCACTCATCCCTCAAGAAAATATAGATAAAAATACCACATAAGTCAAAGAAAAGTTCATTGCTCTCATAAGGATCCAGCGTCTTTCTTGATGGACGCCAGGGCACTCACCCGCCGGGAAAACATGAAACACACAAGGTTGCCGCTGCTGCCCCACGGAGTTGATCCCCCAGCAGAGCAGTGTGCCGTAGTCCAGCTCCGTGTTGGCAGTGTAGCTCACCGTCGAGAGGGAGCCTTCCACCAGCACGTGTTCCTGCCAAGACAAAACAACAACAACGTGGTGAGATCAGTACCCAGTCTTCCCCCGCCAGTGATTTTATCAGTGAGCACCATATATATTTCTTTTTCTTCTCTTTTCCTTTTGTTTCCAGGAATATATCATAAATCTGGTGTTTTATAACCAGATTCGAATACATCATGACAGGATTCTGATAAGTTTTTTGTTTTTTATTAGGAAGGAAAGAGTTACGATGTTACTGACAAAGGCACGTGTATGTGTAAACCTAACTACCCCATCCCCCCACACACACACCTCACTTATGTCAATACTCTCGCCGCTGTTGTTGAAG
>JAPQNM010000017.1:13119909-13124909 GCA_029783475.1 Metacarcinus magister
ACCGAGAGGGTCCTTGGAGAGCACGACGACCCTCTGCCTCTCTAGCACTGCGGTCTGCTCACATTTGGAAAGCTCTGAGCTCCTCCTTAAGTACGTGATTCACCTTCATTTCCTTCCTCTCAGAGAGGATTCTCGACCATTTGAAAGAAATAATCCCCAAGGAATTGCTGGCAGTAATTTGGAGCGTACCTTTGGGTAAGAATATCTCTCGCCTCTAACTTGGGCTTTGTAATGGCAGAGTTTGTGGAGGAGCGCCGTCTGTCCAGCTCTGGAAGCATAACGTCCGTGTTATGACGCCTACGAAGGGACGGTCAATCCAAGTTATAGCTGCGGAGACAACCTAGTCTGTTATTGATATTGTTATTGCTGTTGCTGCTGCTGGTGCTCCTACAACAACAACTACAACTCCTCTTCCTCCTCCTCCTCCTCCTTCTCCTCCTCCCCCTCCCACTACTACCACTACTACTACTACTACTACTATGCGAGTGTGCTTGACTCCAAGTACTTCTATGTCACCATCTAGTATGTACTCCCCACAATAACGTTGGTGACAATGCTCACACTTCCGTTATAGCTGCACGGAGCCACACTTCGTATAATATGTCCATGTTTAAGAAAGTTACCCTTCAATTTTCTGTTTTAATGAGTTGTTTTCTTTCTCCACTTTCTCTTAATTTCTTTTCCACAATTAGTGCTCTGAGATACACTGCATTTAAGTGGAAGACTTAACAACACCGATGAACTTTGCTTCTAATTTTCACTGCATGGAGAACATTGAGATGTGATGAGATGAGATGAGATGAGATGAGATGAGATGAGATGAGAGAGAGAGAGAGAGAGAGAGAGAGAGAGAGAGAGAGAGAGAGAGAGAGAGAGAGAGAGAGAGAGAGAGAGAGAGAGAGAAAGAGAAAGAGAAAGAGAGAGAGAGAGAACAAAAAAAGAGAGTTTCTAATGTAGTGCAGTATATAGTATGCATATGTTAGTAGTAGTAGTAGTTAATAAACGTGTATAATTAATGAAGAAACATCCCTAGTAATTTCTTCTTTTTCGTCGGTGTGTTTTCACACTCTCTCTCTCTCTCTCTCTCTCTCTCTCTCTCTCTCTCTCTCTCTCTCTCTCTCTCTCTCTCTCTCTCTCTCTCTCTCTCTCTCTCTCTCTCTTCAATCTTCTCTTTATTACCTCGCTTCACTTTGCTCTCGTACTTCATGAACTGATATCCAACGTAAAGCTAACTCATGTGCTTCATATCTATGCATCATTGCGCCATAATTTACTTGAGCTAATAGGCACCCGCAGGACCACAGTGTTTCAGGAGACAGGCCTATCATAGCTTACTACAAGCTTTGTTACTTTCACCGCCATGGAATCCTATGTGGACACCAATACCTGCATTTTTTGTGTTGTGGGTGAGAGCAGGTGGGATGGCGCTGGTAATTAATGTATCCGTGAAATTAGGTGTCTATCCACCGCACTTCCACAGCTTGGTAGGATTGGAAGGCTTGGCTTCACTCTCCTCTCTCTGTGTCTTCCTTTCCTCTGGGACCCGCACGCCTCCATCCTATGTAGTCCCAGGTTTTGTTTGGAAAATGATGTTACCGCGTTTGTGTAGAATGTCCATTAGGGCTGACTGTGTTCCGAAGTTACTTAAGTGTGTTTGTGTTTGTGTGTGTGTGTGTGTGTGTGTGGGTGTGGGTGTGCGGGTGTGGGTGTGGGTGTGGGTGTGAGTGGGTGGGTGTTTTCAGTTAATATCGACGTAGCTGTTTGTTTTATATCTATCCATTCAATGTATTACAAAATGTTGCGTAGCTTTAATGTCTATTTCACTGTCGTGTTTGTGGTAAAGATGATGGTTGCTTTCAAGTTTGAGTAAGACAATGTTACGATAAAATTTAACTCACACATCACAATATCGCATCGACTTTTATCGTAATAACATTGTTCTGGACGTTTACATTACCTTACTACAAACACGCAATCAACACACCAACTTGCACACAATAATACGTAACATTTTAACACAATCAAACTCTCAATTAGTTGCCTTTGAAGAGATAAAGTTAAGGCGTAAATTTTGTGTCTTTGGCTTAATATTCGCTTGAGTGTTATATCTTTGTCACAAGATTTCATTATAAACACAACTCTTTGAAATATCCTAACATGTCCTTATAATGTTAAGTGGTGAGCAACAATTGTTTTTCTGAAGAATATTTTTTTTCCCAAACTGTCGCAAAAGTTAATCTTGTTTTCAATTCTAGTAAATGAAATTTGAATCTTGTGCCGCATAATGTTTGAGTGAACGATGATTGAAGCATTTTTTTTTAAAGGTCGAAAAAGTTACCTTGTCAGCGAGCGTCATTATTCTTTTTTCCATTATTTTTAAGTTTAGTTGCATTTTCTGTCACCTGCCATTTGGAATTACCTGTGACATGTTACACCTGGCTCACCTTTATTCCCTGCAGGAGAGTGGCGGTAGGTTGAAAATAAGATACATAAATAACTTACTCCTGGAGGTGTTGTTATAATGTCAAAGTAATGTCATTGTTTACCCTCTAACCTCTTCGCATACAACCAAAAAAAAAAGAATTACAATAAATCTTCCTTGGTTGACAGAGAATGACCTGATTAGCAGCGGCATTGTTTGGGTCAGCCCTGATAGTGATTAAGGATTATCCCTCCCCTCATCCCCACGTCAGCAGTGAGGGGAGAAAGGGGACGTGAGGGGTGGTGAGGGGAGGAGGGACAGAGCTGCTCACTGGTGTGCAGCACCTGTGAAAAAAAATTAACAAGCGTTGAGAAATAAGCCGATTTATGTGTATCCAGTTGTTTATTACACAAATTCTGCTTCAAAATCCTTGTTGGTTATGTCACTGCAGTCACAGCTTTGCCAGAACCACATTTCCACCCACTTGTTTTGGAAAATGTTCTATAGACAAGTTTACGATCGTATAAAAGTATCATGAAATAAATCTCTGGTAATGCTTAAAGTCGGTGAATATTAATTTTATTTCCTAGCAGTTTTAAAGGAACCTCATGTAGACGATTTCTCTCTCTCTCTCTCTCTCTCTCTCTCTCTCTCTCTCTCTCTCTCTCTCTCTCTCTCTCTCTCTCTCTCTCTCTCTCTCATCTCTCTCTCTCTCTCTCTCTCTCTCTCCCCCCCCCCATCCCTTCGTCCACGTCACCCCTTCAAAGGTAACATCTAACAAATGGTGAACTGTCCCGTCGCTCCAGACTTGTGACGTCAAAGTCAGTCTGTTGTCACGCTGCTGCACGCCTCTATATCCTCAACTTAAAAGGCTTTTATCTCCATACTTTAAAGCTTTTTGATCAAATAACATTCACTGTAGGCAAATCAAGGCAATCAAAATACCATCAGATGAATTATAAAAGATTGAACTGGAAATGGAAAGGTTATGCTTGTTTTCGTTAGCACTGTCCATCAGCAAGACAGACCGGCAGAGAGACTTCATGAAAAGCTGGAGTTGTGCTGGAAATGTCATGTTTCTCTCGCCGACAGCTTTATGTGATACGTTCCAAAGTTGGAAATGGGAAACACATCTTCATAAAGGCTCCCACAAGTAAGAAGAGGATACCGGTTGATAGCAAAGCCTTGGAATAATTCATGTCAACCGCCAGCTCGTCCCTTAGCGTCGAGAGGCTTCTACGCGGACTGACAGGTACTCTCGCACCCATGGGCCTGTGTAGTATGTAGACCGTGCACCCTCCCTGCTAAGACTTGACTGGAGCGACGTCTTTCTCAGCTCGCAACAACATTCTTAGGTGAACTCTGGAATGCTGGTTTCATGATGGTTTTGTCTTATCTTTAAAGGACTTTGACCCGGCAGGTAGTTTGACCTTTCACTCTATTCCCATCAGTTGTTTTTATCACTAGACAGACTGACGTAGGAGTAATGAGAATAACAAGAATTCCACTGCTATTATTATACTTGTACTTGTGTTTCTTTAGCAACGTAGGTAGAACCATTTCATTAAACTCACTCGTGTCTTCATATCACTCACAAGACGTAAAAGAAATATAGTGAGAAGCTTCGTAATATTCTTCTAAAATATATATCACGTAAGATGTGTCGTGACAGATCTCCTCGTAAAGCCCCAACCTAACCCTGGCTTATATATTATGTCTGTATGTTCCCTCGGCTTCAGAAAGGGGACACCTGCCACCAGGGTGATTAATGGGGTTAGGAGTCGAGAGGAGAATATTTAACGAAGTAGGGGCTCGTTCCTCCACTCCACGTAGAAATCCAGCACCGGTTTTTTTTCCACCGGTTGGGGATGTTCTCTTAGTATTGTGACTCCTGCAGCTACGTACTCCTTTCTGGGTGTTATTACTTAGCTTTTTGTGGCTGGGAGACTGTTTTTAAGGTGAGAGAGAGAGAGAGAGAGAGAGAGAGAGAGAGAGAGAGAGAAGAAGAAGAAAAAAAGAGAGTAAGAGAGAGATACGCAACACCTTCCTAGTAAATATTCGTTATTAATTCTCCACTTTTTTGTATCAACTTCTGAACACGAGCTTAAGTTGTCATGGAATAAGAGATAAAAAGGAAATAGAATGAAGACGAATGAGGAAGAACAAAGTCTATGTACGACCCGAGCTTTACATTATCAAGCCAAGGTATTCATTCAGTGGAAGTAAAAAGACTTAACTAAGAAATTCAAAAGTTTATTTGTGTAACAGATTTTTTATCTTGAAGACACACACACACACACACACACACACACACACACACACACACACACACACACACACACACACACACACACACACACACACACGCACACACACGCACACCACCACACACACACACACACACACACACACACACACACACACACACACACACACACACACACAGCTGCCATTCACTACTTTGTATAACTTGCCATATTTTTTTCTAATACCGAGGAAATCTTATTCATGAAGGCTTTTTGCAGAGGCAATTGTCGGGAACATAATTCTTAAGGCCGCCGCCTTTCTTCCAACTAAG
>JAPQNM010000017.1:13129909-13144909 GCA_029783475.1 Metacarcinus magister
ACTCATAAATTACGGACGCTACACAAAATGAAATGCATAAAAAAAAAAAAAGAGAAACCTCACTGAATCAATATCCTCAAATATAATTACGAGTCTGAGTGTCTTGAATCGAATGCATTGACGCGGCGATCAAGTACAGGGAACAGAAACAGAAACAAATGCAACACGCAGCATGGCTTCCCGGGGACTAGGACTGAGTGTGTGTTTTTGGGAGGGGGGGGGGAAGGGAGAGGGGGGGGGGTTCTTCCGTGCTTAATCAACTACCGGACTAAATAATCACCAACGTGTACAATCAACCTTATCAGAGTCTGCACCACCTTCGTTACTGTTTGTCCTCGCCCTTGGCCTTCCCTGCACTACTTACCTACATCTCTGTCTCTCGTAGTCTCTCTCTCTCTCTCTCTCTCTCTCTCTCTCTCTCTCTCTCTCTCTCTCTCTCTCTCTTTCTCTCTCTCTCTCTCTCGTGGGGTCCTTTTCACTGTACTTTGGAAGGGAAGGAAGGGCTGGGCAGGATGCAAGACACAATTATATAGTTAGTTGTTGAGGTTGGTTGCAGGGATGACTGTTTCCTTCCTATATTCTTGGCTGCGTCGCCAATAGTTCGTTGAGAGGTGGTGGAGTGTGTTATACTATCTCTCTCTCTCTCTCTCTCTCTCTCTCTCTCTCTCTCTCTCTCTCTCGCTCTCGCTCTCGCTCTCGCTCTCGCTCTCGCTCTCGCTCTCGCTCTCGCTCGCTCTCGCTCTCTCTCTCTCTCTCTCTCTCTCTCTCTCTCTCTCTCTCTCTCTCTCTCTCTCTCTCTCTCTCTCTCTCTCTCTCTTCGTGTGGTTCAGCAAAAGGTGCATCGCTGGTCACGTCCACTCAGTCGTCTTGGTCTGCAATATCAAGCTGGATAAGCAGAGACGATTTGCACTTCTTTCCTCACTTACACTGATCTTCCTGTACGAGGCTGGCCAGGTGGATGGCACGAGATTTTCCAGAGGAGTGAGAAAATGGATGAGTGCGGATGATAAGACAGAGCAAATTACAGGGCGCGTAAAGGAAACTCGACACAGTGTAAGACTCCAGGGAAATAACAACAAAGGATCCTCTCACTTTCTAAGGATTTTTTTATACCATCAACACAAGGATTATTCTGATGAGAAGACGCAGATACGTAAAGAGAAAAATGGAGCGGAATATGATGATAAACCAACTGGAAACATATAAGCAATGAGTGATGTGCTTCATTCTGGCAGGTGGAGGAGGAACGTAAACAAAGAGGAGGGTCGGTCGTACCAGTGACTTTCTTAAAAGGGGAAGAATCTCTCGCCAGCAAAACGTTCGGAATAAAACGCTTCGCCTCCCAGTGCTGCTGCCGGGCCAGTGTCGGGGATTCATGGCCTTCGTTCATCAGAGCAAGTTTGGAATTGCCTACCTCTCTAAAATATGATCGAAGGATTGATATTGTATTTATCCAATAACACTTTCTGAATATTACATTGATGCATACAGAATGGACGCCAACACAGAAAGATATACACATAAAGCTACCCTGTAAATACATACGAAATACCTGGCTGAATATATTTTTAAGCCTTGATAGATGGCGCTGCAGTTATTGCTGATGCTGAGGGACGATCGCCGGAGGTCAGCCGTGACGTATGGCCGCACTAGATATTTCACCAGAGGAGTTTCAGGAGGAAAAATGTGCCTTCCAGGGCCGCGGAGGCAAAGGCTGCACGTCCTCACTCACTAGATACTTTATTGTGACTGTTCGTAGGAGGAGAAAAGTATTACCATTATTATTATATTTCCAGTTAAGTTCACGTTGGGATATCGCTTTAAAATCATTCTCGGAACAGCAGCCGAGCAGATGTGCAAAGTTTTCATATATTTGTTTTACATTTGTTTCTGTTGTATAGGATAAGTATTTTCCAGTAGAGGAAGGTGGGTGTAATGACCGAGGGTTACAGTCACGGCTGGAAATGTGAGTGTGTTTCACGCTTGTTTAATGTCAGGAGTGTTCAGTGGTGGACCCGCAGCCTCCACCCTGTTCCGCCTCCACTCCATCCTGTCTCCACCCCGTCCCGCCTCCACCCCGTCCCGTCTCTTAGCCATTCTCTTCAGTTTTCGAGGCACGTTCCTCGTTCTCTCCTTAACACAGGTGGCGACCAGACATCGCCACTGTGGTGAAGCTGAAGCGTCACATTAAACACAACTAGTATAAGATACCTGTCGTTTATGATTTTCCTTGTCAGTTTACTTGGAAATTTTCACCTGATGCTTTTAAGTTAATTTTGTTTCGATATTTTTCTGGTACAGTTCATTTCAATGAATTTTGATCTGTCTCATATTTTTCTTGAATAAAGTTTCAAAGCGTTACATATTAAAAATAACATACTGTTGTTGTTTGTGTTTTTTGTTGTATAAGAGACGTAAAGGCTCAAGGGTGAACATTGTCTTTCCTTTCCAACTTCCCATTTCAGGTGTCTCTATTTTTCCTTTCTCATCCGCCTCGGAGAATTTCATCTTCTATTCCATGTGTCGATCGGTGATCCATGTGACATTTTATTATCCTTTTTAATTTTCCGGCATCACGCCTCAGCTCTATTGACCCCGCGAGGCGTGCCGCCCACCACGCTCCCCATGACACAAAATTTACGGTGCACTGGACATCGTGGAGGCGACTTTAAGCACCACGACGTGTGGACGTACTGGGCTGGAGAGCTTTTGCGGCGGCCGTGCCTTGTGCTGTACTACTTTGCTGTCTCCTTCAGCGAGGACATCACTTCCTCAAATATGAATAAACTTGAAATAAATAGAATTGAAATACTGCACAGAAAGCGAAGTAAATAATACCTGTAGCACTATGGAAACTTACCAAATGTGCATGGACAAAAAATCAATAGCATAGTCTTATATATAATTTCACCGCACTCAGGCGTGCAAAGTTTGCTTGTGACTTGAACAGGTCCAGGTATGGCAGACTTACCAGTGTATTGCCGACGAAAATGTTCCATAAGAGGTCGAACTGACAGTTTGGACTTGGCTGCGAGCCACGAGGGAGTGAGGCTTGGGATGCTGCCCCTCCTTCGCCTCAGGGCGTGAGGTGATGCAAGCCTTCGTGGCAGCGATCTGCCACAGTTTAGAAAATCTATACACTGTTGAACCTGTGACGGAATATTTAGATTTTGTAATGATTGCCTTGGTATTCTTGAAAGTTGTTTAGCAAATTCATCAGTTTTTATCCTGTTTTTCTTCCATTAAACGTAGGAAAGAGGAGACCAATTTTGCTGGAGGAGTCCAGGGATTGGCTGTGGTGAAGGGGGCGTGGCACGTGCCGGGGACGTCCTCGAGGATAGACACTTCACTTTGTAGATTTATCCAGTTCTCTTTGGAAGGAAAGTGAAATTTTCTATCATACTCTCTCTATCTATTTCTTTCTCTCCACGCCTCTCCTCCTTTCCTGATGCTCCCCTCCATCCTCTAACGTTTCATTAGCCATCTATCTTTTCTGTCTACAACTCTGACGTATTTAAGCGCCTGGGAAATTGTTGCGTTGGAGAACTGTTCGTTTCATTGTAATTGCCGTATTAAGGTTGCTTAATTAACTTAGGAAGATAAGGAGAGCCATTTGCCAGTAGCCGATCCTTTGTGCAGACTCAGACTCGAGAGCGGCGGGCGGCGGGGCTCCCATCGTTGCACAAATGGACGCAGTGTGAAGAGCTGGCCTATAAATTTCTTCCGTGCAATGATATGGACGATAATTTCCTTGGAAACTGGAAATTGTTATTGGGCAATTTCACTGGGGAGCAAATGGGGCCCAAGAGCGTTCATTATTATCACTGGAAACCATCAGTGGATCACGTAAAAGGGTGGCGTGACACTGAATTGGATCTGCTTCGGAACATTTTGAGGCTGATCACCCAAAGAGAGTGAATTAACGAGCACTCACATCCCCACATGAACCTGTAATTCAATCGATATATATATATATATATATATATATATATATATATATATATATATATATATATATATATTTTTTTTTCAGACTCTTGAAGGTTTTTGCATAAAGGTATATTATATTTTGAAACTTCTGAAGCCCCGAACGTCAAAAAAGCATTAGTGTCTACTGCAGGTTCGTTGTGGTCCGAAAACGATGCTCAATTTTTTACAGGAGCCAAAACGTTATCGGTGTTCTGGAGTGGCGAGGTAGTTTGAGGGCCGAACAAGGCGTTTTTCTAGGTCGTAGTCAAAAGAAAACGAGCCGCGGTTACTAGTCAGGGTGCAACACACGCTTCAGTACACGTCTCCCACGGGTGTCCACTTGCCCGACCTTCCCGCCCATTGCACCCACAAACTCCACGTGATCCACCTTCGAACTAACCCATTCCTCCATGTTTCTTTCCCCGCCCATTCCACCTCACCCTTCACCACAAGTAAGTTTGGTGTCGTTATTATGCTGCCCTCTCTCTCTGCGGGGCTATATATATATATATATATATATATATATATATATATATATATATATATATATATATATATATATATATATATATATATATATATATATATATATATATTATTTTTATTTATTTTTTTTTTTTTCAACGTATTCACTTGGATAAAGAAAAACGGGGGTTATATATCTTTACACTTGGTCCTCGCAAGGGTCGTGCTCCGCTGTAAAAGGTGCGTGTGTGTTGCGTGTGTCATGTGCGTGCGTGGTGTGTGGTGTGTGGCGTGCGTGCTGAAAGGTGAGACGGATGACCTGAAGGCTAATCCCTCTCCCCGTCGAGGTCTGCTCTTGGCCGGCAGTAATTTTCCAAAGCCCTGGACTCTAACAAAGTTCTCCTGACACACATTCCCTTGAGTCTGTCCTGTTAGAGTGATGTTCTCAGCTTGTTCCACTGGATTGTTTGTCTGCTTGTTGGTGAAGAAGTTCTCGCCTCTAAATGTATTCCTCACTATGTTTCATACCATGTTTCCTGTTGCTGGTTTTACTTCAGTACTTCACGGAGACACTTGTTGCTGAGGGAGGAAGGGAAGAGTAATTATGTACTAATCATTCCGTCGAGTACGTCTTGGTTAGTGGTGTGAGAAGTTATATTATGTGTCCTAAGTAAATTATGTTTGGTGTGTTTACCTACCTACACACACACACACACACACACACACACACACACACACACACACACACACATACACACACATACACACACACACACATACACACACATACACACACACACACATACACACACACACACACACACACACACACACACACACACACACACACACACACACACACACACACACACACACACACACACACACACACTAGCATCCATCACTTCAGTTTGTTATAGATAGTTAATGAAAACTTTCAAATTGCAGCAACTTTACATGTTCTGAATTACTGCCATTCTAATTTGATAATATATTTCGGTTTCACAAATATTTCTTGTATGATTCATGCCTCATTTCAATATTTTTTTCTTCACATCCATAAAGTATCAGAAGTGTTCGTGTTCTTCTCAGCTCAGTGATCAATCTTTCATCTGTGAGTTATATTTTTCATTATCTCTAGTCGTGTGTATACAACCACCATCACAATAGCTCGGTATCCTCTCATCTTCTGCTTCCTTCATTCCCCTTTTACCTTCTACTCCTCCACGCTCTTTTCCTTCCCAAATGATCAATTAGCAGCAGAGAAATCCTATAACATCCAACGGCGTCATTTTATCTTGAGGAATCGTGTCTCTAATGAAATTACGACATTTGCCCGTTCGTCGTCCTTTGCTGCTTCCCGGGTGTTCCGTGCAGCAAATACCGCCTCTCGCCTTTCTCAGAGCTTCGGAAACGTGTTCATTTGGCCTTGTGTTCCGAACCTAACTTACATGATTAATGGTAGCGTTAGGGAGGATCTGCTTACTGGATGCAGGTCTACTTACAGAATATATATCATTATCTGTCTTTCTATCTATGTGTGTGTGTGCGTGTGTGCGTGTGTGCGTGCGTGCGTGCGTGCGTGCGTGCGTGCGTGCGTGTGTGGAATAGGATGCATTATGAAAGTAAAACGTGAGCTGCTCATGTGAGGAGATTGGAATGTGCTGAGAAGACTACAGAGAGACGGACGTGCAATGATCCAGTGAGTGTTGGTTCAGCAGGAGTGGAGATGAATAGAGCTGGGACTGCGTGCTTTAGTCAAGTGATGAGGAGAGGTAGATAGCATAGCGTTGGTCTGGTCATTTGAGGAGAAAGGATGAGAATGATTAGGTGAAGCGTACTAACTTTTATTTTTGTTTATTATGTGAAAGGTACATTGTCAGGGGGTATAGCAAAAAAAACATGTACATAGAAACACACACACACACACACACACACACACACACACACACACACACACATACACACATACACATACACACATACACACACACACACACACACACACACACACACACACACACACACACACACACACACACACACAGAGCGGGGCCCACTATTGCCTCCTTAACCCATGACAAGTTCAGTACTTAAGGACGGTCTCAGCCTCGCCCCACCGTGTGTCAAACTAACGGGGTCACTGCAGTCAAAGGGAGGCAAGTTCACGAAGACTCAAATCTCCTCTCCCTGTACTGCTCGAGGTCATCTATCAGTCCTTATCTGTGCTAACTTACCGGGGTCGCTTTCTATCCCAACTGTCTCCTAACACATTAATATAACTTAGTTTACGTAAGGCTTCGTTACCTCACTATCTTCTCTTATTAGTAGATGACCTCTCAGATTAACGCCATTAGCTTCCAGCGGCACCTGAGAACTCCTTAATGTAAGTCTTGGCTTAGTGGAGACTTGGCTAGTGATGTGTGGTTAAGCGCTACCTTTCATCTACGTCAAGATTATCACACAGAAAATCACGTACACACACGTCCTTTGCCGCATCGTGATTAAGAGGCTCCACACGGGGAAAAAACGTGTTGGTAAAGGTAGTAACATACGAACATCGAAGGGAGGAAGTGTAAGAAAGATGTGATGAAAATGTAGCACATGGACCCTCACGTCATAAGATCATTATGCAAAGAGGATGAAACGAAGGGGACTACGACGTGTAATATAATAGTGTAGAATGTGCTCTTGCGTTGTACCTTGTGTTGTAGGTGTACATAGGGGGCCATAATTGCTTATCAAATTTTGTGTAAGGAAATTGATAAGATAAAAGAAACACTAAAGTCGTTCAACATACAAATCATCATAGGCATTCATATTTTTTTCTTTGAATGTTTTAAGGAAGATCGAAAAGAAAACATTACGAAGAGAGATAGTACCAAAGGTAGTACTTGATATTACTTGCAGCATTTATATTGTCAAGCGATAGTGGCAGCCATTTTCCTTGATACACATTTGATTCATCCTCTGGGCCTCCTTTCTAGATGCGAAGGAAACAAAACGAAAAAAGATCAATTGTTAATCCGCCAGAGTCCTCGCCGACCGCCACTACTTTACCTCACGTCAGGATCAACAAACAACAGACCTTCCACCACCGACCAACTCTCTGACACCCGACTTTGGTGTTTATCGGGGAAGTCTATTGTTCAGACGGTCGGTTAAGAGGCTTCTGACATTAATACTCTATAGTCCCTCCGTGAGTAACCAACGGTAGCGCTGTTCTATTAACCAATATAAGTTGCGTTGGAACAAAAGAGAAGAATAACGGTGATTGAGTTTTCTTTGTATTTTGTGCCTAATTAAGGGAGTGTTGATTACAGTTCACCTTTGTATTGGGACAGGACAAACAACACGTATTTTTCAAAGCCATTGTATCGTCACTTCTAGGAATGCAGTGTCTTGTAACTGACAATCGAACACTACATGTAAACACACCAAGGGATCGATGAGGAGACTTTGCACTAAATGTTTTCCTCAATTCTCACCTGAAATACCTACGTAATGTATATAAAAAAAAGAGAATAGTGATAATGTTAAGAATCTCATTGAATGTTACAAAACAAAAAGTACTTATATTCTTTTTATTCGGTTAATCTGGTATTTAATTGAAATATTAATTGGTTAAAATGTATTAGATTTATACTGAAGTTCCTAAGCAGGATCCAGATGGCATTGGCTGCAAATGGTAGAAGATTTGCTGGTGAATGCCTGAGTTAACGTGACTTATAGATGGAGACCAGGGAGGAGAAGGACGACGAAGAATAATAAGAAGAACAAAAGAAAAAGAACAAAATTAAAAAGAAAAGGAGGTCTGGAAGCACTGGTATATAATATGGAATAAATCTGTTGGGTTTTAATAAGGTTGGCATCTTTCGTTGTTTACAATTTCGCTTATAGCATGAAATTAATGGAAGTTGGACATGAGGAGGCGAAGGAGAAGAAGGATGAAAAAAAACAAAGATAAAAGTTAAAGAACAAGAAAATATAATGAAAGAGAAAGAAAAATAATAGAGAGTTGGAGGCAGGGGAAAGGGGAGACACAGGAGCGAAATTGCCGTTGATTCCTCTGAGACACTCCATGTAGTGGCGCACAATGAGGAAAGCTGAGGCAGGAGACTTTTAGTACAGGAATACCCGGTAGGGATCGCCAGGCTAGGGGACGGTGAGGAGGAAATTGAGCTGAAAATTACGGGCGTGGCGAAGCGTCGACTCTAGGGAGGAGGGTGAGGCCACGCTGCTGATAATGACCAAGGGAAAGGCGATGGGGACAGCCTCACGCAGACGACATAGTGTTACAACTTAATGGAATAGGAAGTTATAACCTGCAAATAATCCTTGTGTGAAAGACGTGGATGGAGGAAGCTTAATAAGAAGGATGATTACGTAGAAGAAAAGGTAACCATGTATAATCTGTGACAGGAATGAAGGGTTATCAGGTAAATTGTGTAAAACTCTCGAGAGGGATGATAAGGATAAGTAGGTAGTATAAAAGTAAGAACTTGAAGAACTTGTCGAATGCTGATTAGACCAACAAAAAGTTGCCTCGTGTTAAATTGATTCCTTCGTAAAAAAAACTTTATTCTTCATTGGTTTCCAACTCCTTTGTTAAGACTGAAATTTAATGTTTGTTTTATCTGTGCGAAGTGCGAGTTGCCTGTAGTCGAACAATTTTTCTTTATAACTATAATCTATCCTTCAGACGTAAGTGAAGTGCTCTATTTAGTTGGGTAGTAAAAAAAATGTATATGCTACTGTATTCAAGAGTTGAAAAAATAAATAATTTTAAAAATTCTCAAAGATGACAAGATAATGAAGAAAATAGAATTCATAGCAATAAAGACTATAATACCAGTTGAAGAGGAGGTAGTGCAGCCTTATTAGGGGGTGATGGCAGCCGTGACGAGACAATAGATGATGTGCTAATTGGTGTCACTAGCCTGATTGTAATGGGTCGCTGCCGTCTAACAACCACTCCTAGACACCAGCTGCCGGTGATATTTCTCGGAATAAACCTTTGTTGTCAGTTAGATTTCTAGTTATAATTGCTGGACTGACAGGCGGCTCTCTTTTAAGTGGCCATTTGCTGCATTTGGTATCCTGTGATGTATCTATAAAAATGTTGTTTCGTGCCTGAAACAGATTCTATATTATGGGCAGTATGATCATGATGTAGAGGAGGAAGAAAAGGAGGACAAGGACAAGAGCGAGGAGGAGAGTGGTGAGAGTGACGAGGACGAATATAATAACGATGACCATGAGGATATTGTCTCTTAACATATGTATACACCACTCACTGGCTTTAGTTTATGTATTTCTTTGACAGCATCCACTTTAATGCACTACTGCTTTATGGATGAACGTTACAATTGTCAACGCCTGAATCATTATGGCTACACTACATGTTCCTATTGCATATGTGTTGCAAGTCTCACATGTGTATATATCTAAAAAAAATAAATAAGCTGCGATCAAAGGGACTACAAAAGGGGAAGTGATCCGCCACAACCATATTATTTAGAGCAAAACTATTATGTTTCTGTATCGCTGTGACCCGTTGCCAGCCTCCTCTAGGGTCATACATCACATTCAGGAAAGGAATGCTAGTCATTTTTGTGATTCCTTTGTATTGATTTGATGCCACGAGGAAAAGCTTTGATGCGTGGGATGGATGCCACTTGTTCACTGGGTATAAACATTCCAGCGTTGTGTTCAGGTTATGGGAAAGAATGGAGGTTGAAGTGGATGGTACTTACTGAGACTTGTGTAAATGTTTGGATTAATTTTGTAGTATTTATCTAGTCCTCCAAGCCGGGTGCACTCCATAAATGTTTCATACGGGAGATTAGAGTCAGAAATAGCCATCAAATCTGCTACTCGAGGAAAATAAGTCGATTAACTCGTTATTTATATCTTCACTTATAAACTAATAGATGGAAGAATAGGAACAGCAGTAATTAGCAAAATACATTATTCTAATATATAATAAAACTACAAAAACAATACAATGAGGGCGATACCGTATCAATTATCAAATTGACTCAACACTTGCCACTTGAAAGGAAATGATAGGAATAAGGAGATAAAGAAAAACAGTCCGTTTCAGAAGTTAAAAGTTAGGGATGTCGAGTAGAGCGTTGCATGGAGGGTGTCAAAGCATGGTGGCGTGGTGGTGGAGGTGTGGTGGCGTGGTGATGGTGGTGGCGTGGTGGTGGCGTGACGGAGGCGTTGTGGCGTCCTTGCTAAGCCTTGTGAGTGAGAGACAAAAGCCGCCGTGGTAGTGGAGGTGCTCTTTGTTGGGGCACTAGAGGGAGTGTTCACCGATCACACGCCTCGCTTCTCCCACCGTTTTTTTTTTCTTCTTTTTTTTTCTTTTTTTTTCTCTCTCTCTCTCTCTCTCTCTCTCTCTCTCTCTCTCTCTCTCTCTCTCTCTCTCTCTCTCTCTCTCTCTCTCTCTCTCTCTCTCACTCACTCACTCACTCACACTCACTCACTCACTCACTCACTCACTCACTCACTCACTCACTCACTCACTCACTCACTCACTCACTCACTCACTCACTCACTCACTCACTCACTCACTCACTCACTCACTCATCGTTTCTATGTAGCTCCCTTTCTCGTATTTTTATATGGTGTTATGAAATGGTTGTGTTGCAATTTATCGTTTTTATTTTTGTCATCTGCAAGTTTATTTTTTTATTGCTTGTTTAGCTTAGTTTTGCTATTTTATTCTTTTAGTGAGGATCGGCTTTTAGTTAAGTAAAGGACTTACGAAACTTATTGGTCAGATGCTTTTTAGAAAGAGATTTGGCAAAAAATAACTATCTTGTTCATTTTTCCATTAGTATTAACAGCGAAAGTATAAACCGAAATGCAACAATATACTCATAAAAGTCTGTAAATCAGTTTATGAAACAAATTCAAAAGTAATTACTTTTTCAACAGTGAAAGTTAGCAATGTAATCAGTCTAATTCCAACTGTGATTTCCATCCCCTGAAACATTATTAGTATGATATATGTAACTACAGTGACTTGCGAATCGGAAACGTACAATTAGCAAAACCCTATGTCACTATGTTCTATTGTAGCAAAAATGTTTCCTCTCATTTTTAAAAGTTAATGAATTTGTTACTGCGTGGAAGCTTAAGGGAAAAATAAGTGTCCATATAATTAAAGCAAAAAGGGAATATTCCAATCCCTTTTACACCTGAAAAATATATATAAAATTCAATAGAGAAACACATGGTCATCCTGAAACTGAAATTGCCTTTTCAACTTTTCCTTCGAGTTTGCTTTTCAGGGATGGCAGGTAAGAGTTAAAGACATTTTTCCTCACACTTTTATATGCACCGCCTCACTGACCTACGTATCACATATTCATTTATAGTTTACTCATTCATATATCTTCCACCGATTTTCTACAGATCGACCAGGGCAAAACAAAAGTACTAAACAAAAAAAAAACATTACATTGAGTTAAGATACAGAGGAATGGAAAACACAACACAACATAACATAACATAACAATAACGAATGAGAGACACCTACAGGGAGAACAGCGTAGTATTCGAGAAGGGTGACTGTGAGATCGAAGCCTAATACCAGTGATGGATGAGGGGAAGGTCATTATCTCGAGGCGGCAAACAAGGGAATAAGGACCCTTTAGGAGGTAAAGGGTGAGTGAAGGACGATGGTGACAAAGGAATGTGAGGTGGAATGTGTTGTGTAATGTGTCGAGGTATTTTTATAACTGTTTACCATTGATATTTTCTTGGTAGAGGCTTTATCTTCGTGTTTTGTGTCTTAATGTCGAGAGAGAGAGAGAGAGAGAGAGAGAGAGAGAGAGAGAGAGAGAGAGAGAGAGAGAGAGAGAGAGAGAGAGAGAGAGAGAGAGAGAGAGAGAGAGAGAGAGAGACAGAGAGAGACAGAGACAGAGACAGACAGAGACAGACAGAGGACAGACAGAGGACAGAGGACAGAGGGAGAGAGAGAATTTGTCTATTCATTTTGTAGTGTAAAGTGAGGTGTGTTACAGAACAAAGGGAAGCCAATGGTACTCTTTGGTTATCATGATTTGTGGCTGTTAAAGGGACAGTATTCAGATTAACATACAGTGACGGGCGGTGGTGGTGGTGGTGGTGGTGGTGGTGGTGGTGGTGGTGGTGGTGATATTATTATTATTATTGTTATTATTATTTTTATTATTAGCATTATCATTTTATTGTTAATATTGTTATTTTCATTACTACTACTACGTCTACTGCTTCTACTACTACTACTACTACTACTACTACTACTACTACTACTACTACTACTACTACTACTACTACTATTACTTTTACTACAAATAATAATGTTCCTTTAACCTTTCAGTACAAAGACTTTTTCCACCGCTCTAAAGGCTTAATAGCTTCATATTAATACCTCGTCTTTTTACCGTTTTTTTTGCCTCTAGTCAAGAGTGGTTGTCAATGTTTGCAGTAACAGTATCAAACAGAGCTGCACTTCTACTTTATAGGAAGGTTTTGATCTGCTACCGTTAGCCACCCATTAAAATTAGGTTACCACTAATACGATTTACCTTGCAAACTAATTACACCTGAATCCCAAAGTTAGAAAAAAAGACAAACGCATGTGTAAAGCTTATTACCTGATATTCCAGTGTAATTGTACTCACCAATATTTCTTACTATGATTAGAGAGAGAGAGAGATGCATCACCTTCCATCCTCTAATTGTATATGACAGACTGAATTACATTGTTTAGTATTATCATTGTACTCTTGATCTACTAATGAGAAAGGGTTCATCTCCCTCTAGCCCGGTAGAGTAAAGGGGACAATGAGCTTTTATTTTTTTTTTTCCCAGAATGCATAACGACGCACTGGCTTGGCTTCCTCTAGGGACAAGATTTAGATATTCATGTATTTTGCATAATACATCACTCTTAATGGGCTGGCTCTGACGTCGCATTTTCCCGTGGTCGCAGCGGTGGTGAGGTGTGGTGTGGTGTCCCAGGAAATTGTACATATTTGTCACGTCCTATGAGTTTTGTCAGATGAGGTGCCTCTGGAAAATGACCCAAGTTGTCCTTGAATTTAGCTCTAAGGGAGAAAATTGTCTTGAAAACTTTGGAGCAGAGAAATGATGGAGTCTAACTTGTGTGAGGGAAAAGAGGCTAAACGAGAGACACACAAAGAGAGAGAGAGAGAGAGAGAGAGAGAGAGAGAGAGAGAGAGAGAGAGAGAGAGAGAGAGAGAGAGAGAGAGCGAGAGAGCGAGCAAGAGCGATAGAGAGAGTCAGAAGAGAGAAAAGAGAGGAAGAAAAATAGAAATAACAAGAGAATGAAAACGCAAGGGGAGGAAAGAATTTATGCACCAGACGTATTAAAGATATTCTGCGTTGAATTATATCGCCAAGGAAATATCTTAATTAAGCTCCTCATAACGTTAACTAATTTCTACAAGCAAGACCTGCGAGAGAAAGAAAAAAAAATGTTTCTCCTATAAAGCAAAAAATATAGTAAGAAGATTAGTCACCCTCGCTGCTCCCTCTCTTATTCCTCTTTCCCCTTTTTTTCTTCCTCCTCTTCTTCATCCTCCGCCTTCTAATACTCTTTTTTTTCTTCTACGTATATTTTAACTTTCATCTTCATGTTCATATTCTTCATTTTTTCCTTCCTCTTCATCTTCTTCATTTTCATCTTCGTTCCCCTCCTTCTCCTCCTCCTCCTTCATTTCCTCCTCCTCCATCTCCTCGTTTTCCCCTCTTAAGCCTATCCCTTCCCCTTTTCATCCTTCCCTTCCTCCAATTTCCATCACTTTTTCCCCCTCTGCCTCATCCACTTTCCCCTCCTCCTCCTCCTCCTCCTCCTCCTCTTCTTGCTACAGATACTCACCACGGACCCAAAGTGTGGTCTCCCCTCACCCACACCATCTTCCTTCCAACGATGAGCCGCTGCCGAGCCTCCTCTACTCTATTTAGTTTTTCTTCCCTGTAGGTCAGGAGGAGTGAAGCGTAGAATGTGGCTGTGACTTCATAGATTCCCTTGTTACACCGGTTGGACCTTTTCCCTTCCTCTATTTCTCTTGCATTTGTGTGTGTGTACGTGTGTGTGTGTACGTGTGTGTGTGTGTGTGTGTGTGTGTACGAGTGTGTGTGTGTGTGTGTGCGTGTGTACGTGTGTGCGTGTGTGCGTGTGTGTGTGTGTGCGTGTATGTGTGTGTGTGCGCGCGTGTACGTGTGTACATGTGTGACGTTTCTCCCTTCTTTGTCTTTCTTCCTTTTTTTGGTATGTTATGTATTTGCTTCTCTTCACTAATATTTGGGTGTGTAGTTGTTGTTTTGTTTTTTTTGTGCGTGTGCGTGTGCGTGTGCGTGTGTGTGTCAGTTTTGATCTCTTTTAAGTGGTTTTGCATGTTTGTTTGTGTTTGGTTGTTTTGAGAGAGAGAGAGAGAGAAATGAAAAAGAAAGGATAGGTGTGTATATCATTGTGTATGTACATGTGAATGTATGCACTCTCTCTCTCTCTCTCTCTCTCTCTCTCTCTCTCTCTCTCTCTCT